>PVIH01000137.1:120630-226671 GCA_004025045.1 Sigmodon hispidus
AAAAAAAAAAAAAAAAAAAAAAAAAAAAAAAAAAAAGACTTGTAACCACAGATTCAAGCATAACCAAAAAATTCCAAGAGATGGAAGAGAAAATCTCTGGGTGGAAGATTCAATAGAGGTAATAGATATATGAGTTAAGAAAAACACTAAATTCAAAAAAGGCATAACACAAAATCTCAGGAAATTTGAGACACCATGAAAAGACTAAACCAGAGAATAATTGGAATTGAAGAAGAACAATACCACCTCAAAGGCACAGAAAATATATTTAACAATATAATACAAGAATAATTCCCCAACCTAAAGAAGGAACTGCCTATAAAAATAAAGGAAGTCTACAGAACACCAAATAGACTAGACCCACAGAAAAAGTCTGCTCACCATATAATAATCAAGCCTCTAAAATTACAGAACAAAGAAGAAATACCAAGAGCTGCAAAGGAAAAAGGTCTAACCACCTATAAAGGCAGACCCATCAGAATAACACTCGACTATTTAATGGAAATGATGAAAGCAAGAAAGTCCTGGTCAGACACTAAAAGTACATGGATGGCAACCTAGACTACTGTACCCAGAAAAACTGTCAATCAACATAGATGGAATTAACAAGATATTTCACAATATAACTAGATTTAAACAATAACTAACCATAAATCCTACCCTATAAAAAACCACAGAGGGAAAATTCCAACCTAAGGAAATGAACAAGCTACTACCAAAAATAATGGAAAATAATGATCAT
The DNA here is from genome assembly GCA_004025045.1 of Sigmodon hispidus. Taxonomy (NCBI): domain Eukaryota; kingdom Metazoa; phylum Chordata; class Mammalia; order Rodentia; family Cricetidae; genus Sigmodon; species Sigmodon hispidus. The sequence continues at coordinate 121,373 of PVIH01000137.1, forward strand.
TATTCATTAATATTCCTTAATATCAGTGGACTCAATTCACCTATGAAAAGACACACACTAACATGATGGATACAAAAACAGAAACCATCCTTCTGTTGCATACAAGAAAAGCACATCAACTTTAAAAACAGACAAAGGCTCGGAGTAGAAGGTTGGGAAAAGACTTTCCAATCAAATGGCCCTAAGAAACAAGCTGGTGTAACCACTCAAATATCTAAAGAGACCAGGAAGGTCACTACTTACTCATCTCAGGAAAAATTCACCAAGATGAATCTCAATCTTGAATATCTAAAGCCCCTAACACAAGGGCACCTACATATGTAAAAGAAACACTGCTGAAGCTTAAACTCCATATCAGACCTGACACACTAATAGTGGGAAACTTCAGTATCCCACTTTCACCCTTGGATAGGTCAACGAGACAGAAACTCAACAGAGAAATAAGGGATCTAGCAGAAGTTATGGCACAAATGGACTCAGTAGATATATACTGAACCCTCCACCCAAACAAAAAGGAATATACATATTTCTCAGAACCCCATGGACTTTCTCTAAAATTGATCACATACAAGGGCATAAAGCAAATATTAACAGGTACCAAAAACTGGGTATAACTTTTTGTACCATTTCAGATCAACATGGTCTATAGTTAGAGTTCAACAACATCAAGAATCATAGAAAGCCTACCAACTCATGGAAACTAAGCATCACTCAACTGAACCACCTCTGGGTTAAGGAAGAAATTAAGAAAGAAATCAAAAACTTCCTAGAATTAAACCAAAATCAATCCACGACATACCCAAACTTATAAGACACAATGAAAGAAATCTTAAGGAGAACATTCATAGCACTAGATGCCTACATGAAAAGACTAGAGAAATCCCACACATGAAAACTATCAGCACAGTTGAGGGTCCTAGAACAATTAGAAGCAAACTCACCTAGGAGCAGATGGCAGGAAATAATCAAACTTAGAGCTGTAATCAACAAAATTGAAACAAAAAGAACAATACAAAAAAAAAAAAAATGAATCAAAGAGTTGGTTCTTTGAAAAAGTCAACAAGATAGATAAACCCTTATTCAAACTAACCAAAAAGCAGAGAGAGAGATTATCTAAATCAACAAAATTAGAAATGAAAATGGGATGTCACAACAGACCCACAGGAAATTCAGAGAATTATCAGGTCATACTTTGAAAATGTATACTCCACAAAAATAGAGAATCCAAAAGAAATGGACAGCTTTCTTGACAGTACCATTTACCAAAATCAAATCAAGATGAGATTAAAGACCTCCACAGTCCTATAACACCAAAGGAAATTGAAGCTGTCATTAGAAGTTTCCTTCCCCCAAAACGCCTGGCACACATAATTTCAGTGCATAGTTCTACCAGACATTCAAAGAAGAGCTAATACCAATACTCCTCAAACTGTTCAATACAGTAGAAAGCAAAGAAATATTGCAGACTTTTTTAATGAGGCCACAATAACCCTCATACAACAAAGAAAGAAAATTATAGACCAATTTTCTTCATGAATTTTGATGCAAAAAAAAAAAAAGAAAGAGAATTATAGACCAATTTCCCTCATGAACTTTGATGCAAAAATTCCCCACAAAATACTGGCAAACTGAATCCAATAATATATAAAAAATGTTATAGACCAAGATCAAGTAGGTTTCATCTCAGAAATGCAAGGATGGTTCAACATCTAGAAAACTGTAAATGTCATCCATCATATTAGCAAACTGAAAGAAAAACAACCACATGATCATTTTCTCAGATGCTTAAAAAGCCTTTGAAAACATCCAACACACTTTTATGATAAAAGTCCTGGAGAGATCAGGAATACAGGCAAAATACCTAAATATAATAAAGGCAATTTATGAAAAGCAGATGGCGAATATCAAACTAAATGAGAAAATCTGAAAGCAATCCCAGTAAAATCAGAAACTAGACAAGGCTGTCCCCTCTCCCCTTATTTATTCAACATAGTTTACGAAGTTTTAGCTAAAACAATAAGAGAACGAAAGGAGATTAAAGGGATGCAAATTGGAGAAAAAGTCAAACTATCTCTTTTTGCAGATGGCATGATTGCACACATAAGCAACTCACAAAATTCTACCAGGGAACTTCTACAGCTGATAAATACCTTCAGCAATGTAGCAGGACACAAGATTAACTCAAAAAAATAAGTAGCCCTTCTATACACTAAAAATAAAAGGGCTGAAAAAGAAATAAGGGAAACATCACCTTTTATAATACCTGCAAATAGCATTATATACCTTGGTGTAATTATAACCAATAACATATCAGATCTGTTTGACAAAAATTTTAAATCTCAGAAGAAAAAATTTGAAGTGGATATACAAAAATGGAAAGATCTCCCATGTTCCTGGATAGGTAGGATCCACGTAGTGAAACTGCAATCTTACCAAAACCAATCTACAAATTCAATGCAATTCCCATCAAAATCCCAACACAATTGTTTACACAACTTGAAAGAATAATACTCAATTTCATTTGGAATAACAGGAAAGCCAGGATTGCCAAAACAATTTTGTCAACAAAAGAACCTCAGGAGGCATCACCATCCCTGACTTCAAATTATACTATAGAGCTACAGTAATAAAAACAGCTTGGTACTGGCATAAAAACAGACTTGTGGATCAGTGGAATCCAATTGAAGACCTGACATTAACCCACACACCTAAGATCACCTGATATTTGACAAAGAGGCCAAACATATTCAATGGCAGAAACATAGTTTCTTCAACAAATGGTGTTGGTGTAACTGGATGGTATTGTGTACAAAAATGAAAATGGATTCAAACCTATCACCTTGCACAAAACTTAAATCCAAGTGGATCAAAGACCTCAACATAAACTCAGCTACACTGAAGTTGGTAGAAAAGAAAGTGGGAAATACCCTCCAACACATTGACACTGGTGGCCCCTTTTTAAATATAACACCAGTGGCACAGACACTAAAATCAACAATCAATAAGTGGGATCTCCTGAAGCTGAGAATCTTCTGAAAAGCCAAGGACACAGTAAATAAGACAAAACAACAGCCTACAGAATGGGAAAACATTTTCAGCAACCCTACAAGTGACAGAGGATTGATCTCTAATATATAGAGAGAACTCAAGAAACTAGAGTCCAAAACCCTTAGTAACCCAGTTAAAAATGGGGTTCAGGACAGCAGAAGAGTTACAAATGGCTGAAAGGCACATGAAAAATTGCTCTACATCTTTAGCCATCAGAGAAATGCAAACCAAAACAACTTTGAGATACCACCTTACACCTGTTAGATTGGCTAAGATAAAAGACACAGATGACAACCTATGCTGGAGAGGATACTGAGAGAGGGGAACACTCCTCCATTGTTGGTTGCAGTGTAAGCATTCCACTTTGGAATGCAGTATGGTGGTTTCTCAGAAAACTATGAATCAATCTTCCCAAGGATCCAGCAATACCATGTTTAGGCATATACCCTAAAGAGCACCATTCACACCCCAAAAGCATTAACTCAACTATGTTCACAGCAGCATTATTTGTAATAGCAAGAACATGGAAACAAGCAAGATGCCCATTAACTGAGGAATGGATTAACAATCTGTGGTACATCTACACAATGGAGTACTACTCAGCAGTAAGAAAAAGTAATGTTCTAAAATTTGCAAGCAAATGGATGGATTTGGAGAATATCCTCCAGAACGAGATATCACAAAGCGAGAAAGATAAGCAGGGGAAGTACTCACTCATTAATGGACTTTAAACAAAAAGAAAAGCATGTCCAAGCTACAAACCACAACCATTGTACAGCTTGGGATCTGAAGCACCTTGGACTGGTACTTTGGAGCCCATTTCCTCCAGAGTAACACCTGACCCAGTCTTGGTGTTAGGATGAGGAAAGTGGATTTGCCTGAAGTGGATGCTGAATATGGGAACTTGGAACCTTGGGATTTCCTCCCCTTGCTGGGGATGAGATAAAGAAATGGGGAGAAGAGAGAGTGACTGGGAGGGGTGGGAAGGGGAAGGGAGTTTGAACAAGGGGATACATGGATAAAAAAATATGTCTTTATTCATAACAAATAAAAAAATCTAATTTTAAAAAAGTATTAAGGAAAATTAAGTACCAGTTTCTATGAAATTTCAGAAGACAGCCTATGAAGAACCCAGAATAAGAAACTAATGAAGATTGGTTTTCCCATTTCTCTTTATCTCTCTCCACTTTTCAAATTTAACTAGTTGAAAAAAATCATTGAAAATTTGTTATGAAATTCTTAAAAAATAATTTAAGGCTAAAGCTACTTACATCAAATAGCCCCAGTCTTAGGACTCAGTCGTTAAGATCTAAATCATTAGCTCTGTAACTTTTGAGCTGTTGGTTTCCCTGAGTCGCAAGTGATTGGAGCCTATACATTTTCCTGTGTCTGGTGTGAATATCAGAACCTCACTCCAGTTGATAGATCAGTTTCAGGAGGCAGAGGGACAAGTGGAAGTCACCAGAAATAGTATGTCACTGGATGTCAGGAAAATGTTGTTCAGCATAGTTTCTATTAAACCAAAACAGTTTTTAGTACTTTTATGTTACATCCAGTTTTTGATCTCCTACATTGCTGACAATTCTAAAACTGTTACATACATTATCTGAAATTTTGTAGGCACATTTGCTCTATTTTATGTCTCTATACTTTAAAAAGAAAGTACCAAAATACACAACAGTCCAAGATCATACAGCATGTACTTGAAACTTAAGTTTTCCTGACTCTAAATCTCCCCTGATTTCAGGGCTAAAATTTCTACCTTTTAACACTTCCTCAGACTTTTTTATTCTGCAGCAAATACCCCATCCAAAAGAAAATAAACTTTATTTTAGTTCTCTAATCAAATGCTATTCTTTGCTTGTCTTCAAACTATTTTTCACTTAGATTTAGTGATTTAAAATACTGCATGACTGGACACAATTAAAATTTTTACTATAACATAAAAATGTCTTTCATTTTTTCCACTTATTCACCTGTAAGTATTGATGGAATGTGTTAGATAATTTTCAGGTCAAAATGGTTGTTTTTATTAAGATATGTATTACTTTTTTAACATGCTGGTCTACTTGGTGATTTCTAACCTCTTAGGAAATAAATACATTGTAGGTATATTGTATTTGCACTGGCCAAATTGAAGTAGGTTCCATACTGTGCTTTTGATTTCTAGGCTACATTTTGCATTCTTCATTGCTTTGTGCTAGTGTGTTCTGAGACAATGAATAATTCCCTTATTTTATTATGTCCTTACTCAGGAGCTGTTATTTATAGTTTATGAACATGCTCATTTTAGTTTTCTTGTATGAAGTATGTATATATAGTATTTTTATTTTTGTTTCTCAACAGTTTTCTTCATTGTTAAGACTTTCTGCAGTCTTGGACTTTCTCAAATCATCCAGAATGCCTCACAAATTTCTCAGAACAGATATGATGGTTAAAAGCGAAGTTTCAACCCAATCTAACTTTTCCTTCCCAGGGTTACATTATCAGGTGAGGTATGCAGATTGAATTTCTGTACCTGGCATTAGAGGCCACTGAGTAATGGCTTGTTCTCCAAATGGAGGCAGTCTGTAAATGACAATTTCCATCTGAGGTATAAAGTTCTATCAGAATTTGTATGTTCTAATAACCTCCTACTCCTATGAAAATGGTCCTAAAGTTCTCAAAATGGTAAGGAATTATAAATTTAAGAAGTGGAATTAATCTTTTGTGATAACACTATTTCAAGCCCAGTACAATTTATTACAATAATTCCATTTGTTTCCTGCTTTGTATGGTTTTCTAGTCAATCACAATTTAAACCTGTTCAAATACAGCAATTATTTGGAATTTTGAGTCATCAAATTTACAAACAGACATCATGTACTTGAGAAAACTGGCTATGATGTAGCACATCTAAAATTATAGAAACTAAGAAGTACTTATTAAACTAAGAAAGCCATGTGATTTAGACGTTTCTATGTATTTTCGTGAATGTAAAACATACTACAGCTAACAATATATGGACATTCTACAGTAAGTCTAATGAATTGTTTAGACAGAAGAACACGTGCCACTGTGGGACAGAGAAATTAGAACAACGGTAGGAGAATCAGCCGGCAGATATATGAGGACTTCACCTTCTGAGCACAAGAAGAAACTAATTTACAATAATTTTTCAACAGATCATGATTTTTATTTTACAAACAATTGCTTTCCTACACCAAATCATATCTGCTTTTTTCATTAAGATAAGGAGTAGGAATACAATTCCTGACCTAGAAACACGGACGTTGTGCTCATTTCCCGTTTAGTAAAGGATTCTTGATGTTGATGAATGCTTCACCCAAGAAACTGGAGCACTGGAATTTTCCACCAGGTCAACATCTAACATCCCTCAACCCCTTATTCCCAATCAAAATTTCAGTGCATTAAACTCTCTGGGCACTCAAATCCTCCTTGTTCTCTTACTCTATCGCCCCTTCCCAGGACACCTTTCCTTTTTAGACATAATTGACCCCTAATTTTAAGTATACCCTCTTCTACACCCCTACACCTTCTCCTTCATTGTATTCTTGACTGTCAACCTCCCTATCATACCAGTGTCTTCAATCTAAGCATCCATTTACTCCCTAGTGTTTCTTTTTTAAAAAGTCACATAACTAAGCATATTTTCTGTATTGAAAATTTAATTTTCAAATTTAGCTGGCCCCTCAGTTATGTTTGACCTTTTTTTTTACTTACTACTAATCACTAACTTTCTTAATTTTCTTTTTTAACTGTGGGAAATCTCACCCATACTTTTTAAGCCCTCTTAGCAGGCTTTCAGCTGCCTGCTTTATCAAGAAAGTTAGCAGAGACCTTTAGGAACTCTTCAAATGGCCACATCGCCGCTTCCATGTTGTGACACATTTCTTGCTTCCTTTCTTCCTGTGTCAACAAAACACATCTTGACACATTTGTGATGCTAACTAGTCTCCCTGGATATTCTGTTCAGCTGCTTTGTCACATAAGCACTTTACAGTTTTAATTATTTCTTAACTGTAGCTATAATGCCATCTTTTGGGTGGCCTTCCTTGGTACATGAACACATTTGACCACTTTTCAGTCATGCCTAAAACTAAAATTTCCATCTTACTGTCTTCACTTTTGTAAATTTTATCTCTTATAAAAAATTCTTTTCTTCCAATATGTGCAAGTGTTATCTTTTTTCAATCTGTGTATTGAGTATCAAAATTTGCCCTGACATACACTCATTGGTAGAAGACAAAATTTGAAGGTATAAGGTATCTCTACCATGTGACTCCCGGGGATCAACTTGAGACTATCAATTGGCAAAAATATGCCTTTAACTGATGAGATGTCTTATTTTCCTACCATGTGCTGCAAGTACTACACAGCAACTGAAAATTAGACAAGTTTCTACTAATAGTCAAGTTTCTCAAATGTATTTTCACTGGATTCACTTAAAACCTTAAGACTCCTTTATTTTTTCCTGATGTGAGTATGTGTATGTGTGTGTATGTATATGTATACAGAAATAGAAGTGATCATTTACAAGTCATGGCTGTCAGGAGCAATTAACTTCAACAAGAAAGATGGTTTTGCTGAGGGACCTTTAAGGAAGTACTTAATGTTGGTGCCATGTCAGAGACAATAGGGAAAATGCCACACTAAAAGATTTCCATGTGGATGGACAATATTTTCCCAGACATATTCTAACCCAATGCATTACTTTTGGCTTTGGGGCCACTAAGTTCAGGTCTTCAGACTGTGAGCTCCCTAAATTCATATAAAATACTTAGTTCCTTAATGCAAAGGACCATGACTTCCATAGTTTTGTTCAACATTGTACCTGAATTTAACCTTACTAAAGAAATCAGTTTATTGCTTTCAAGTTAATTGAAATTTTACGTCAGTAACTTAGGTTGAAAGAGATGACTTTCTAGTTTAGAATTCCACAATTGGGATTTTCAAAATTTAAAGATAGATAATTTGTTTGTTGTAGGTTTTATAGAAGCAAAGTTGACCTCTATCTACCAGAATACAATCACAACTTTCAAACCTTCATTTCTGTACTTTGGTAAAAAGAAAATACAATGATTCTTAGTATTATTAAGCATTCCCTAGGAGAAATGACATAATTTTCTCAGGTAGAAAACCAATTTTACCTGGACAAATATGGCTAAATTTTTGATCCAGTGATAGCTAGCATATACATACTTAGCCTCCAGCTTGTGATACTATTCAGGATGACTTTAGGATTTTAACATGTGAAACCTATTTGGGGAATTAGGTCAAGGTCAGCATGCCTTTATAGGCTGCACCTGTTTACTGGTTCCTTCTTTTTGTGTTTCCCATTATCACAAATGGACTACCCACTTTCATCACATCTTCCTACATACTACCATGATGTTTCCATCACCAGAGGGTCAAAATCAACAAAACTAACAGAATAAATGGTAGTACTTAAAACGAAATACGCTACTTGAGATGTAGTTACTCATAGCTATGGAAAGTAGAATAGCTCTCATGCCAAGTACTAGGTCATTATATGCATATTTTACCTTTAGTAATGATTAAAGTTCACAAAAGCCATAAGGAGAAGGAACTATTGCAGGCCTCATTACATTATATGAAAACATACATATAGATAGTTAAACAGGCATATAGATGTTCAGTATATATCAGATAGTCAAACAGACATAAAAGGAAATTAGGTATAAATCTAGCTGAAATAAACTCACCACACGATGTACTCTTCTGGGCTACAGTGGATTTTTGCTTTTTTTTCTTTTTTTGTTGTGTATCAGTAATCAAGCATTAGACCTCTTGATGATACTGAAACAATCCTTTTTAATTCTAGCAGTTTAAAAAAAAGCGTTGAAGTATTATGTCTTCATAGTGCTTGTCACATCTTTTCGTTTCTTCTTTTATATTAAAAATAGGATTCTTTTAACAATCTATTCTGATTACAGGTTCCTCTCCCTCCTCTCTTTTTAGTTACTACCCACTTTGATCTCCATCTCTTGCCAGATAAGAACTGGCTTCCAAGAGAAAACAACTAAACATGGCAAAGTAAAATGCAGTAAGATAAAGCAAAAATCATCACATTAAAGTGGAACATTGCAACCCAACAGGAAAACAGAAGTTCCAACCACAGAAACTACAGTCAGATACCCACTCATTTTCACAGTTGGGAGTCTCGTAAAAAACACTATGCTATATTATATGAGCAGAGGACTTGGTAGAAACTCATGTAAGCCCTGTGCTTGCTCTTTCAATCTCTGTGAGCTCATATGTACATTGCTTTGTTGTTTCAAAGGACCTTATTCTTCTGTTGTCTGCTATCTTTTAGGATTCTTACAGTCTTTCTGCCTTTACTTCCACAGGATTGCTGACACTCTGAGGAAAGGGATTTGATGAAAGCCTGCCATTTAAACTCTCTTTATCTGACTGTATATCTCTGCTTCTGTTTCCTGGAGGTCTCTGAGCAATCTAGTTTCTGGTTCTTGGCTACCCAAACAGTGTTGGGTATGGGTTCCTTCTCATAGAGTGGGCCTTAAGTCAAATTAGAATATTTTGCAGGCAGGACAGTTTGTAGGTCAAAGGATGTGTGACTGGGTTGATGTCCCTACTTATCATTTGGCATGTCAGAAGGTTTTCTCCAAATACCTTCTGACATGAAAGAGACTAGAATATGTGGGTGAAGGCTCTATGTAGGCCCCAGGTTGACTTCTGCAAGGTTCCATAAGCTGTGTGGGTGTTGTCTTTGGTGATGAGGTCCCTTCCAGCTGTCAGTTTGCAGAGAGCAACTTTTGTCTTAGCAAAAGCCTGAGATATTTGGGTACTTTCATAAGAACAGCTTGGCCAACAACACAATTGAATACAACCTAGTTCCACTACTGTAATCCTTGCCTGCCTGTCCTGACTATAAACAATGGCCAGTTGAGACTCCACACCCCCTGTACTAGAAGTCTTCATTAGGACCACTGTCATAGATTCCAAGATGTTTCCATTTCACAGATTTCCATAAGCTCCAATGCCCCCCTAGTTGAAGTTATCTCTCCTCTCACTCTCTCCATACCATCCAATCTGTCTCCAGTCTGCCTATAAAATCTATCCTATTTCCCAGTACTAGGGAGATCTGTGTGTACCCCCTGGGTATCTCCTCTTTACCTAACCTCTCTGGGTCTACAGATTATATTTCAATAATCATTTGCTTAATGGCTACTATCCAATATCTATTTTGAGTGATACATATCATACTTCCCTTTCTTTTTCTAGAGTACTTCATTCGGAATGATTTGTTTTTAGTTCCATCCACTGGCCTGCACATTTCATGATGTCATTTTTTTTTAAATAGCTGAGTCACACTGCATTTAACACCTGTGTAATACCATACTTCTTCTTTTGAGAGACATCTGAGTTATTTCCTGCTTCTGATTACTATAAATAAAGCTGCCATGGACATAGTTTAACAGCTTCCCTTGTGATGGGATGGAGCATCTTTGGGTATATTCCCCAGTGGTATAGTTGGATCTGAAAGTAGAATGATTCCCAACTTTTTGAAGAACTGTCATATTAATTTCCAGATTATCTGTACAAGTACACAGTCCTACCAGCAATGATAGGCTTATCTTAACAGAATGATTTCATTTTGCTTTCAGCACATTTATTTTGCTTCCAGTTGTTATTCAAACTCTGTATTATTCAACAACTCCTCTAAGATCTCTTAGTCTTTCCTTTCCTCTGTGTCACAGTCTTCCTGCCTTCACATTACACATGTGGGTTTTTACAGTAAGTTACATTGCCAGGCTAAAGGTGTGCTACTATTATCATAAAGATATTGGCCAATCATCAACCACATGTAACTCTTCTTTCTTTCCAGTGACACCTCAAGTAAATAATACATTCTCATGGTTAAGGATATCATCATTTGTTTTCTGTACCTGGCAATATATTTACTAGACAGACCTTTTCAATGTTATCTAATTACTAAAACTCATACATTTTCAGTACTTAATTTTAATCTCTTGGGTTACTGTGACATGCTTATAGTCCCATTTCAGAATAATTATGCTTAAATTTTAATTTTGCATATTGGTTTTGCTGGAGAGATTGATTGATCAAATGTTGCAGTAAGTACTTTTTTATTTAAACCACTGGATGTGGTATCTGGGCCAGAAGAGAAATCTTAAGCCTTAAATCACTGAAACAAACCACATAATGGATTTAAAACAAAAATCGCATAATTATCTCAATAGTTGCAGAAAAACCCTGTAACACAAAATTCAATATACCTACTTGATGAAAATCCTAGAGAACATAGTATGAGAGAAGCATATCCTAATACTATAATATCTATATATTAGATACCCACATTCAATGTCTCAAATGAAGAAAAGATAAAAGTAATTCCACAGAAGTCAGGGAGAAGACAGAAATATTCAACAACCCCACTCTTTTTCCATATAAATCATAAAGCATTACTTGAATCGAGAAGTAAGGGAAGAAAATTAAATAAAAAATAGCAAAATAATAAGACAAACTATCTCTATCTGTAGATGACATGATAGTACATGAACAAGATTAAAAAATTTCTATAGCACTAGAAATGACTAACAATTTCAGTAACTTCACAGAAGAACCAATCCTCACAAATAAATACCTTCCATACACCAACAACAAGCACACAGAGAAACTGATTGTGAGCATACTCCTGTTCACAATAGTTTTAAAGAAAATAAAATATCTTGGAATAAAGCTAAATATGTAGATGAAGGTAAGATAAAAGAATTATTATCTTACCAAACTCCATTTATAGGTACAATGCTGTTCTATTAAAAATCCCTATCTTATTCTTTAGAGACATATAAAAGTTACCATAAAGTATGTGAAGAATCACAAAAGACACAGGTTGCCAAAGCACTATAAAGCAAAAGGAATGATACAGGAGGGATAACTATTCTAGATCACAAAACCCACACTACTTGGTTACCCAATACAATATAGTCACTCCTGAAAATGTATACACACAGTAACATTATTTGGGGGGTTGAATTTATGTATTCAACGTATATAACAATGATTAAAGAAAAATGGCCTCTTAACTTTTTTTCCTGTATACGTTTTTAATTATTATTAATATTATGAACAAAGAAGTCACACTTTCGCCTCTTAACTTTCAAGAGAACAAGGAAGTACATATGAGAGTTTGGGAGGAGAAAAGAGAAGGGAAAGGTGCTATAATTATATTATAAATACAAAGAAAAAAATTCAAATAGGTTAATCAAAAGGACTTGTCAACTTTCTAACCCATCGCCCTGAAAATGAGAGTAGGAGTCCTTTTCCTACTATAATATACCTGAAGGACTTTCTCTTCTCTTGTAATTTGCTTCATTCTTGTTTTTGTAATCTTTGTCACTATACACTTACAAAAGTTCAAGATTCCCACCCCCTCTTTTTTTTTTAACATTCTAACTGATAAGAGTTTCACCATTTAACCTCAGTGAGTTGATAACTGGACTAAATTGTCAGTGGTTTTTCAATTACATAGATATAATCAATGAATTCTATGTGTTTAAGTATGTTATTCAGATCATGCATATATTATCATAAATTTAAAGCCACTTTAATTAAATAAATAGTAATTTTTTTAAATAACATGGGAAGTATTAGCTTTCTAACACGATGTTATTAATTAGCCTGAGATGATGAGAGGGCTAAATGTTAGGGGTTCCTGTCTCCAAGGCTGAGGAATTTGTTCCATACTTAGGAACCTCACAGTTGAAAGATAAAATCAATACCTACACATTTACTCTGTTTCTCAAGTAGTTTGTGAAACATAAACAGGTATCTGTGTATATGCTCAGATATTCTATTGATCTAGAAATTCATCTTATTGTAAAGATATAAACATGTAATTGTAGGGCAGGAAGACTTTACTTACATAAAAAGGAAGAGGTTTTGGAAGGTGTCATGATTTACTTTCTAATGCTGTGATAATGACCTTTACCAAGAGGAACTTGGGGAGTGTTTGGGCTAATATTAGTGGTCAGCTTTGCTTTCTATAGAAAAAAAAAACCCTACTACCCAAGTTTTTTGCATACCTCAAAAAGATTTTCATGATTATTTTCAGTGACAAGACCCACTTCGAATCTTGGCTATAATTTCTGCTAGCAGCCCACATTTTAAAAAACAGATTAAAGAAGTTTAGAAGTTTATGTGTTTTGCATGCTTGCCCTCATTCTCAATAGCAATTTCAACTGCCCTGCTGCTGAGGCTTGCTTGCATTGGTGGTAGAACCTAGATCTTCAGGATCACAAAACAGACTGAAGACCAGCTGAGACATCTAATCTGAAGAAATGAATCAGATTCTTATTTTCCTATAAAAAAAAAAAGCAGCATTGTGATACTAACCAGAGTACAACCCATAGGTCATTATAATAATTCACATATATACTCTAATAATTTATATAGTTCTCTCTATATATAGATGCTATGTCAGATTCGTTTAAAGAACCCTGACTAATACAGGAAAGAAAGAAAGAAAGGGTTTATTTGGTTTGCAATTCTCATCATACTCCATCTTAGAGGAAAACCAAGGCAAGGACTGAAGCAGAGAACATGGAGGAAAGCTAGATTTTTTTTTTAAGCTGCTTTTATATACAACTCACGGCTATCTGCCCAGTGTTAAGCTGTGTCCTTCTACATCAATCATTAACCAAGACAATGTCCCCACAGACTAGCTTACAGCCAAATCTGATGATGGCATTTTCTTGAGTGATGTCCCATCCTCTCAGCTAGCTCTAACTTGAGTACACTTAACAACAACAACAATAAAACAAATACCAGCAAAAACTGGCTGGTGGGTAACAAGAGTATTTATTGAAGAATCAACTAGAGGCAGATGGATGATGTACTGAAGTAAGTAAGCCAAAAAGCCATTCTTACACTAGGTCTATGTTTGTGGTTTGTACTTTTCACCGTTGGTTACTACATAAGGAAGCAATAGTATACAGTGAAGTATTTGTATAGGATCAGTTATATCACCTTAAGTGAGTGGCATTGAAGTTTAAAGAAACCACTATATACATCACTAAAGTAAAGAGCTGCTAATTATTTAGGTTAAAGAGAAAGGTTCTTTCGAGCCTGGTTTAGAAGTATGCTTCTCAAATCATTTCCTTGCATAGTTCTTGTTATAATTGCAGAAACATATGATTCACTTTTGTTCAAAAAGGTACTCCCCCGCCATGAGTGACAGTGAACTCACTGTGTTTGGTTTGATTTTAATCAATTTTCTTTTACATGGGTAAAAAGGAATTTATTTTATAAATAAAAAAGAAAGAAAACAATAAGAGTGTCCAAAAAAGCCACAATGAATTTTTTGTTGTTTATTTTAAACATTATTAGTGTTCTTTATTATTTCTTATTTTTTTTAATTTTTGAATAAAGTTTCATTTTTTTATCCATGTATCCCCTTGTTCAAACTCGGTTCCCCCTCCTGGCCACTCCCAATCACTCTCTCTTCTTTCCATCTCCTCATATCCTCCCCAGAAAGGGCAGGAGAGCTCAAGGTGGTTCAGTTCAGCATCCACTCCAGGCAAGTCTGATTTCCTCATCCCAATATCAAGACTGGGTTATGTTCCTCTGAAGGAAATGGGGTCTAAGGTGGCGGTCCAAAATGTTTCAGATCTCAAGCTGTTCAGTGGTTGTTGTTTGCAGCTTTATGCTTTTAACAAAATTAGAAAACATATCATAACAGCATAGATAACTTTCTTGAGAAACAGACAAAACAGGCAAAAGGCAAATAGAACTTTCTGACCAGAAACAGAACCAAATGAGCATCTGAGTTACAAGACATGCTGAGTATGTCTAACTAGGTATGAACTGGTCTCTGTTGATTTTAGTAGAATCAGAAGCTGCTCAGTCTGCACTCAGGTATAATTTATCCTTCTCAGATCTCTGCAATATTGATGACTACGCTAGTTATAACTTTGTCAGCTTGGTAGAATCAGACAATCAGATCTTTCTGCAAGGTGATAGCCAGTTTTCAAACTCATTTTATAAAGCCTGATTGGCAATGACTAGTATAACTAAAATTCTTATGTCTTTTTGTAATTTGTATGAGCTTCAGAGAATCATAGAATTTGGATCCACCTCACAGAGGCCAAAAAGATTCCATATAAGTACAGCCTAAGTTTTTCCCACCTGTCCGTTCCTAAGGATGATACTTTTCTCTTCTGGTTTGGGGACTCCTGCCCTTCCCAAATTACTAAGACTGGGCCCAAGATTTAAATTTAACTCTTGTTCTCAGTTTTAACATATTTCAACAGATTTCCACTTGATAAGGAGCTTTGGACTTACTGGAAGTATGTAGACCAGTTCTACCGATGTGTGTTGTTTCCTGTCTCTTGGCTATTGGGTCAGACAGCTACATGCTCCTGACAGAAGCCCTGGAGCCCAGTTCCTTTACTAACCTTTCAACCTTTTTGGGGCCCTAACAACAATGCCCCCAATGTCAGCTTGAAGTAGTAATAGAGAGAAACTATGCCAGTTATTCCCATAACAGGTTGAAATGCTAAGTTAAAAGGAAATTTTCTGGCATAGGAGATAAATCTTTTTGTGGAGGCCAAAGGTCCCTACAGCCTAGAGTTTGACTTTGCAAGTCAGGTCCCAGCTGCTCCTTTGAGACCTTGCAGATCAGTTTGGGCCTGCAGGGGTGAGCACGAGACCATCTTCCAGATAGACTACTTCTATGAGCATACTGCCAGAGTCCCATGATTGGGACAGTAACCAAAAAGAAAATGGGGAATGAAGAGAGTAAACTTAGCTCAAGAAATGCCATTTTGTATTCTAGTAGCCATAGAGACAAAATAGAGTTCAGTTCCACATCCCTGGCAGGAGCTTGCCCAGTTCTAGGAGAGAATGAGCTGGACACCTGGATGATCCAGGTGGGGTCCAGGACTAAAAGGAATCTTCCATTTTAGAGAACTATGCAGAACTAAAGCAGACAGAGCCCTGAGAAAGAGTCTCTCACCCAGTTCCCAGAGACCATAGCTAGAAACTGCTGTTTTGTCCTTCCTCCCACAAGAGTGAGTCAAGTGTTCCAATAGTTGGAGTAGGGTCTGAAGGGTCAGTCCAGGGTGTTTCTGATCCCAAGCTGTTCAGTGGTTGTGGTTTGCAGCTTGGGCATGCTTGGCTTTTTTTCTTGTTTGTTTGTTTAGAGACCACTAGTGAGTGAGTACATCCCCTGCTTTTCTTTCTGAGATAGTGATACCTCGCTCAGGAGGATATTCTCCAAATCCATCCATTTGCCTGCAAATATTAGGATATCATTTTTTTTTTACTCCTGAGTAGTATTCCATTGTGTAGATGTAGCACAGTTTGTTAATCCATTCTTCAGTTGAGGGACATCTAGGTTGTTTCCAGGTTCTTGCTATTACAAATAATGCTGCTATGAACATAGTTGAGCTAATACCTTTGGCATGTGAATGCACTTCTTTAGGGTATACACCCAGAAGTGGTATTGCTGGGTCCTTGGGGAGATTGATTCTCAATTTTCTGAGAAACCACCATATTGCATTCCAAAGTGGCTGAACAAGCTTACACTCCCACCAACAATGGAGGAGTGTTCCCCTTGCTCCGCATCCTCTCCAACATAGGCTATCATCTGTGCCTTTTATCTTAGCCAATCTAACAGGTGTTAGGTGGTATCTCAAAGTTGTTTTGATTTGCATTTCTCTGATGGCTAAAGATGAAGAGCACTTTTTCAGGTGCCTTTCAGCCATTCGTAGTTCCTCTGCTGAGAATTCCCTTTTTAGATCTGTACCCCATTTTTTGATAGGGTTATTCAAGGTTTTGAGCTCTAAAAACTGGATTTGGCCAGGAGTGGAGACTGATTCAAACATTATTGGGTCAGTGGGACCATAGGACTGTCTGCTCCCTGCCCAGGGAGGGGATGGGGAGTTGTGGAGAAGAAAAATGACCTGATGTGGTGGGAGGGGGAAAGGACCTTGAATAAGGATATACAGGGATGGAAAAAAATTCAGAGGGAAAGCTGAACACAAAGTAAATATATGTGTAGCAATCTTATTTGCATTATCACCCTTGATAAGCCATGCTTATGATTCTTATCCTCTTTATAGTTATTGTTAACTTTTCAGCATTTTAAATTCATTTTACTGTTTTTTTTGATAAATACAAAATAAAGAGGAAAAAAAAAAAAAGAAACTGCGGTTTACAGGGGGGCAGCATGACCTAAGTTCCAACTGCAGAATCCATAGCATCATGGCCCTGCTAACTGACCACCAAATGCTCTAGTCAAAATACACCACCATCATTCCTGGGCCAGCTGCACATTCCAGGGTTGATGGTGAGCTTTCCCCTTCTATAGGAGACATTCCAGGGCACAGAACCAGGACAGCTTAACTATACCCCAAGGACAAGCTACAGGACCCTGCACAAAACTAGCCCAAACATGCCAGGAAGAAATAATAATAAAAATGATTTTCACTTTGGTACTAACCAATCAAAAGCCTGAGCCATTGTTACTGCCCACCCCCACCATAGCTTCTGGAAATCCCCTAGCATGAGCCAATTAGCTAATGACTCCTACCATTATCCTCACCTGAACCCAATGCACAGCCTCGGGCTATAAAAGGATCGCCCCCTGCAGCACTTATCAACCCTCCTGCATGATTCAGGTATAACGAGCTAGCTTGTCTCTATTCAATAAACCTTGCTTTTGAATTCAGCTACCTCCTTGTCTCTGGTGGTCTCTCCAGGGTTGCGACTTTGGGCACAACAGTAGGATTGAGAGCTTTATTATGTTGATACTACTACCTATCCAGGAACATGGGAGATCTTTCCATTTTCTGATATCCTCTTCAATTTCTTTTTTCAGTGATTTAAAGTTTTTGTCAAATAGGTCTGTTACTTCTTTGGTTATAGTTAGACTGAAGTATTTAATGGTATTGGCAGCTATTATAAAGGGTGATGTTTCCCTGTGGTGGAATGTTCTCTGTATGCTGTAAAAAAAAAAAAAAAAAAAAAAAAAAAAAAAAAAAAAAAAAAAAATGTAACTGGTTTGGCCTATGCACAGCACTGTAGAAGTGGGTGGAGAATCAGAGGACAGGCAGGTAGGAGAAGGGCGGAGTTTGTCTCCATCTGACCCCGGAAGAAGACAGACATGTAAGAAATCCAGGTGAGCCAAGGGCTGGGCCATGTAGCAGATAGATTACAAGAAATGGGTTGATTTAAGATGAAAGAGCTAGCTAGTAATGTGCATGAGATATGGGCCAAACAGTATGAAGTTAACATAAGTATCTGATTCATTTCTTTGGGGAACAAAAGCCACCGTGGCCAGGTTCCAAAACCCCGGAAACTTACTACAACATTTCCCTTATTTCTTCTTGAGTCCTTTTATCTTTAGTGTATATGAGGGCTACTGATTACTTTGTGTTAATCTTGTATCCTGCTACATTGATGAAGGTATTTATCAGCTGTAGAAGTTCCCTGGTACAATTTTGTGGGTCATTTATGTATACAATCATATCATCTGCAAATAGAGATAGTTTTACTTCTTTTTTTGATTTATATCCTCTTAATTTCCTTTTGTTCTCTAGTTGTTTAGCTAAAACTTCAAGAACTATATTGAATTGATAAGGAGAGAGTGGAGAGCCTTGTCTACTTCCTGATTTTAAAGGAATTGCTTTGACTATTTCTCCATTTACTTTTATGTTGGCTGTGAGCTTCTTGTAAATCTTCTTTATAGTATTTAGATATTTTCCCTGTATTCCAGATCTCTCCAGGACTTTTATAAAGGAGTGTTGGATTTTGTCAAAGGCTTTTTCAGCATCTAAGGATATGATCATTTGGTATTCTTTCTTCAATTTGTTTATATGATGGATGATATTTACAATTTTCCATATGTTGAACCATCCCTGCATTTCTGGGATGAAGCCTACTTGATCGTGGTGGATGATATTTTTTATATGTTGCTGTATAATATATTGCCAGAATTTTGCTGAGAATTTTTGCATGAGTAGTCATGAGGGAAATTGGTCTATAACTCTTTCTTTGTTGCATCTTTGAGTAGCTTGTGTATTAGGGTTATTGTGGCCTCGTATGGAACATTTTGATGAGTTTTGGTTTTGGTTCGTTTTTGAATGTCTGGTAGAATTTTGCATTGAAACCATCTGGACCTGAGATTTTTTTCCCTTGGGAGGAAATTGACAGCTTCAATTTCCTTTGAGGTTATAGGTCTGTTTAGGTCTTAATATGAACTTGGTTTAATTTTAGTAATTGGTAATCCTCCAGAAAGCTGTTTATTTCTTTTAGGTTTTCCATTTCAAAATATGACCTGATGATTCTTTGAATTTTCTAGGTGTCTGTTTTTATGTCCCCCTTTTCATTTCTGATTTTGTTGATTTGAACACTCTCTCTCTGACTTTTGATTAGTTTGGCTAAGGGTTTATCTATCTTGTTGAGTTTCTCAAAGAACCATCTCTTTGATTCATTGATTCTTTATATTGTTCTCTTTGTTTGTATTATATTGATTTCAGCTCTAAGTTTGATTATTTCCTGCCATCTACTCCTTTTAGGTGAGTTTGCTTCTAATTGTTCTAAGGTTTTCAGCTGTGCTGTTTGGTCTCTAGTGTGGGATTTCTCTAGGTTTTTCATATAGACATCTAGTGCTATGAATTTTCCTCTTAAAACTGCTTTCATTGTGTCCCATAAGTTTGTGTATGTTGTGGATTCATTTTCATTAAATTCTAGGAAATCTTTGATATCTTTCTTAATTTCTTCCTTGATACAAAGGTGGTATAATTAAGTGATGTTTAGTTTCCATGAGTTTGTGTGCTTTCTGTGATTTTTGATTTTGTTGAACTCTAACTTTAGACCAGGGTGGTCTGATATAATACAAGTGATAATTTCCATTTTTAGTATTTATTGATATTTGCTTTATGACCAAATATGTTGTCAATTTTACAGAAAGTTTCATGTGATGCTGAGAAATATTTATACTTCTTTCTGTTTGTTGGAAGCTTCTGTAAATATCTATTAAGTCCATTTACATCATAGTCTCTGTTAGAACCCTTATTTTTCTGTGAGTCTCTGTCTGTTTGACCTATCTAAAGGTGAAATTAAGATATTGAAGTCTCCTACTCTTAGAGTGTGACATTTGTTGTGGGGTTTGAGATTTAGTAGTGTTTCTTTTACATATGTAGGTGCCCTTATATTAGGGCCATAAATATTCAGAATTGAAATCTCATCTTGATCAATTTTTCCTGAGATGAATATGTGATATTCATCTTGGTCTCTCTTAATTGATTTTAGTTTGAAGTCTACTTTGTTAACTATTAGGATGGCAACATCATCGTGTTTCTTGGGACCATTTGATTGAAAAATCTTTTCCCAACCCTTTACTCTATCTGTCTTTGAAGTTGGAGTGTCTTTCTTGTATGCAGCAGAAGGATTGCTTCTATTTTTGTATCCATCTTATTAGTATTTGTGTTTTTATAGGTCAGTTGAGTCCATTAATATTAAGGGATATTAATGACCGCTGATTGCTCTTTCCTGTTATTTTTAGTGGTAGCTTATTTGTATTTTCTCTTTTGGGGTTTTCTTCTGTAGGAATATCGAATGTTGTGGTTTCATGTGTATATCTGGGATTCTTACATTGTAGTATTCCTTGTAGTGCTTTCTGAAGGGTTGGAATTAGTGGATAGGTATTGTTTAAATGTGATTTTGTTTTATTATATCTTATTTGCTCCATCTGTGGTGATTAATAGTTATGTTGGGTATAGTAGTCTGGGTTGGCAGCCATGCTCTTTGTGTGTCTGTATAACTTTTGACCAGAACCTTCTTGCTTTCATTGTTTTCATTGAAACATAGTCAGGAGTTATTCTGATGGATCTGCCTTTATAGGTAAGTTGGCCCTTTTCTTTTACAGCTCTTAAAATTTTTTGTTTGTTCTGTATGTTTTCTGGCTTGATTTTTATGTGGCAAGCAGACTTTTTTGGGGGGTCAAATCTATTTGGTGTTCTGTAAGCTTCTTTTACCTTTATAGTTATTTCCTTCTTTAGGTTGGGAAAGTTTTCTTCTATGATTATATTGTATATATTATCTGTGCCTTTTGAGCTTTTACTCTTCTCCTTCTTCTATTCCTATTATTCTCAGGTTAGATCTTTTCATGGTGTCCTGAATTTTCTAAACATTTCGTGTTATTGCTTTTTTGGTTTCAGTGTTTTCTTTGACTAATATATCTATTTCTGCTATTGAATCTTCTAGAGCTTTTCTCTTCCATCTCTTAGATTCTGTTGGTTATATTTGTATCTGTATCTGCAATGCTTCCTTCATTTGTTGGTTTTCTGTTCTTTGGTTTTCTTTGTTTTCTTTCCAGGATTTGTTCATCTCTTCCAATTTTTTGTTTGTATTTTTTTCTATTTCTTTAAAAGAATTTTTTTATATCCTATTTTATTCTATAAACTTCATACAGTTTTGTTTTGTTTTGTTTTGTTTTGTTTTTTGATGTTGTTCCCTTCTGTTTTCTCTTCATTGCTCTGTTCAGGTCTTGTTGTTGTAGAACCACCAGTTTCTTCTGGTGTTGCTCTGTTGTTCTTTACATTGTTATATGTAGTCTTTCACTGGTGTCTGCTCATGGTTTCAGTGGTTAATGCTAAGCACCTCCTAGTCAGTTGTGGCTAGAGGGCTTGTGTGTCTTCTGTCTGCTCTGAACATGTGGTTTGCATATTCTCTGACTCAGCTCTGGACATGGGTCTATGTTTTGAAGGTGTTCATCTCTCTATGATGAAACAGTTTGCCCTGGAGGAGGTTTCCTCTGCTAGGGATCACTGAGGAAGGCCCATCTTAGCTTTAGTCTAGTGCCTGTGCCAGAGAGAGTGTGAGATCAGAACTGTGGGTTTGAGCCTGGCCCTGGAGAGGGATTTTTCCAGGTGGATGGCCCAGGAGCTGGAATCTGCTCACCTCTGAGTCCTCTCTAGACACATGTCTCTTAATTAATTTTCTAACAAACCAAACTATAAATGAGTGCATTGTATCTTTCAGAATATAGGACTGATATCTGCAAAAGGTCATAAATTTTCTACAAATTGCTCATTTTAATGTACTAATAAAATATTTTTTCTGTGCCTTTACTACTGCAGGAAATATACATTATTTTTCAATTAATCTTTCTTGCAGAAATTCTAGATTTCTAAATAAGAGTTGCCTTAAAATATCACAAGCATTTTCATAAAAGGTCTAATTTTTACTTATTAATAAATCTAGGTATGCCTCATCAATAAATCCCTTGTTAAAATAGTTCATATGAGCACATTAAAGATACCGAGATTTTCAATTTTTAATGTTTTATCAATAAGATAAATACTTTAATTCTCACAATTAAGGACATGTTTTCCTTAGACAAGCTACTTGAACATAAAAATAATTTGAGCAATATTTTTGGAAAGGAGAACACTGAAGTCCAGAGTAAATGTCAGCCAATAGGTATTCTTGTTTTCCAAGCTTCCATTTTCCAAGTCCTATACAGCACAAGTAATCTAAGACCAGGGGATAAAACTTATGAGCCTATATAAATATGTCACAACCAAATAATGATATATACATAAATACAAATATATATTATATATACATGTGTATATATGTACATATATGTTTGTACATTGTTTGGCCTATTTATTAGTTATTCCAGTTGTAAGACTAATCAAAGTTATTCTATAAATCAGTTCATTCTGGTTGTAATATAAAATATTCTACTTTAAGAATATTCATCAATTATTTGTACACACTTCTGTTGTTTTGAGCTGCTGAATCTGATGAGTAATTATGCTATAAATTATGTTGTGCTTGTCTCTTGGAGCACATTTATGCTGTATTTGTTAGAGTATGTACTGAAAGTGCAATGGTGTGTAATAAAGCCTGGTGTATTCAGCTTCAGTAAACACTCTGAGCTTCCCAAATCAGTTGGACAAATAAATGCTCCCCTGACCAGTTTACATGATTCCAGCTGTTCTTAAGACCTTCTTCTGCCTCAATGTCTACTATATAAATCAGACATCTTTTTGGCTATAAAGTAATCTCATATTCTAGATTTAGTTTGTAATTTCCCTGAATAAATTGTGAGGCCAAAAAGCTTTTAATAAAAGATGTTTACTTTTAATTGAAAATATGTTTTTTTTTCCGCACATATATTCTGATTTGGATTCTCCCACTATTTACCTCTCCCAGGTACTCCACTTTCCCTTTCCCACTCCTTTTTGCATCTCCTTACAAAATAAACAAGCTTCTAAGGAATAATAAC
Organism: Sigmodon hispidus; assembly: GCA_004025045.1. Taxonomy (NCBI): domain Eukaryota; kingdom Metazoa; phylum Chordata; class Mammalia; order Rodentia; family Cricetidae; genus Sigmodon; species Sigmodon hispidus. The sequence goes on from PVIH01000137.1 coordinate 144,729, forward strand.
GTGATAAAATATAAGATCAAGCAAAAACTCTCACATCAGAGTTGGAGAAACTAAACAGAACAAAGCCAAGAGAAGGCTCAAGAAACAGAGAACCACTTATTTTCATGCTCAAGACACCCGTTAAGGGATAAAACTGGAAGCCATATATATAATATGTAAGATAAAAAGAGAGAAGAAAAAATGTATAAAATAAAATAAAAATGAAATGATTAGATACAATTTTAATTTCTGGGTTAGGGACGAGAAATTGTGTTTGCTTCTCCATTGAGCTCCAAGACTCTATCTGGTGCAGACTTGTACAGGTCCTGCATGTTCTACCTTAGTCTCTTTACCTTAATATATTGATTTAGAAAACCTTAATTTTTCAGTGTCCTGAATCCCCTCTGGCTTTTATATTATGTCTACTTCCTCTTCTATGGGTTACTTGAGCCCTGTAGGGAAGAATTTGACAGAGGCATCTCATTTAGAGATAAGTGTTCCAAGGTCTCTGGTCTGCATGATGTCTTGCTGTGTGTCTCTCTATTTGTTCTGCACTGTTGCAACAGGGAGCTTCTCTGAAGATATCTGAGCAAGAGCGTGTTCTATGAGTATAGCAGAATATCACTAGGAAATATTTTATCACTCTATCATCTATGTATCACCTATCTATCTGTCTGTCTGTCTGTCTGTCATCTTTTTATTTTAGAGCATTAGTATTTGAATTTAACCTAGGACCCTGGGCTACCAAGTCTTAGGTTCTTGGTTACTCAAGCAATGTCAGGCATCAGTTCCATCAAAAATATTCTAATGTATTTTGTAGATTTGACATTTTGAAAAATCTCTCTTCGAAAACTATCTATTTAAATAGTCCCTGAAGTGTTTAGAATTTCATTGAGACCCCTCTCTCCCTTGTTTGCTAGATTTTTTTTCAGCTGCATGTTTTAAATATGTTTCTCTATATATGAATGGCTTTACTTGAGGGCATATGCAGAAATGCATGAATGTTTTTCTTCGTCCTAAATAGAGGATTGACATTGGCAGCAAGTGGACAGATCAAACTGTTGGAGCCTGATATGGCCCATGGGCCAACACTTCTGAGACTGAAAATTATGACATCTGTATGGATAAATCAGATACAGCCTGTATTTTGTTAGGCTTACTAAAGTATACATTACTGTAACTCTGGGGTTTACTTTTCTTAACTGTTTGTTTAATGAATAGACAATCTTAAAGTAGAGGAAATAGCTTTGTTTAATGTCAATACCATACTTGCCTCTTCTGAATCACAAAAATACTGTGCCTTTTAAATCTTAGTAAACATTGCCCAACAGATGTGCTTAGAGCTACTAAGATCTTCAAATATGACTGGTAAGGGCAAAAAGTGCTGTCAGTGTAAAATATAGAAAATACATCAATGAACATGTTGGAAAACAAATATAGAACACACAGCAATTTTTATATTGACTATGTGCTAAAATAACAACATAAATATATGTCAATAAATGAAATATGAAACAAAATCAATTTCATATATGGCTAACATATTTCTATTAGACAGGACTTACAGTAGTATATATGTTGTTTTATAGTTCAGATTTCGATTCACAATTCACTTGTCATGGTTTTAGGAATGATGATCTATCTTCCAAATGTTCAATTGACCCACATGGTAAGATAAAACCTTTTGTTTTAGTAGTTGGGTGTCTTATATGTTCTTATTCAAATAATATTCACATAGAGGTTTATCTTGTGCTCTTTATTCTGTCCCAATAAATGATATTATTAGAACATTATTTTATCTGTTAATGCTATGTCAAACATTGATGAACATCCTCTCCTTCCTAGTCTTTGTAACCATTTTTCTTCCATGTAAAATTTCAAAATCAATTTTATTCAAATTTCTATCAAAAATTTTCAATGTAAACTAATTTAATATATAAATTTTACAAAGATAATTGACACTTTAACCAATTAAATCTTCTACAACAAATATGGCTATACCCTCCCACACACACATACTATTTTATTAATTTCTTCTTTTTTAAAACTGATATAACATTCACAACTTTCTCCTTTTGTCATATGAACTTGCTAAATTAAGCCACTTTAAATGTTTTAATATATTTAGAATCCTTGTGAATTTCAGAGTAGATATGCATGCTTGCAGTATATAGCAAACTGCAATTCTTTATTTTCTGTGTATGGACTCTTGAACTTCCTCAACATAATGCTGTGTATGATGTTGGAAATGAGTGATACCTATCTTTGTCTGATCTTAGTTTCAGAATGCTACTTTTCAATATACTTTTGTTGTTTTATGTGTGTCTTAGCAAGCAATTATGAATGTTATTCTCTCCTTGCCAGGTACACTTATATCAAGAATGCCGTTGATTTTAATGTAAATCTTGATGTGGTCTCCTTGATGTGGCCATAATATTGTTCCCTATGAATGTGTAGAAATAAATTAGTTTTGAAATATTCATATTTTGTATTAAATAAATTTAATTAAATTTATAGTTGAATTTAAATCAATAAAAACATATTTCACTCTTTAATCTCTAGATGAAGCATTTTATTATTTTACTTGTTTGTCTCATTGAATGATAACTAACTTGCAGCATCTCTTCTTCACAGTTTGCACTACAGGCTTCGATGGCAGATTAACCCTTCACCTCTGCCTCTTCAAAATTTCCTGTCTGTGGGAGCCACACATCAGAATTCACCAGCAGTATTGCTCATGATGACATCTGATAATTAAGATAAGTATATTATTGTTATTATTATTATTATTATTTATTTGGAAGTTAAAAGTAGGATTTTCTTTATTAGAAATATGGAAGACTTTTCTCCTTTTATTATAAATGGTTTTTTCTTACATAACAAATTCTGATCATGGGTTCTCTTCCCTCTACTTCTCTCTGTTCCACTTCACTCTCTTACCTCCTCCTTACATCTGGATACACTTCCTTTCTGTCTCTTATTAGAAAAAAAAACTGGCTTCTAAGATTAATAATAAAATAAAATATCTCTAATAAGATGAAACAGAACCTAACATATCAGAGTTGGGCAAGACAAACAGAAGGAAAAGAGCCCAAAAAAAGGGACAAGAGTCAGAGACCACCTCATTCACACACTCAGGAATTCCGTAAAAGCACCAGACTGGAATCTATAAAATATATGCAGAAGATCTGGTACAGTCTGATGCAAGCCCCTGTGCATGCTTCCACAGTCTCTGTGAGCTCATATGAGCTTTGATCGTGTTTATTTACAGGGCCTTATTATTATTCAGCTAAGCTCTTACACTGTTTCTGTCTCCTCTTCTATGGGGTTTCCTGAGCCCTGAGGGGAGGGGTTTGATAGAGACATACTATTTAGAGATGTGTGTTCCAAGGTCTCTCTCCCTCCCTCCTTTCTTCCTCCCCCTCCTTTCTCTCTCTCGGCATAATAATGCCTTGCTATGAATTTCTGCATTTGGTCCCATCTGCCGTCTGCTATTGAACTATTACTGTAGCAGAATGTTATCAGGAGTCATTTTATTGCTACTTTTGTTGTTGTTGTTGTTATGGAAGGGTTACAACTGAAATATTTGGTCTTACCCTAGATCCTTAGGCCACTTAGTCTTTGGTTCTTGATCAACCAAGCAGTTCTGTCTCAAGACGTTGACCTTAAGTCATTAGATATTAGTTGATTACTCCCATAAACTTTGTGCCCCAACTTCCCTAACATATCATATAGACAAGACACAAAATGTAGATCAAAGGGATGTGACTGGGCATATGTTTCCATTCCCCGTTACCCGGCACAGGGTCTCTCTGTACCAAAGACACTAGAACATAGGGGTGATGGCTCTGTGTAGGCACCAGCTGGACTTCTCCATGACAAATAAGTTGTGTAGGTGTTGTCTTCAACAATGTTGCCTTGATATCTTGATATCAGGTTTTCAAGAAAAACCGCATAGCCTCACCAACAGTCTAAGTTCTTCCAAGGTCCTCTTGGGATGACTTTGTTCAAAAATTCAATTATATGTAACCCATGGAGAAGTTCAACTGGTGATGATTTGTAATACAGCTGACGTTTTCTGCTAGTTTGTTTAATTCAGAACACCCAAGTCAGGCAGCTTAGAACTACCTGTTACTCAAGCTCTTCTTCTGGCCTCAACATAAAGATGGATGAATATTCATTCTTTCTCTCTCTCTCTCTCTCTCTCTCTCTCTCTCTCTCTCTCTCTCTCTCTCTCTCTCACATACACACACACACACACACACACACACACACACACACACTCACACACTTTAAGGGGTCTCATTATCTTTACTATCCTTGAAGTGTCAGTAACACAGTAGCTGCTTTGAGCTTCTATTTCTCCTTCTTTCACATCCCAAGTGTTGGGCTTTCAAGTGTTCACAACCACAGCCAGCTAATACTACACTAAGTTGGTAATTGTGCTTAGAAGCAAAACAATGACATTGATGGACCAATAAATCCTTTAAGGGGCTGTGGTGCTATAACTTTATGAAAATATCTACTGCATTCAAAATAACAGAAGTTTAGAAATATGCAATCCACAAGTTCAATACTACACCATGAGGTCATTTAGGCTTTAACATACTAGCATATAATGTTTTCAGCCTGCTTAAGTTTAATGCTTCTTAAGAGAACAAGGTAATGCTTCCAAAATCTCATGTAATTGGCTTTTACAATCTAAGCAAAATTCACCACTTTAATCTTAAATTATGCACTTTCCATACCCCTGAGCCATAATAATGCATGTGTGTGTATATATTGTGGTGATGACTTACTGAGGATAACAAAAATAAAGAACAGAAATATATGCCATAAATAGTGGAAACAGCATATGGAGATAGCTTAATGGCATCTGTTTGTAGTGCTGTTTGCTTTTCTGGGTGCTTCTGGGTGTATTGAAGGTCAATAAAATGATTTCTTACATTGTAAAACCCTGCTAAATATTTATATTAAGAGCTCCTCATCTCTTTCCCATGCTATGTTCTCTGTGCTGGTCAATGAATGCAGAGCAAAGCCTTTCCCTAGGGTCATACATAAGGGGAGTCAGATATTAAATGGAAATCAGATGTACTTGACATGACTACAAACAGGACAGTAAAGTTAGACTACAGACAGCTGAATATCATAGGAAAAGAAGTAGAGCTTGTCTCAAAAAAAAAATTTACAAGAAGTGCTTCATTTGCATTTCTTGATGTAGCAACAGAGCATTTTGGTGCTTCTGAATTATCTTTAATGTAATATAATCTTTAAAGGTTTTCAAACAAACATTTTGTCAAGAGGAGAATATATCAGAACTTTCTTTAAGCTTCATTTCCAGAAATACCAATTTGAAATGTTCATTTATTAAGTGTATATGAAATATGAGGAGGAAGGTATTTTGGCAAACTATTATTGGTCTAATGAGGTGATAAAAAATTTTGCCAGAGAAACTCTAACACCACACTTATGGAAGCTGTCAAACACTGATAGATATCTCATACTGTGATTATTTGATGTGTTAATGACTTAAGTGGAAGGACTTACTATCTCATTCATTTTGCTTAAAATTATAGGTTTTAAAATAATTTGAGGTTGTTTCATGTATTCCTAGATTGTGAGAAAACTGTTCACAACGAGAGGTACAATAACAAAAGCAGCACAACAGAACAAAGAAATGAAAAGATGGGAGTCAGGAGTTTCCACATATTCCTTTATTTTCTTAATTACACTACTATTTTTATTTAAATTATTATGTATGACTATACACACTTTGCGGGGATCTACATATGCAACTACATTTTCTTCCTCACACTAACACAATCTATTTTTAAAAAGACAGAATGAGGTAATGATGCAAAATAGTAAGAAAAAAAAAGGGACGTTTGAGTATCAGGGTAACTGGCCTTATAGGGTATAGTGTTGCCTGATGGAGTAATATCTTCTTGCCCTGTAGGGAAATATTTTTCTGTTTCTATTCTGCTAATAATTTAGGAAATGTTGGCATTAACTCTCCTTTGAATGTCTGGTAGAAGTTTTACATTAAAACTATCTGGTTCTTGGCTTTTTTTTATTATTATTGTTCTTTTATGTTTGGAAGATTTTTAATAACTGTTCATATTTCACCAGGTCTTATGGATTTGTTTAAATTGCTTATCTGATCTTTACTTAACTATAGTGGGTGATATATTTTAAGAAAATTATTCATTTTTAGATTTTCCAATTTAGTAGAGTACAGATTTTTAAAGTAAATCCTCACAATCTTCTGAATTTTTTTTAGTGTCTGTTGCTATGCCCCCCCTTTTTATTTTTAATTTTGTTAATTTGAATTTTCTCCCCTTGCCTTTTAAGTAATTTGGATAAGGGATTGTCACTCTTACTGCTTTTCTCAAGAAAAGAAACCCTCTTTGTTTTATTGATTCTTCGTTTTGTTTTTGTTTGTTTGTTTTTCCTAATTTATTGATATCAACTCTGAGTCTTATTATTTCTTGCCATATACTCCTGGTGGATGATTTACTCTTTTTGTTCTAGAGCTTTAAGGTATTCTGTTAATTTGTCATTTACAGATCTCATTTTTTTTTTAATGTAGGCATATAAAGACCTAACAAAGAAAAAGAATTACAGATCAATTTCTCTCATGATCATAGATGTGAAAATATAAAATAAAATACTTGCAAACTCAATCTATGAACACATAAAAAGATCACCTACTATAATCAAGTAGGCTTCATTCTAAAGTTTCAGACTACATGAATAAATAAATGGAATCTACCATATAAACAAAGACAAAACAGTAAAAATTCTATAAATGTAACCCACCAAAAACAAACTGACCAAACAAATAGCAGCAGCAGCAAAAACACATAATCATCTCATTCAGTGCACAAAACACATTTGACTAAAATCCAAGGTAAATTTGTTATGGCAATCCTAAAAAGATTCAGGATATAGAAATAAAGGACATCCGTCAACACAATAAAGACAGTTTACAGCAAGCCTGTAGCCAAAATTAACTTACAAGGAGAGAAGCTCAAATCATTGTCCCTAAAACAAGAAAAATGACAAGATTGTCCACTCCCTCCATACCTATATAGAGTTCTTAAAATTTTAGATAGAACAATAAGACAACTAAAATAGATCAATGCAAAAAAGTTGGAAAAGAAGTCAAACTATTTTTATTTGAAGATGATATAATATTATATACAGGTTACCTGAGAAGTACCACCAGGAAATTTCTACCATTGGATTTGATGTAATAATTTTTGTTTTAGATTATTTCTATTTTGTCTTTTAAAAATGAATAAATGAGTGAATGAATGAATTGATCAATGGATGTGTGGACAGCTGGAAGGATGGATGGATAGATAAAAACCTAGCCATTGCAGTAAGGATTAACTACTGAACTTTCCTTCATCCCTGCTGGGAGAGGAGAAAATCAGTTCTTTTAGTGTAGTAACGTTGGATATTTCAACCGCTCCAGGGCAGGCTATACATTCAGGAGTAACTGAACAACATATGATGAACTGCACAATTTTTAGTGTTTGGTGGTTTTATTTATTTTTTTCTTTTGTGGTGTCATTTTTTTTTGATTTTCTTTTTTTAGAGGGGGGTCTGTTTTGTATTAGGTTTCTATTCATTAAAAAAGAACTTAAAATTGAATATTTAGGAACTGGTAGAAAATCTAGAAGGGTTGGGTGAGGGGAAGAATATAATCAAAATATATTTAAACTTAAAAATTGTTTAAATAATAAAAATACATTAAATATATACTAGAATAAAGAAAGGGAGAAAGGCATAGTAATAAGATTTAAGTTATTTTGAAAATAGTAACATTTGACTAGCTGATACTTGTTTTATTTTGATTTAAATCTTCCTACAACAACAAACTTTCTCCTGGGAATCAACCTTATCTCTCAGAATGTTAATTATGCTGAATATAGAGATTTCCTTTCTCTTCTCTCTATTTCTGGAAAACAGGATCAGCACTTGGCATACTGAAAGAACGCAATGAGTATTTATAAATTAAAAGGTGGTTGTCGCCGAATTCCAGAATTAAAAAAAAAAAAAAAGTCCCAATTGTTAAACAGAAAGAGATATTTAAAGTGTGGTGGTTTAAAGGAAAATGCCCCCAAAGGGAGTGGCAGTATTAGGAGACATGGCCTTGCTAGAGGAAGTGTGTCACTGCTGGTGTGAGTTTTGATGTCTTTTTTGTTTAAGCTTCCGTCAGTGTGACTGTTAGTTGACCATGTGTTACCTAAAAGGTGTAGCGCTGTCAGCTCCAACACCTCATCTGCCTGAAGGCCACCATGCTCCCTCTTATGATAATGAACTGAACCTCTGAAACTGTAAGCAAGCTACCTTCAATTAAACATTGTCTTTATAAGTGTTACTGTGGTCATGGTGTTATTTCACTGTAATAAAAACCCTAAGATATAGGTAAATATCAACTAAGTGAATCAATGTACACACACACACACACACACACACACACACACACACACACACACGGGGGAGGGTACTGTGTCAGAGACAGAGATATACACAGAAAAGAGACTTTCTTACATGAAGGCAAATCATCAGTAGTCAGAGAAGCAACACTCTCCACTTGAGGAATCCTTCACTACTAAAAATATTTTAAAGCACTAGTGTGTTTAACTTAGACAGAAAAAGGTAAGCATTGCATGTTGTTTAAAAACAAACAACAAACAAACAAACAAAACAGAACACTTTGTTTGCTTCTAAAGAAAAGTAATTAAAGAAAGTAATTTCAAAGAAAAGTCAATGTCCCTGAGGTTTATTCTGAAAAGCTGGGTATGATGAGGAGCAACCCCCTACTACTCAGGCATCTGGAGGTGGAGGTAGAAGAAACAAGTGCATATGTGTTTACAAACTTCCCTTAACAGTTCATCCACATACAGATTGCCTGCTTCTTCCCATCTCTGCCCTTTTTATCTAGAAAGGGAAATTCTGGCTTTTTCTGATGCCCCATTAAAGAATGCCTAGGCTCCTTGACTGAATGCACTTTGGAAACTCTTCAACAGAAGCCTGAAGTTCTTTGTAAGTTGAAGTTATGAATAACAAAGATTTCATTGGTATTTTTTGTTTGTTTTTTTTTTTTTTAAGGAGCACAATGTATCTGCAAAGCAGCCTTCCTCAAAAAGCAACATTCTGCAATGTTTGTCAATGCTTCTTGAGCTTTTCCTTCATAAAGTTATTTAATTTTGCTTAAAATCCCCAGGTAAGAGCATCTGATCCTCTTCCTTTTCCTTTTTTCTCCTCTTTTACTACTTATCAACTTCTAAAAATTCTCCTGTACTTCTCCTTGCAGCCCAGAGGCAAACCTTTAGATTTTCCAAAATTGTTTTTTAGTTGAGACAAACATTTGAGAGGAAAATATAATATAAAAAAGAAGAAGAAAAGTGAAAGTTAAAAAAAAAATAACCATGAGAGATACACTTGGTATTTGCAAGAATGTAGTAGATAAGTACCTCCTCACTAACATTATGAAAGTCCACCCTGCAACTAAATTCTACAGTTTCATTTGTGAGCTTTAGTTTTTTTTTACTGTTTGATTTCCATCTCATTCTTGTCTTACATGTAATTTTATCTCTGTGTAATTAATTATTAAATTGTCACTCAAGAGGAAAGGTTAAGTTAGCTGACAGAAAGCTATTAGGTTAAAAATATAATTCAAAATTGGACAAATTTGTTCTGAGTATTCAAATAGCATTGCAGTAGTAATTTGAGGTACATAAAAAATATTGCTACATTTTTGTCCTCACCTGTACCAGTCCTGAAGTGAAGTTCTCAGTCTACTCAAATATTCACATGCACTTGCAAACATGAACACTAAGATATGACCCAGGACATTATAGGTTCCAGACATTGACCAACTGGATATTTGTGGGATAATGCTCTTGTACACTGTAGAGATTTTTTTGCTTGTATTGGTTTAATAAAATGCTGAGGCAGGAAGCTAGGTGAGGCAACGAGACTACGAGAATTTTGGGAAGAGGAAAGGCAGAGCAACAAACTTGAGCCAGACACAGAGGAAGCAAGATGAGAATGCTGCATTGAGCAAAGATACCAAGCCATGTGGCTAAATATACATAAGAATTATGGTTTACTTTAAGCTTAAGAGTTAGTTAATAATAAGCATGAACTTAGCCACTATGACACTTATTTCATAATGGCTACAGGAGTGCCTGGGCAGAACTGAGAAGCATGACTACAGGTATCTGCTTTTACTGATCCCTGCATCTGCACAGGGAACAAAGTGAAAAAATACTGTTCCTTCCATCTGCGCAGGGAGGGGATGAGAGTGAATCACCACGAATGATGTTTTCCTGGATAGTTGTTGTGCTATTGCTGCAGGATAAGAGAAATCAACTCCCATTCTGGAGATAAAATAAAAACAGGAGCTTCATATTTTACACTGATACAAAAGACTTAAAGATAAAATATTCAGCTGGCAATTGAAAATTGCCATGTCCTCCTTTGTGTGTGCGCGGGAGGCATGTGTTGTGAAATTATAACAATCATATTTTACAGTGATTCTTGAAGCTGTCCAGTTGAATAGTAAATATCTACCATACATAGTCTTTACTGTGATAAAATTTCTTGTGATATACTTCATTTTAAAGAATCAAGTCATTGACTTTCATAATGTCATCTTGCGTAAGAAAAATAAACATTGTTTTGCCTACCATTTCATAAATTTAAAACAAAACAGTGCAGCTAAACCAAAAGGAGAATATGCTACTGTTTGGGATAGAAGAAGCTTCCTTCTAGAAACTACATTTTGAATAATTTGATTTAAATAACAAAATATAGATATTGGAGTTGAGGATTATTGAAATCAGGCTGTTCCCTACACTTTTATTCTATGTTGTATAAAACACTGTATTTTTGAATGTCCTTCGTATTAAGAAATTTTGTTTATAAGCATCATCTTTTTTTCTTAATTCTTATATTTATTCTTTAAAAACTTTTATACATGTATACAACATATTTTGAGCAAGTTCCCACAATACATCTCTACAACTTCCCTCAAGATCCCAAAAAATTCTTTCTCCAGGCTTTATATTGAACTCACATATTTTAAATAAAATGAAGTCAAAGTGTCTTTTTTAAAAAAAAAATAAAATACAATCAAAGTCTGGCTGTGAATAGTAAAGAAAAGTTAAGTGCATCTTAACTTTATTGGTAACCACTGCCCTCTAACTCCCTCTTTTTTTCCTATTTTTTTAAATTTTATTATTATGAACTTAAGTCACACTTTCTACCCTTGTATCCTTATTCAAGGTCCCTTCCCCCTCCCGCCACATCAGGTCATTCTCTCTTCTCCACAACTCCCCATCCCCTCCCTGGGCAGGGAGCAGACAGTCTTATGGTCCCACTGACCCAATATTGCTTAGTTCAGTCTCCACTCCTGGCAGATCCAGTTTTCTCCCCCCTCCCTCAAGAATGAGTCAGGTGTTCCTCTAGGGGGAGTGGGATCCAAGGAGTCAGTCCAGGGTGTTTCTGATCCCAAGCTATTCAGTGGTTGTGGTTTGCAGCTTGGGCATGCTTGGTTTTTTTCTTGTTTGTTTGTTTGTTTGAGTCCACCAATGAGTGAGTACATCCTCTGCTTATATTTCTGGGTTTGTGATACCTCGCTCAGGAGAATATTCTCCAAATCCATCCATTTGCCTGCAAATTTTAGGATATCATTTTTTCTTACTGCTGAATAGTACTCCATTGTGTAGATGTACCACAGTTTGTTAATCCATTCTTCAGTTGAGGGACATCTAAGTTGTTTCCAGGTTCTTGCTATTACAAATAATACTGCTATGAACATAGTTGAGCTAATGCCTTTGGAGTAGATTGTGCATCTAAAACCTTGAATAACCCAATCAAAAAAATGGGGTTCAGATCTAAAATGGGAATTCTCAGCAGAAGAATTATGAATGGCTGAAAGGCACTGAAAAAGTGCTCATCATCTTTAGCCATCAGAGAAATGAAAATCAAAACAACTTTTAGATACTACCTAACACCTGTTAGATTGACTAAGATAAAAGACACAGAAGACAGCCTATGCTGGAGAGGATGCGGAGCAAGGGGAACACTGCTCCATTGTTGGTGGGAGTGTAAGCTTGTTCAGCCTCTTTGGAATGCAATATGGTTTCTCAGAAAATTGAGAATCAATCTCCCCAAGGACCCAGCGGTACCATCTTTTTTTAACTTGATTATTTAATGTATTTCAAACATACACACCACTATTCCCTCCCCTCTTCCCAGTTATTACCCAGCTACCTCAGACTTCATCCGCCCACCTATTCCTCAGGGAGGGTAAGACTCCCAGGGTGAGTCAATGCAATGTGCCATATCCAATTGTGGTAGTACCAAGCCCCTTCCTCTTAGTGTCAAGGCTGAGTAAGGTGTTCCTCTGTAGAGAATGAGCTCTAAGAAGCCAGTTCATACACTAGGGATAAATTCTCATCCCACTGCCAGAGGCCCGACAATCTACCCACGCCATAGAACTGCCATTTACATTCAGAGGGTCTAGTACAGATCAATGCAGGTTCTTTAGATGTCAGTCCCAGATTCTGCGAGCCGTTAGGATCTCACGTCAACTGTCTCTGGGTGTCTTCTCATCAAGATCTTGACCACTTTGTTCATATAATTTCTTTTCCCCCTTTTTGTTTGGACCTGGAGCTCAACCCAGTGCTTAGCAGTGGATTTCTGCATCTGCTTCCAACAGTTGCTGGATGAAGATTCATGTTTATCTTTCTGGGCCTAATCCTTTTCTATTTTGAGGGAAATGAATGCATGCAGCCAGATCCAACCAGAACATATTGATAAGTGATGCACTGAGCAGGATAGAAAGAAAGCCACCCAATATGTTTATATGAATGAATTGAGATTAGAGAAACACATGGACACATGAAAATCATATCAGGAAACTTATCAGGCAATCCAAGCTAAGGAAAGAGTGCCACTTCCTCACCAGGATTAAATAAAGTGAGGAGCATCTAACAATGCAATAATGTAGGTTCCTCATTACCCTTCATCTGAAGCCATCTGTGTGTTTTGAGCATTGATATGAAAGAACTGGATTTTTCAGTTCTGCTAGGTCCCCAGCTTTTGACATAGCCTACTGGACTGCTTGCCTGTCCACCTGTTCATCAGACGGGACCTGGACCTAAATCTGGTATTTCTAGCTCTTGGACAGTGGTTCAGCCTTTCACCTCAGAGCTGGAACAGCATCCTTCTCCTATCTTACCTCTTCAGATCCCTCCAGCTGCTCTATTTGTTATCACATATATACAGACTACCTCTCAGCTCACTTCTGAAATCTGCTGCCGTTGCTAACTTGTGTGTATTCTATAAACCATATATGCACCAATATATGCAGCTGCACTTACTGTGTGTTGTGGGGTATGTATTAATGTCAGTAATTGAAATTTGAATTAATCTTCATTCACCTTGGCCATATTGTCCAAGTAGGTATGATAAATTGCTGTCATTTAAACTTTGCTGTAATTTAGCCAACAAATAAAAGGAGATTTTCACATAAGGCCTCTTTCTCTGTATAAAACATTGCTTTTAATTCATGAATTGTCTCCTCTCAATTAGTAACCCTACAGAGAAAATTACTATACAAAGAATTTCATATTACTTATAAACTAAAAATTATTTTTGTGGAATTTTATGAAAATGGAAATTGTATAAATATTAATTCAATTAACATTTTAATTAAGGATAAAAATAAGTTAAGTTTTACAGTATAAATCTTAAAGTTACCAAGATAACTTAATTACACTATGTCAATTTAGTAAAAGAAATATAAAATCATTTATGAGTTCAAGTTGTACTCATGAAACTTTAAAGTGTCATGTCTATGGCATCCTCCAGAGACAACACTGAATCCACAGCTGAGCACTTGACCCTGTAGTTCTCTGGAATAGCTTGCAATTTACTTTGTTGTTAGAATGAACCACTCCTAAATACAAATAATCTCTCAATTCATGCTAGGCCTGTACGATGCTGTTCTGTTCACAATGATTTATGATCATACATTTAAATAATTACATTGGGCTTGTTGTTCTAATATTTTATCACCGCTAACAAGAAGATACATGTAGATAAAGACATTACAACCTTCTGTCTTTTCAAGTATTTTTCTGTGTAGGAATTACAGACTTCTACAATAAAAGGCACCAAATCCCTCTCTGCTAAAATGTAGATATGCAGTCTACAGTAGTCTATCACTTTGTAGTTTACAACAAAAGCAGATCTAGAGCTAATGTTTCCATAGCTACTTTCTATTAAGTATGAATTGGAATGTGTTTTACATAAAGAGGAAAAAAAAAACTAAGCTTTGGCTCATACAAGAAAATTTTAGCAAAAAGGTTGTAAGAAATTGCCATGGCAATAAAAATAATAAAATGGATATTTAAAAAGGAGATTAGAGATTAAGTATCCTGTAATGTGACCTCTTTCTTTTTTTCTTCCAGGCATAGCAAGATCACCATTTTTGAGTAGAGATTACTTTGGCCTGGTAGCCATGGCAACTAATTGAGGAGAAGAGCACAGTGATATGTTTCTAGGTCTGTGGTAATGATAATAATAATGAGCTAACAGAACATAACAGGAGAAAGAGGGATAGTCACAGGACCTTCACCTAGGATTTTATGGCTATATAGGTAAAGTGGAGGCAGAATGAACCCCCTACAGACAGTACTTTGCTCCCCACCCAAGTAATCTGTTAAATTGAAGGCCAGGTTTTTAATCATGCATTTCTGGTTGCTTCTCAGTGACAGTGTACCCTGTTTGAAAAAAAGCCTATGAGTCAGAACAAGCATAATGATCCTACAGTTCTGTAACACCCCTATATGCTAGATACTTAGCATCTGGAGTACTCCAAAAGATCCTAACAAAAGCAGACTCATCATTGATCCAAAGTGGAGTACAAACTGTGTGTGCTATCAAAATTTATTTAGACTCTAAAATGTTATCCCAATCAAAAATAGCATATATTGAGGAGGGAAACTAAATGAGAAAATGTCCCTTTCCAGACAGTCAATAATATTTCACTATTTCTATTTGCCAAGGTAAATGGAAAATAGCAGGTTCAGAACTTTAGGAATGTCAGCAAAGCAGTGATCACATTGCATTTTCAGGTCAAGTCCATGAAATGGAAACAGAGTTATATACATACATACATACATACATACATACATACATACATAATACACACATATATACACACATATATGTGTGTATATATATGCATATATATATGATACCTGTTCTGCATTTCTTTACTTTCTGACTTTTAGTACTTGTTTGCTTTTGAGCAGGGGAAGCAAACTACTGGAGTTTGTCAGCAATACACTTGGACTGTTGCTCCTCAAAGATTAAGGAGCAGTCCCTTCCTTTCTTCTACGTCATTATAAAATATATTAGAAGGAAGTATTCTACAGTATGTAGACAATACTTTGATATGCTGCCCTAGCAGGACAAGTCCAAATCAAAAGGACCTCTCAAAGCTACTTGTTGTCCCGTGAAAATGCCCAGTAACTGGACAGAAAGGAAATATGTGAGATATGTTAGACTAATGGGGCACAGCTTTTCCCTTCTCAAGTGAAAGCCACAAATGTCCTTGTTACTAAAGAGACATCTTCTAGAGATATCTTGAACCAGATTCTCAATTTCTTTATAGCATAACCTCTTAGTGAGTTTATAAAGTTTCAGGCTCTGAGGTACCCAAATAGGATACTCATCTGGAGCAATTTTGCAACCAAATAAAAACCTGTGCTCACAGCAGCCAAGCACTAAGTGTACTCAATCTCTCAAACCCTTGCTCTGTGTGGAAGAGCAAAAAGCCCTTGCCCCTTGGATATTGACTCAAAACCTAGAGACAGGACTGAGTCGTCTGCTCTATATTTTTTTAAAAAGAAGTTGTAGCATGAGAGCAGCCTTCCTCTAACAGAATTGTCTCAGTGCTCTTGTAAAAGCCTGTAAGCTATCATTGGGGAAACCATTAAAGGGCCATCACACCACATCAGCACTATGAACTGGAACCCATGGCTCACTGAGAGTAGATCAACAAAATATCAGGCAACTCTTCTAGGCAATCAGAGGAAACTATCAAAATGACATCAGACAACTTCTTCTCAATTATATCCATGGAACTTTGTCATGTCTGGTACACTTATTGTAGTAATTTGAGTGAGAATGGCAACATGAGCTCATATATTTGAGTGTTTCATCCCTGAACTAGTGAAAGTATTTGGGGGATTAGGCATAGCTTTGATGAAAGACATATGGCAATAGGTATGGGCTTTAGTTTTCAAAATTCCTAGCTAGCCTCCCTTCTCTCTCCCTCTCTCTCTCTTTCTCTCTCTCTCATTTAAAGAGAAGATCTAAGTCCATAACTACTAGTTGAGTCCCATGTCTGTCTTCCTGCCTGCACCATGATGGTTATGGACTCATCCTCTGAAACTGGAAGCAAGCCCAAAGTTAAATATTTTATTTTATACATTGTCTTGGCCATTGCTGAAAAGTGACTAGGACATGTGCATACTGAGTACATCTCCTCAATTTATGTTAGCAGGCTGATCAGCTCCTGGACAATAAGAGAATATAAGATTCACTGATGGAAACTATTATGCTTTAAATGGAAATATGAAGGAGGATCCACAATGATCAACTAGAAAGCAGTAACCAAGCTCCAATCATCCACTTTTACCTTGGCACAAATGTGTGACAAAAATTCACTAGCAAAGGAATTTATTCTGGGCAAAGAAAAATATTATCTATTCTAATTATTTTTGTTTTTTATTTTTTTAGATTATAATATATATTTAATTTTTTTCCTTTCTTTCTTCCAAACCTTGCACAAGCTCCTCCCACTTTCCCTAAAAATTCATGACCTTTTTTCCACTAATTGTTATATAAGCATATATGTATATACATATATGTTCTTAAATATAACTAGTTCAGTTGGTATGATGCTACTTATATGCATATTTTTAGTACTAAGCATTTGGAACTAAACACACTGTCACTATGTTCTTCCCTAGAGAAGACTTTGCTATATTAATTTAAAGTATTTCTTCATGGTCTTTCATACCCATCTGGAAAACAGGAGATTGTTTACCTGAGTCCCTAAGCACCATCATGGCTGGCATGGTGTTGGAAGTCTACATTTGGATTTATATATCCAGGACAAAATCTGAAACCTCAAATCTAAGTATCCTATTTGAAGAAAACATACATATCTGTGACTGGGGAAAGCTCTCAAACTTTTCTTTAAAAAAAAAAAAAAGGCATTATAAGTGACATGATACTGCAGTGTTTTGAAGAACCACTGCTTTCTTACTTCTTGTGGGCTCTGTAGGAATGATGATCCTAAATGTTAATTGTATTTCTTCTGCTTTTATTTCTCATCCCTTTAAAGGAAACAAGATATCCTCTGATCCCGTCAGTGGTATGCAGATAACATCAACTCCTGTGATTGTTGGCTTGATCTTAAGTTACAATAATCACATAAGGAGCAATGTACCTTCCATGCCTTCTAGTCTATATGGAGGAAATGGTCCTCTGTATGGCAGTTTTGTTATCCACTGTATAGTGAAACTATCAAGAGTTTAGTCAGAAGTGGCCCAAGCCAAATTAGAAGACTTTCCATCTGGACCATATCTTTAAACCAGAAAGACACATAAGGTAGAGAAAGAATGATGAGAATTCACACTTTAAATCCATCTTATAATCAACAGTCATGGGAAAAATCCTTTTGTACTCTTCTGTGGAAATAATGACATTTTGATAGCATACAACCACAACAAAGACCACTCTAGCTGTTTTCCACAATCCAGTCTTCTCCCGCCTTGTTTCCCATAATGTAGCCTTGTCAAGCTCTCCACATTGACTTATTTTCCCCTAGTGTGAAGTACAATTACTTCCTTGGAAACCATCCCTCTTCTGGAAGGCTTGGAGAGCATGGAACCCCATTTCTCTCAACCCCATAATTTTTTTTATTATTATTATTATTATGAACAAAGAAGTCACACTTTCTATCCTTGCATGTCCTTAATCAAGGTCCCTTCCCCGTCTCACCGCATCAGGTCATTCTCTCTTCTCCACAGCTCCCCATCCCATCCCTGGGCAGGCAGCAGGCAGTCCCATGGTCCCACTGACCCAATATTGCTTAGTTCAGTCTTCACTCCTGGCACATCCAGTTTTCTCCCCCCAACCTCAAGACTGAGTCAGGTGTTCCGCTAGGGGGAGTGGGATCCAAGGAGTCAGTCCAAGGTGTTTCTGATCCCAAGCTGTTCAGAGTCAACCCCATAATTTTACATGTATATGCTTTATAAATGTGTTTGTATCTGGGGCCACCTACAGGCCACCACTTAAAGGACGCTGGATAATTCTTGTGTGTAACATTTACATTTCCTGTCCTGCTCTGAAGGAGAGGTTGATAAACTGTTGTGTACTCCTTCTTAAACTTACATTTAAAATATATGTGAGAAATTTTCAACTTGAGGATGTCTTATCAACCTAAGGTTTTTTTCCTAAAACCTCTCTGTTATACTGTTTTTATGAGAGAGAGAGAGAGAGAGAGAGAGAGAGAGAGAGAGAGAGAGAGAGAGAGAGAGAGAGAGATTTGACTCCAATACTACCAGACATTACTAAGTTCAGTATCTTAAATACTGAAAACCTAGAACTGAAATGAATATGACAAAGTTGATGTATATGTGAGCTTTATTTCTGTATATACTTTCAACATTAAAAGAGCCATTAAACCTTGTCTTTAATACTTCTATACATATAGAAGGCCACTAGAGTTGCTCTCCAGAAAACAAAGTTTATACTTTTGATTATCGATTGTAGCTTGAGCCCTTTATATTCTAAACTTAACATGTTTTCTAAAGTTCAACAACCTCTACAAGTAAAATTCTGATTCACTGTGACTTCCAACAAGATGAAGCTCAAGAAAGTCTTAACTTAAAATGGAGAGTTTCCTTCAACACATTGACAAATAAGAAGAGAGGCTTTTGGTTACTTTTAGTCAAGGTCTATGCCCTTCAACAACATGGAAGAACATAAAAAACACAGACTATCACTTTATGCCACTCAAACAAATTCCTGGGAGCACAGCAGGAGATTGTGATAAAGGGGAGGGGACCTCAGAGACCAACACATAAAATAAAACAATGATAATGGAAGGCAGGAATCCTTTGCTGCTGGTGACATGGGGGAGACAGAGCCTGCATAGAAAAACTTATACTATATAAATGATCAATGGCAAAACCATAGTCCAGCCCTACAACAATGCCATAGTCAACGATTTCAAACCTTTAATAAACTATTTGTCTGTAGTTAGCTATACAT
The DNA here is from genome assembly GCA_004025045.1 of Sigmodon hispidus. Classification (NCBI taxonomy): domain Eukaryota; kingdom Metazoa; phylum Chordata; class Mammalia; order Rodentia; family Cricetidae; genus Sigmodon; species Sigmodon hispidus. Next base: position 164,088 of record PVIH01000137.1, read on the forward strand.
CTATGTACATTTTTTTCTTTTCCATTTTTTAAAACTTATTTAATATAAAATGGCCTTGTTTTTCAAGTATCCCCCTTTTTACCCATTTTTCTTTCTTCTCAATCCCTCCCAGTATTCCTTCTGAAAAAAGAGCAAGAAGTCCTAAGGTAGGTTAGCTCAGCCTGCAGCATCCACTCCAGGAAGGTCCGCTTTCCTCACCCCAACGTCAAGACTGTGTCAGGTGTTCCTCTAGAGGAGTGGGATCCAAGGTACCGGTCCAAGGTCTTTCAGACCCCAAGCTGTTCAGTGTTTGTGGTTTGCAGCTTGGAAATGCTTTGCTTTTTGCCTTTTTTTAGTTAGAGTCCTCTAATGAGTGAGTACATCCCCTGTTTATCTTTCTGCGTTTGTGATAACTTGCTCAGGAGGATATTCTCCAAATCTATACACTTGTCTGAATTTCAAACGCCTCAGTCCTTGTCTGATGATACTGTTCGCCCTGGTGTCGGGGCCCAGCCATGCAAGGTCCCTTCTTTTAGGTGTCACTGGAGGAGCCCCTCACGGCCCAAGCATAGCGCTTCTCTGCTAGGAAGAGTCTGAGATCAGACCCTAGGGATTGACCCTGGTCCTGGAGAGGAACTCTCAGGCTGGGTGGTCCAGGTGCCGGAATCTGCTCACCTCTGGACGGGGTTTAGAATCTCAAAGTCGTTCGCCCTCTTTCTTGCCCCTCTCACTCAGCCATCTTCTTCTCTTATGATTTGTTCCCACCTCTCCTTGGTTGCTATCTACTATGGTCCAAATTTGCTAATGAGATCTTCTCTACTTTTGCTTCCGAGAAAAATCCCTGAATGTCTCACTTAAGTTCCTTCTGATCCCAAGCTGTTCAGGAGTTGTAGTTTGCAGCTTGAGTTTTCTTTGCTTTTTGTCTAAAAGCTACTTATGAGTGAATATACCCCATGCCTATCTTTCGAGGTTTGTTATACCTTGCTCAGGAGAATATTCTCCAAATTTAAATCCATCCATTTGCCTAAAAATTTTAGGGTATTATTTTATTTATTTATTTATTTATTTATTTATTTATTTATTTATTTATTTATTTTGCTAAGTAGTACTCCATTGTGTAGATGTACCACAGTTTGTTAATTCATTCTTCATTTTAGGGGCATCTAGGTTGCATCCAGAAACTTGCGATTATGAAAAATGCTGCTATTAATATAGTTGAGTTAATGCCTTTGGGGTGCAAATGTGAATTTTATGGGTATATGCTCAATAGTGGTATTACTGTATCCTTGGGGAGATTGATTCCCAGATTTCTGAGGAACTGCCATACTGCATTTAAGAGTGGCTGTAAGAATGTTACACTCCAACCAACAATGGAGGAGTGTCCCCCTTGCACTGCACCCTCTCTAGCATAGGTTATTTATGTCATTCTAACAGGTACAAGATGTTATCTCAAAGTGGTTTCGATTTACATGTTTCTGAAGGCTAAAAATGTGGAGCATTTTTCAATGCCTTTCATCCATTTGTAATTTTTCTGTTGAGAATTCCCTTTTTTAGCTCTGAACTCCATTTTTTAATTGAGTTATTTAGGTTTTTGAGCTCTAGTTTCATGAGTTTTCTATATATTTTAGTGGTCAGTCCTCTATCAGATGTAGTGTTGGTGAAGATCTTTTTGAATTCTGTAGGAGGTCATTTTGTCTTATTGACTGTGTCCTTCGCCTTACAGAAACGTCTCGGTTTCAGGAGGTCCTATTTATTGATTTTTCTTCTTAGTGTCTGTGCTACTGGTGTTACATTTAGGAAGTGGTCATCTGTGCCAATGCACTGAAGGATGTTTCCCACTTACTTTTCCATCAAGTGTATTGTAGCTGGCCATCCCTAAAATGCCGTTAGTCAAAGAAATGGGAATGTGATTCATGACTGAGTACACTAACTACTTACTTGGGCATAGAAAGATTTTAAACCCTATGGGGAAAAAATCACTTTAAAATGCTTAAAGTTTGGATTTGGAGCAAGGAGAAGGAGGGTGTCGCAAAGAGAGGGAGTGTACATGTATTCAGTACTCACAGAATTAACATTAAGTAGCTTTTAAGCAAACATCCCAATATTATTTCTTCTCTTTCAACGTATGCGTAAATAACTAGGAGAGGTGGTTTACCTGCCTACCACAAACACACAGGTGTGTGAGGCTGAAAGGGGAGTTCAGGGTCATCTCATATATGTTGCAGAATTGAGGTCAACCTGGTTAAATAAGACTTTACCTTAAAAAACAAGCAAACAAGCAAAAGGAAAAACCCCAGTTATTCTAATTTTATAACTATTTCTCTGAAAGTTGTAAAATAATATCAAATTCTTTTAAGGATGTCTTAGGTTTTCACACAAAATTATTAATTTTTCAAGGAGTCCTTTCTTATATCACCTTGTCATTTACTGTGAAATTAAGAAGAACACAGGCTTACAGATCTACTCTGGTGGAATTTTTTTTTTCTGGAAAATATCACCTCAAAGATTGTAACTTCTTCTCATGAACTCCCTTAGTTCCATTGCCTGTAGCCTGTGTTCTAATAATAATGTGGATCAGATGTTTTGTCTTGCCAATCCCCAATTAGTATGTTAAATAAGACTTTTGAAAGGTTAGCATTATAAATATTTATGACAGTCCAGTTTTAAGTGTTTGGAAATTGTTCTTTGATACTAGAGAAGAAAATGAAGATATTTACAGATCACATGCATGGCATTGTACACCAGCAACATCAATCAAGTAATTGCTGCTCTGACAAAGCATTAACAAATATCTGTGTTACTTTGGAAAAGGGCCTAAATTACATTTCAGCTCTAATTGATGTCAAGGGTTGCAATAACAATGCAGAGTTTATGTTTTTAATTGTGAGATTTAAGAGTTAATATAAGTATCTGCTTTTAATAGTCAGACCCTATCTAAGTTGTTAACTTGAAAATTTGCCAATGGAAAACTAGAAAAGCCCTTTCTTCTTCTCTGCCTAGTCATAAATTTTGTAGGGGGATATGTTTTAAGTGAGAGATGAGAACAAGTTTGGTAGATTATATTTTAGTAAAAGCTTCATAATAAGATAATTAATTGTCTATCTCTTTAACATTTTTATGAATTTTTTTTCTCCAAATTTAGTTACATACATTGAAATGATTTGCATGCTATTTTTTACATTTTAAAACATGCAAACATAATTCAGCTTCTCTTTTTCTTAATTACATGCTTTGAGATAAAAGTAAATTGAAAATAAATAAAATTGGCTGAGCTATCCCATCTGGTACCAAGTTATCAGATCTCTTAACACACAATCAAAGCTCTAAAACAACAAAATAATCTACAATGAGGTATGTGTTCAGTTACTACTAGTTTTCATTTTTCATACTCAAAATTTCATAATACTTTAAAAACTACATTGCTAGAAAGAATATATGAAATGTGTAATTCTACTGTGTCTTATTATGTCTTATTCAGTTGACATTCCTGGGAAACCTGTTCTTTTCTGAAGTAAAATGGAGGAAAGGATCTGGAGGAGAGGGGGTGTGGGGACAATGAGAGGAGACTGCGTGGAGTGGAGGGAGGGGGATCTGCAGTTGGGATGTACTGTATGAGAGAGAATGTTAAACAGAAATAACTAAGCAAATGTTATCTTGTACAGCCCGGGCTAAAGACCAGCATGGCACCTGCTGCAGAAATGCATGCTCTCTCTCACTAAACTCCTGCCAGCATAATAAAATCTCACTTACCCTAATGGCATAAAAACTAAACAGTACCGAAACAGGCTTCCCTATGGCACCAGCCCTCCTCTTGAATGACCATCAGACACTCAAACTAGGACGTATATGGAAAGAAAGCCGGCTCTTGTTTGCAAATCTTGCCAGGAACTATTAGAATCGTCCATCAAGCAAATGTCTGAAAGTTGTAGGGATCAACTAAAGCTTGTTTGCTGTCAATTCTGCATGATCTGATCACTTAACATTGCCATCTCAAAAAAAAAGAGACAGGTAAAGAGGAAGGAGGAGGGAAGGAAGAAAGGAATGAATAGAAAAAAATAGATGCACAATAAATCAATTAACTTTCATAAACATGAATTAAGAAAGATGCGGACAGAAAATGTCAGTGAAACTTCTTAGAGCATTTTTTGTTTTCTCAATATTATCTTTTTTCTTTTATTAAAAATAAATTCTTTCATATAATATATTCTGATACTGTCTCTTCTCCCCTGCTCCTCCCAATTCTTCCTCATCTTCTTACACATTTGAATCCACACAATTTCTGTCTCTCATTATCAAAGAGCCATCAAGCGAATAATAATAAAATAAAATACGTCTATAAAAATAGAATATTACAAAACAACAAAATAAGAAGAAGAGCAAAGAAAAAGCAGAAGAAAGGAATATAGATACATAGACACAAACACTCACACACACAGGAATCCCTAAAAACCCCATGCCTGAAGCCATAATCGATACACAAAGAATCTGTAAGGTAAACCAAACCAAACAAAACAAAACAAATGTACTGATTTAACATTTTGAAATAAAGAACCTCCAAACATTCCTGAGTTCATTTGTGCTACTACTGCACTGCTTGGGTTCTACCCTTAAGAGGAGTTGATTTTCCCAGTGAGACTGTCCTGGAGAATGCATTTTTTTTTTTTTTTTTATTTTCAAATGTCTATTAACTGGAAATGGTTTCTGGATTGGAAATACAAGCATATGTCTACTTCCCTTTCAACTCTAGGACCCCATGTGATACAGGACCCCACAGGGCCTGAGCATGCTGTCATAGTCTCCTTTAGTCCTTATGGACACCAGTACATTCAGACATACAAAGCTTTGTTTCTTTGCCTCCGTTCCCTCTGGTTCTTACATTCTTTCTTCTTAAACGTGGTCACAGTTTTACTGAGGCCTGAGAGAAGGGATTTGAAGAGACATCCCTTTTAGGGTTGAGTGTTACAAGATCATTGATTCTCTTTATATTATCTGTTTATTGGTTTCTATACGTGCTTCCTTCTGCCACAAGAAGGAAGTCTTTTTGGTGATGGCTGAGCAAGGCACAGATCTATGAGTATATAGAAAAGTCATTTTCTTGATATATTCCTTTAGTAGAACAGTAATATTTGGTTTTCCCCTTGGATCTCTTGATTATTTAGTCTTGGATAATTAGTCACCCAAGCAATGTTGGGTATGAGTTTCATCTTATGGAGTGTAGTGGATTACATTTATTGATTTACATGTGCTAACCCATCCCTGAATTTTGGGAATGAAATGTTCTCAATCATGATGGATGATCTTTGTGATGTGTTCCGGGATTTAGTTTCCATGTGCTTTATTGAGAACTTTTGCATTTATATTTATATGGAAATTTGCCTGTAATGCTGTTTTTGATTGTGTCTTTATTTTGTTTAGGTATCAGAATAACTGTAAAAAGTGTTAGGCAATGGTCCTTCCGTGTTTATTTTGTGAAATAATTTGAAAAGCTTTCAAAAATAATTTGAAAAGGCATTAATTATTTTTCAGAAGTGGTAGAATTTTGCAATAAAAGCATCTGGCACTGGGCTTTTATTTGGTTGATAGATACTTATTTACTGCTTCTAAATATGGAAGGTTATTGGTCTCTTGAAATTGCTTATCTGATCATTATTTAACTTTGTTAGGAGGTATATTTAGAGGAAATTGTCTACTTTTTATGTCTTCCAATTTGGACATTCAATTTTTAAAGAATGGCCTCATGATTCTCTAGATCTCTTCAGTGTCTGTTATTCTATGCCACCACCTCCCTCTCTAATTTTGTTAATTTAGATATTGTCTCTTGCTTTTAGTTAATTTGACTAAAGATGTGACAGTATTATTAATTTTCCCAAATAGCAAACTTTTGCTTCATTTATTTTTTGTATTTTATTTGCATTTTATTGATATCAGCCCCTACTTTGTTGATTTCATGCATTGTGCTTCTTTTATTAATATTTCTTCTATTCGTTCTAAAGTTTTCAGGTCTGCTGTTAAATTGCTAGTATGAATTCTCTATTTTTTTTTTTTTTTTACATAATTCTTAGTGCTTCAAATTTTCTTTTTAGAATCACAATCTTTGTGTTCCATTAGTTTCTTTTTTTAATCAATTCTAGAAAATCTTTATTTTATTTCCTAAATTCTGTCTAAACCCCCTTTTTATTCCCTAAAGAGAAACTGTTCAGTTTCCATAAGTTTTTAAGCTTTTTGTTATTTTTATTATCGATTTCCAACTTTAATCTGTGATGGTCAAATAGAAACCAGAGTTTTCAATTTCAATTTTCTTATATCTATTGAGTCTGGCTTTGTGTACAAGTATGTACTCAGAGTTGAAAGTTTCACAAGTTCCTTCGGAGAAAGTATGTTCTTTGTTATGGTGAAATAACCTGCAAATAACTGTTAAGTCCATTTGATTTATTACTTCAGTTTGTTTCAGCATTTCTTTGTTATGTTTTAGTCTGGACAACCTGATGGCAATCATGGCATATTAAAGTTACCCATGGTATCTGTGGTGGAGTGGGAGTCAGGTAGCTTCAGACAGCGAGGGTCCCAGGTCCAGAGCTGTAGCTTAGCCTAACCTGGCTTGTGGAGCTTCCGATATTATTTTTTATTTTTCATGTATTTTAGAGAAAAGAGAAGTTTTATTGCTATATGAAAATTTTAGCTATTCTGAGTGTTTTGTTTTTGATATAAAGTTGGATATTAATTTTCAAAAACAATAAAGGAAAAAAGTTAGCCACTATTACTGTATGACTGTAGTGGGATTATGCTGTCACATGGTAAATGATTATCCAACCTACTAGTTTAACAAAATGCCAATTGGACAAAGTCAGACAGGAAATGTGGATAGGGCTACCAAACTAAGAGCTTTGGGAACAGGTAGAATAGAGCAGAGATGTAAGACAGACGTCAGAGAGAACAGTGAAGAAGCCAGCAGATGCAGAGGACAACTCTGCTGCTCTGAGCAAATGTACTGAGCTGCATGGGTTAATTTAAAAGTAAAGACTTAGCAAGTTATATGCCTGGGCCCTAGGCTGATCAGCATAAAATTAATGTTAAGTGTCTGTGTGTTTCTGTAGGACAGCGGGTCAGAACCTCAGGACTAGGCCCAAAAGTCCTGGCCAGAAACCTCATACAACATAGGACATTTAATATGTTAGACACAATATTGTAGTATTTTTGTGTGTGTGTGCCCTAAGATTGGTCAATAGATGTGAAGAATTTCAATATCATTTTAATCAATATTTTTTCTTTGATGAGTGTGATTACCTTTCCTATCTCTTCCGGTTAGTTTTGATTTGAAGCCTATTTATAACTTGAATGTGTTTTTCTATACATAAAATAAATATGGGAAAAATTAAAGAATATTTTGGGGTGCTGGAGAGATGGCTCAGAGGCTAAGAGCACTGACTGTTCTTCCAGAGGTCCTGAGTTCAGTTCCCAGTAACGACATGGTGGCACATAACCATCTATCATGACATTTGGTACCCTCTTCTGTATACTGTATATAAATAGATAAATAAATATTTTTTTTAAAAAAGAATATTTTGGAAAATTAATTTCTTTGCCCTGCATGGTGCTAATTCAAATGGCCTTTTACCCCACTTCCAAAGTGTTTATATGCTTTACTTTTAAACTTATCAATATAAGACAGACACTGCAGTGCTTAATCTGTAGAAAATCAGAAGAGAGAATTCATGTTGCTGTCTTAAAGCAATTATAGCCTTATACTCTAAATTATAATAGTGTGTTGAGAGAAAGAGCGAACAGAGGAATGAAAGACAACGTGTTCTATAAGTGTATCTCACAATTAATTTATAGCCATGATGTATTTGTTTCCTCATTTACCTAGTTTTTCAACCTTAGCTGTCCATCTCGACATTGTCAGGCAGACCTCTGTCTTAGTTTTCTTCCTCACACAGAATCCAGTTTTCTCCTTAAAGTTGCTTGCCTCCTTAACTTCTGGGGATCAGCTTTATATTACTCAGTATAACTGTTGTCCACCTGATGAATGACTCTACACATGTACATGTTTTATTCTCTCTCGATTTTGAAATTCACTAAGTCATATCTTGTTTAGGGTTTTGGTTTTGAGCAATGTAATATTTAAAATTTGTCAGCTAAGCAAAAAGTAACTTTCTAACTGAATTTTAGTGGAAATGAACCTCTACATTTCTTATAGTTGTCTTGGAACATTATTTGTTAGACTGTTTTTATTAGTATCTTCAATTCTGACATATTATTGATATCTTCAATTATATTTGCCTGTCAAAATTCAAGCATAAAATTCAAGGTAAGAAGAATTAAATAATTTAGTTTTATGCACAGAGACTACCTAATATGAAGTTACTTATTTTTATTACTGGATTAAGAACATATCTCTTTGTTTTCAACACAGAGTTTTCCATTCATACCTCAGTGGAATAAAGTACAGGATTTACCTCCTGCAATTTAAAACATCTTCAGCACTTAGTTACTTTTGTAGAAATGTTTTATTTCAAAGTATAACCTAAAACAAAGAAAATAGAAGCCATATATTAGAAGCATGGAGATGATATATAAGAAAAATATATATTTTAAATATATATAAATATATATTTAAAAACATTATGATACAAAACAGTGACAGAATCCAAAGTCACCCAAAGGATGTTCATCTAGAAAGACCTATGAGAGATTATCTAGATTAAGTTAGCTGAGATGGAAATAATTACCCTAAACGACAGCTGCTCCCTCCTTTGCCTTGGGTTCTCCTCTACTTAAAGAGAAGGTGTCTGTTAAGTAGGAGCATTCCCCGTGTTCTGCTTTCTGTCTGTTGACATCACCTTATAAAACACTTCAAGTACTTGTTCCCATGACTTGCTCACTATGACGGACTACAGCCTGTAATTTTGAACTAGAATAAATTTCTGAGGCTAAGTTTCTTTTATCAGTCACCTTGCCATCATAACAGCAAAATAATTAAGAAAATACTATCATAATACAATGTATGGTAAAAACCCTTCTCTAATGTCAGGCATGAGCATTATATTTTGGTAGAAATAAAATGTCTTTCTAATTAAGCAAGAGGAAAAATAAACTTAAATTCTGTCATATAACACACTTATACAGACTCCCCTGAATTTAATCATTCACTTAAACACTCATATGTATTAACTGTCAAATAATGATTAGAAAGGCATGTGAGTAAAATATTGATCTAGCTGCTGGAATTCCATAGCAATGATAGGAAAATTATTGTGCTCATAGAAACTGTAATATCAAAAAGTGAGGCAAATTATAAATAAAACTAATTACTAAAACAATTACCATAAATAATAGAAAAATAATAACATGATAAACAATAACATAATAAATACTATATTAAAGACAGGAGAGTGTTAGAAGGTTCATAGGAATAAAAAATAGAAAAATTGCCAACAATGTGAATCTAATTATTTTCTCACAGTGAATATTTATATTTTATAGTCTCAAGTCTCATCACCAAGATTAAGCATGGACCTTTAACTTGCAGCCTTAATTTCTCACTGAGGTCCTAGTTCCAGTTTCATAACAGTGTCTGCATAATAATTTATCAGCAATTATTTCATATTATTATATTTTGATGATATGAAAAAAATGCCTCCCAAAGGGATTGGCATTATTAGGAGGTTTGGCCGTGCTGGAGTAGGTGGAGTTTTGTTGGAAGAAGTATGTGACTGTAGAGGCTGGCTTAAAGTTCTTATATATGCTCAAGCCAAGCCTAGTGAGACAGAATACTTACTATTTCCTGCTCAGCCACCCAATTAAACGTTTTTCATTTAAAAAAAAAAAAAAAAGTCATGGTCATGGTGGTGGCTTTTCATGGCAATAGTAACCCTAACTAAAACACATATTCAATCCATTTTGGAGATCTGTTGACATTTTTTACCTTGAAGTTTTCAATAGGTCTACAGGCAGATAACTGGTAAAACAGGCGTTCTTTAGGGTTTCTCTTTATTCTGACCACAGCTCCGGGACTCACCAATGCTCAAGGCCTATTCAAAGAAGAATACCTTGAACAAAAACTTTAGTTAACTATGTTGACTTTCTAGAATTTCCACTGCAGAGACAAAGGATATTTACATTTTATGCTCAGACCTTGAGCTCCCAGTTGGTATTTCATATGCAGAGTATTATTTGTAAATGTTAACACAACATAAAGATATTGCAGAAGCCAGAGTAGACAAAGAAAGAATATGATCCACAAGAATGAAGTTATATAAGCACCTCCAGCAACTCAGGCAGGGAACCCCTGAGACAGGACTGCTCATCAGAGACTGACTCTTCTGTTAGTATAATTATAAGTAGTAAAGTTTTATTATATCTTGAGACAGGGTGTCACTCTGTAATCAACACCAGCCTGGACATCAGTATAAAACCAAATCTTGTTTCTCACTCATTAAAATCACTTTGACTTACCCTCTTGAGTGCTGGAAGTTCAGGTATAAGCTACCATGCCTGACAATTTGCTCAGTATGAAACAGGATCAGCATCATCTTAAATACTCATTTTTTGTTAATATTTCACTAGAAATTTTCTATAAAGTTTATTATTATGGCATCATTAGTGTGGTATAAGGTCCTCTGGGAAGCAGGAGTAAAGACAGAATTAGATAGGAAATACAGCATGGTAAATCTGAAAGAGAATGGGAAGTAGGGAGGCAATGCTGGGAATGCCCTCAGACAATGATGGACTTTTTTTTTTTTTCTTTTTTTTTTTTCCTTTTAAAATTTTTTTACATTTGTTGATTTTTTTTTTGTACATAGGCTCTTGATTTGTAGTCCTGGTAGACCTGAAAATGACTATATAAAGCATCCTCACCCAAAATTGTGGGTGAATGTTCAGCAGAAGCCTCTTTGTTCCTGAAACTACAAGCATGAGCAACCTCACCTTGTTATGATGAGTAATCACATACAAAAGCAAGAAATGAAGTAAGAGGAAATAGAAAGGAAGCTTCACAAACTATGTCTTATTTGGGATTTCTATGCTGTGAAAAGATACCATGAACATAGCAAACTCTTACAAAAAAAAAAAGCATTTAATTGGGGTGGCTTACATTTTCAGACGCATGGTCCATCCTCAGCATGGTGTGACATGCACACAGATAAGTGTCCTATATCAAAGTGTCCTAAGTCAAGCTTGCAAGCATAGGACATAGTGTGGCTTGAACATATTAGACCTCCTCCACAATGACACATTTCCTTAAAAAAGGCCACACCTACACTAACAAATCTATACCTACTAATAGTATCCCTCCCTTTGAGGGCCATTTCTTTTCTAACCACCACTCTATGCAATAGACAAAGCAGCAAAGATGTATTTAATCAAAGCTCCTTTTCTAAAAAGTTCTATGCTTCAAGAATGCATGTTCCTGGTAGCCTTTGGATAAGAATTGTGAATGTGATATTTATGACAGTTGGGTGCCTCACCATTCAAGATATCTGAAAGTTTCTGAATGCAATATCCATAATAAATTACTAGCATTCTGTTTCTAAAACAAGGGAACAAGAAAATTTTGTGCAAAGTGGAAGGGCTACCATGGCTTCTATTATCACCCTTCTTCTTCTATACAAACATTTCCCACAACTATGGCTACAAAATAGCAAAGAATCCAAAGACTTTAAAACCTTAGGCATGAATATTCATCCCCACTGTGGATGCAATGAGTTAGAAGCTTTTACTGAGATGACATGTTTACAAAAAAAAATTAATATTAGCCCATAAGAACAGGTAGGTTACTATCACTCTTACTCAATTCTATTATTTTAGATCTGTCACTTTGAAATGTCAATAAGAAGAAATATACTGAGAACAAGAATATCTCAGCAGTATAAGAAGTACATCAGTGTAGTTGCACCTTCTTTGGGCTGCTACCTCCCAAATAATGACACAGAGACTTATCAATTATGAAATTGTGGCCTTAGCTCAGACTTTTTTCCAACTAGCTATTAAAGCTTTAATTAATCTGTTTACATTAATGTAGATATTGCCACATGGCTTGTTACCTCTCTTCAGTACCTTATATTCACCTCCCTCCACATCTAGCTGTTGAATCCCCTGCCTCTCAGATTACTTCCCAGAGTTCCTGTCTCTGCCCAGAAGTTCCCCTATCTTCTCCTGTCAAGATATTGGCCATTCAGCTCCTTATTAAACCAACATAAAAATACCTTAGGCAAGCAAGGAAGGAGAAAGACACAACATCAAACAATGGAATCAAATATTTTAAACAGAGGTACTGATGCTGCTGACAGTTCAGCCACCCTCAGTTCCCCTGTTGTTGCATGTACAAGTGTTGTGCTTTCCCATAGAGCAATGTAACTACCAAAAGGTAAATCTAGTGTAGTTTCTCAGAGGATTTGCTCAAAATACATTAGATGAGATGCCCCTTAAATGAATTTTTCATCTTCTAGTATCACTTTCTCTACTTCCCCATCTTGATGTCTTTGACTGCCTACTGAAATACTTGTATTCCTTTTTTTCTTTTACCTTTGACTGCTTTTGTAGAGGTGCCAAATGAAGACAATCATGGAATAGGCTTTTGTTATTAATTGTCAGGTAATTCTTTAACCAGCATCTGCTATTCTGGTACCAGTCTTAGAAGTTCTTCATAAGGTTTGAAGTAATTGTTGGGAAAATATAATCATCCAATGCCCTGGTAATCTTACAATACCAACAGCAAATTCATCTGCTACAGAGAGGAAACATTTAACATGACAATTTTGTTGTAACTGATAGTGTCATTGTTCATATGCAAAGTAATAATTACACACACAACCAAATCCTTTTTTCATCAGCACAAGATTTATCTATAATATGTTAGTTACATTTACTTTTTATTTTTAGTTTTAAAAGACTTTAGTAAAACATATATTGAGTGTGATTTTAACAGTAGATAGAAATTATAAAGTGCAAGACTTAGTTTAATGAATTGTTTCACTGGATTAGCTATTCATTTATTCACATGCTAACTAGAAGGTGGGTGTCACAAAGTATTAAGTGAAGAGAAAAAAAGATATGGCTTCTTCTCTAATTTTGTCATATAAAATGTAAAAATTAAAAATGGGATACAGGAATATTGTTCATTATATAAAATCATTTTGGCAAAGAAAAGGATAGCTAATTAAAAATCTCTTTTTATTAAAATATCTTTGTAAAGAATAATAGTATTTATATTGGCCCACCTCTGATAAAACACATAATTTAGTCATATTTTTCTCCACTTTAGATTTCCATAAATCTAAATGAATTTCTATAAACTATGGAAACTACATATGTACATGTTTTGAAGTACATATGTGAAGTACAAATGTATTGTACAGTGACTGTACCTAGCTTCTGCAATCAATATTGCCTCATACAGTTATTATTGTATTATGTGGACTCAGCAGTTTTAAAGAATAACCAGATTGCTGGTGGTAGTTATCATTCTGTTCAACAGATTTCTGGATTGTATCCCTTTTCCCCAGATTGCAGAAGGTGACATCATGCTATATGATAGATATTTTGATTGTGTTACTCTTCCCTTGTGTTGCCTAGGTTTTTTTCAACTTGCTGCAAACTAGAACTATCATGGAAAACAACAACTAAAAGATTGCCTCCTTCAGATTGTGGGTGTGACTGTGAGATATTTTCTTCATTGGTGGTTCACATGAGAGCATACTATGGATGGTGCCATCCTTTACCAAGCAGCCCTTGCTGAGAAACCCATAGGAAGCCATTAAGCAAGCCCTTAAGCAGCATTCTTCATTGCTTCCTGCCCCTGCTCCTGCCTGTGTTCTGAAGTCAAGATAGGAAAGCCTAACATAACCATTTCCTCCCTACTTTTGTTTATTGTTTGTTATAGCAACAGAAAACAAATTAGTATATGGATAAACTCCCAAGCTTGTTTTAACATTTCTTCAAATTTCTTATTCATTTTGTAAGGGATATGAGTAGAAGGAGAAATAAGTCCCAGTATTTCTGAATAGACAGACATCTACATTGTAAGTTCAAAGCCACTTATATCATTAAGTACAACAAATAATTATTCCAGTATAATTATTCAAGTTCACAACACCTTGATGATATGGTTTTCCTGAGATAGCTTTGTTTAATGTTTAATTATCATTGATTAACAATGTCATCATTTTATACTCTTCATTTTTATCATAAGCTAGTACCTATTCATCTTCTCAGGCAAAGAAGACACACATGAAGTAAGATACAATTTATAGCATCCTAAGCTAGAATGGTATCATTAAGAAAACAAATTCAAGTAGTGTATATGAGAAATTAAGTAAATTTCTTAATTTTGCCTTAAAATTCTAACCAGACAAATCAAACATCAGTCCCCATAGTAACTTAAAAACTAAATATTCTACTGACTCTGGGTAAGAAGATTTCAAATCATATTTTACAATATTAAAAAATACATATGTTAGGAAATGTTTTCATTCTTTCTCATTAATATTTGCATTTCTAGATTCAAAATATAACATTTATGTAGCTTCACACTAGGCTAAGGAAATGTTTAACCTTTTCTTCTGATTCTTTCATAAAAGCTGCAGTGCCAATGGAATTTGGAAGTAAATTCTTTTGTGGGCACAGCACTCGAGAAATTGTATGCATGCCACATTCTTAAGAATCAGCAACTGTGTGATATGAATATTCAAAGAATGTAAAAATCTTCATACATTGCTTTTGCAAGGCTAGTTTAGTGGCTTGTTGAAGTAAGCAGAGTCCCCAATGTTAGAGTATAAATTTAAGCCATCAAAGAAATCTTACACAGATGAGACCCTCTTACTTCAGGGAAATCTAGGCAAGATATGATTCCAAGCACTAAAACATTAAAATAGCTCCATTTCAACAGCATCATTTTCATTTCTAACTGAATGGCTGTTTTCAACTGAAATATTTCTAGATCTCCTGAGCTAGAGAAAGGCATAGCTTAAGAACACATTCTCCTGACGCTTCAGGGGATATTTTTAACTCCACATTATATATTATAAGGAAAGATACAAGATAAAAATAAAAGACCAGTCTGAATCCTATACATCTCATAAATCATGAGTGTACTCTATTAAAATAGCACTTCAAGACAGACCATAACAACATATTTCCTTGCCAAGACATTTTAAAAATAAGGAAAAGACAGAATTTTTAACTAAGAATTTCTGATGCAAATAAGTTACTATAAATCTTACATAATATAATCAAATGAATACAATCATTTGACAATAATTTTTCACAAATAGATATTTAGCTACCTCTATAAAATAAAATGCTAAAATTATTTTGAATCTCCCAGCATGGCTTCTACATTTTAAATTTATTGTATTTTGCTTTGACTTTAACAGCTGAGATCTAGTCTTAGGGTGTAAGATGATTTCTACAGTAATATGTAGTATGGGATTAAGAGGGCAAATTTATTTCTCAAACGCTTTACCAAGATATTCAATATAAATATGCACTACAGAGAAATGGACAATCAATATCATGGGTAACATAAATGTCTTATATAATGGAGTTTAATTTCCTGATCAATAGATGGCACAGGAAGCCAAAAGCATTGATTTGGATTGTGTCTGTCAGTCATGCATAAGTAAGGTTTGGCTTTTGCCAGCAGCTTTTGAGATATAGCATTATAAAACTAGAATGCACTGGGCTGTTCTACATCTTTATTCTTGATAAACTGTGATCAGATGATTCCTAGCAAATGCCATATACATACATACACATTCAATTCTTCATTACTATGAGAGATCCAATGTTATCCAATATCCATCATATTGTCAAAAGCAAGAAATATTTAAAAAATTAATCTATTTAAACATTATTTTTTAGATTTCAAGCTACGGGTTTTTCTGTTTCTCGATTTCAAATCAGAACCCCAGTTCAATCTTCTTTTAAAACTCTTCCTTGCATTTGAACACAAATATTGAACTGACGGTTTGTATGTAGGAGACAGAAAGCCTCACACTGACAGAGGCCTTTCTGCCTCTACCTAACAGTGCTTAGAAATTCATTTGATTTATATTGGGTAACAAGGGCAGTATAAAGAAATTATTACTGGTGTTTGAAAGCTCATCATGTTGAAGTGGAGGGTGGGAGTGGTGGGTCCCAGGGCAGTGCAACAATATTGCCAAGAAAGTCACATATAAAAAACAATCTTGAACATCAGCCATTTATAGCTATTCATTTTCTCCAAAGAATCTGTGTCTGTTCTTCTTGTACTTTTTGTTTTCTGATTAAAAGTTTCTTCCTGCTTCTATAATATCAGAAGAAAAATTTAATATCCCACTGAATTCAGAACTCAGGTGGCCATCATAAAACTGTCCTTGATTTATGACTTGGAACTAGATTTTTATAGGTCACATATCCCTTTCCTTTGCAGTATGTTTGGTCTCAAATAAGGAAAAAAAGTTAATGTTTTATGTACCTTACAGATCGATTCATTTTGTTTATGAATAGAAGTCCTGATTTTATGTCTTTCTTGCAAAATCTCAGATAGTGAATTCCGTAGAAGCATTCTTCCAGCTTATTTAGAGGTAGTCCCACCCAGACAGGGATCATTAATCTACACAATAATGTTTGAAGTCAGGTGAGTGATCAGTTTTCTCTGGACATTGTCAACTGTGAAGTTTCCTGAAGCATATTTGACAGCATTTTAATCTTCATAGAGGGAAAAAGTTCCCATTTCTTACTGAATTTCCTAGTCACACAGTAACTTCAAACTCCATCACTCTGATGTGGAAAAGGAAGCCCACATGCTAAGTTCAATACATGCAGTAAAGCAGTCTGTCACAGTTAATATTCATGGGGGAAAAAAATAAAGCATGTAAATGTTAGAGAACCTTAATGATCCCGGAACAACAGCCTTATGGTGAATTTGTGAGTTGCAAGGTAAGTAGCCAGGGCACAAGTGTGAATGCATCCTGGACATCTGATAAGCAAAGTTTATGAAGATTCTCTAGCACAGCACAAGCATTAGAATAAATGAAGCTGAGTATAGTTGGCTTCTGCAGTGTTAAGCAATGAAAATTAAGAAGTCATTGCTATCTCCAACAATATAAAACAAAATAAACTCAGTGAGAACAGTCTAATTCTGAAAGTTACAAGCAAACGTAACCAGAGATGTGACTATCCTTGGCATACTAGAACACCTGATGAGATTTACACAAGCATGTTCTTTTTATTTATACTAATCTACCTTGTATCATTGTGATTTGTGCATTATTCTATCTAAATGTGATAATTCAACAAAATATTCTAAGCAAGAGTATTCTACAAACTGCCCAATAAAGTATAATACCTTGTGATGGCAGATTAATATAGTCTCACTATATGTAATAATATAATAATAAAATGATTAAAATCTATTTAACAATATTGCTAATATTGTGGTGACACAGATATAGAAAATGACAATAAGTGTACCTGACATCTACCCTGTGGACTATATAATTAGAGTATTATTTTCTATATCTCCTCCTAAAATATAATATAATCCTGTTGTCCACAGAAGAGTAGCACAGGAAACAGCACATATAACTGTAACTAACCCAAAGTTAATCTCAGGGACAACTTGAAGGCTTCTATATACTTGTATATTTTAAATTTCATAAAAATACATGAAGATAAGGCAGCAAATAAAGGTACTTGCCACTAAGCTGACTACCTGAGAATAATCCTCAGTACCTAGATAATGGGAAGAGATGCATGACTCCTTCAAATTGTCCTATGACCTTCATTTAGGTACCCGGGCACAAATGACAACCACAAAAAAAATAATTATAGCCAAACATTAAAATTCCACAAAAAACCTATGATTCTCTTGTTATCTTTAGTTTCTGTATATGCTAACACAACAATTATCTGGAAAGCACGAACTCAGATAAGGGGGTGTTCCTGTGCCACAGAACTATTTCATGACATAATATCTCAGACAGGAGGCAAAAGGCATGAAGCGGAAATAATGCCTGATGCTCCACCAAATGTGCATGCTTGAGAAGCACCCCTGCAGTCATGCATTCTAGGCACAGGCCTCCGTTCTGTTGCTGCCTGAACATATCCTCCTCTTGGCTACTACTGAGATCATCGATTTGAGTGTTGCTATGTTTTAACTCCCCAAACTGCTCCTGTAATCTTTACTCACTTTTTCTAAAAGGAGTGTTTACATACTGTTGCCATTGAAAAGTTGCCATTCAATGAGTAATCTCTTATGAGATGCCATCTACAAAAAGAAGACTAAGTGATTTTAAGCACTATTATACCCCTGTGCCTCTGCCTTCCATTTCATCCCTCTGAAAATGATAAAGAAGATAAATTCAAAAATAAATTTAGTGAAGCTTCAATTTATTTTTCTATCAAGAAATATGAAATGCTTTCATTTATTATCTATCATCTATATTCAAGTTTGGTTGGGATTTCTAGTTAAGATAAAAATTAACTATGTTCTTTAAGCATATTGTTTGATTTCAATGTATTTTGTCTCTCCCATTAGTATGGAAATCATGACATACAAAAAATTAATTAGAGGTAAAAGAGTTTGAACTGTAGGCAGATGATCTGCAGTGTTCTTATGCTGTGTATTTGTGTCCATTATTTCAATGGATAGACTTTCCAATATTTCAGCACCTTACTCTGAGGAACACAGCCCTGAAGACATCACACACTGTGTTTACTTCCCCAAGCCTCATGTTCAAAATTAAGTAAGAAACAGCCTCATCCCTTGTTAGGAATCTGATTTGATTTCCCATTTCCTTATGTTCATGGATTAAGGCTGTTGGATAAGGCCTGCTTGCTTACCTGTAAAACGCAGCTGTACTCTTATAAAAAAGTTCTCGCTTTAAGAGAGTATTCAGTTCAGACATTTCTGAAGCTTTTCCAGTAGACACCAAGGTAGGCCTAACAGACTATGTATGCTTGTTTTCAGTGGTTTATGGAAATTACATTAGTAATTGATGGTGTAAAAGGAAGCTCTCTATTAATAAAAGATCAGTGCTGACCACTGTCACATACTTTCATTTGCTCCTCACATGGGCAGGACAGAAGTGGCCCACAAGCTTTGGTTCATTCTTTTATCAATTTTGTTGTTATGTGCTTCAGTTAAACCCATTGACTAGTCCCTGTAAAGAAGCATCACTCTTCAAAACTCCCCAGGTTATAGGAAAAAGCTCTGGAAAACAATGGTTCAAACACATATTAAAGACAGAAAGGAAAAGCAATCTGCTACAGCTATCATGGTCCACAAAAGGCCATGCTGAATCAGGTTTAAACCTCCAGGAAGCCTGAAACACCTCAATAGTGTCTATTTCCAATATATCTAGAGGCTGGAAAAATATTATTTTGATGTTTTAGATTTAGAAGAACAATGTGTGTTATTATTTCTACTTAAAATCCTAGAATTTATCTTTATGCCACCACTTTATTGACTATTAAATTTAGAATGAGTAGCTCTATACCCACATTCAGTATGTTGATTAAAATAAATGATATCATATGGTGTATATGAATATATAATGGTGTCATTGAGTCCCATATTCAACCCTTGAGTTTTCATGTATGAAGTGTTAATTTTTAGGTTTCTCATGAGACTCAAATAAGTAGCATAGTAAATAATCAATACTATCCAAAAGTATAAGTACTGTGCATTAGTGATTCCTTAAAAGTAGCCATTAAAATACTTTATGCACAAGCTTCACTTCTTTAGCACTATGATGACTGTCATTGTGATTTCATTCTCTATACAATGGCTGTAAAATTTTCAAATGAATCTGTTAATCTTTGATTATGTATTTGACCCTATATTCCTACCTGTCCTTTTCATTTTTAAGTGGTACAGTCCAGTAAGTACTTCTATCTTTTTTTTTTTTAGAAAATATGAAAATATATTGGAAGGAAACACCTGTGTTCAGAAAAACATGAGGAAAACTTTTATTTTCTCCCTCTTTTTTTAATAGGTTGTATGAGTCTGTGTGTGTCTAGCTGTGCTCCTGAAAATGGCAGTAAGCTATTTGCTTTATTTAATAGGATGCAACTACTGCCTGGTATTGCAAAGATCTTGTGTAATCATTGTATTTATTGAGAATCCATTCAATGTATGCATGGTAGTTACTTGTTAAAAAAATGCAGGTTGCTTTGAAAGTTTTCAATCTTATGTAAATTTTATTTTAAGCATACAGGAAATATTTGCATACCAATTGTTCTTCTCTCTCTCTCTCTCTCTCTCTCTCTCTCTCTCCATAATTCAATTAGAGCCCATGCTTAGCAATTAAATTATTTATTTGTTTATTTATTCATGTTTTTATGAGACAGGATTTCTCTGTGTAGTTTTGTAGCCTGTCCTGGAAAGCTCTGTGGACCAGGCTGGCCTCATAGAGATTTGCCTGCTTCTGCCTCCCAAGTGCTGGGATGAGACTCATTTTTTAAAAATTGTTTCTTAAAACCTTTCATGTTTAAAACATTCACCCACACTGTGTTTCATTATTTCTCCTGTAGTACCTTAGTCTTACCATGATACCATACATCTATCACGTATGGAATTTGTTTTGGAATGGGACTAGGTGAGTATCTCTGATACTACTTTCTTTTTTTAATGATTTCTTTGTTTAAAAACTAACAAAAATCTTCTGAGGTCCAGCCTCAGATAGGTTTTTCTCTCAGTGCTTCAGATGATGTGCTTGATGATGTGCTTCTTCACCAGTGAAGAAAACCTACTATAATATCTTCTGAGGAATCAAACTTAGAGTAATACCTTTTCAATATCTCTTTATTGACACAGCACCTTCATAACAAAATACAATAGTGATGGCACAGTTGCAATGGTATGGTATGGTATGATGGCAGTTGTATGGCATGGGGGTCAAGGCATAGCATGGCAATGGAACAGAGAATGCATAGTCTTTTATACCCCAACCAGGCCAGTTCCCAGACAAGGCTATTAGGGCTGGGGTTGCTAGGTGACTGAGTAAACAATGAAAGGGATCTTGTTGCTCTTTTGACCTGCTAATGCTCTTTCCCTGGGAAAGATTTGGTCAAGGCTTAGTTTGCATTCCTAACCTTTCAAGATAGGATCTTGTGTTAATGAATCCAGGTACCAGGCAGCCTTAGAAAGCTTTCTTGGTTAATTAGCTCTGGATAGCTCTCTTACCAGTAAGAGAGGTGAGTTTATGACCTGTTAGTTACTTGTCTGTGGTTGACCTCTGATGCCAGAGAGAAGTGTTAAATGAGTTACTACTGTTTTCCTAGCATGGTAATTACAGGAAAGGCAGTTTTCCTCTGCTCTGAGCAGGGGAAATAAAGGTCTGGAGATTTTTTGTTTTGTCACTGAAATAGGGATATATATATATATGTATGTATATATATACATACATATATATATATATCCATAGATTCCAAGGAAATAACAAATACAGAGCATTGCCTTCATATACAGAAATCCTCTGTAGGTAGAGGTCAGCACCTGCAAGAACAGTTAGCATCAAGATTCCTTGAGATCTTGGCTTTTCATCCAACAGAGGTCCTTGGCTCTGGTGGGTCAGTCTTGTGGTACCAATGTTCCTATTTCATATTTCTGTAGCTTCCAGCAAAAAACTTTTTAAATTTATATTTGTGTTTTCTTCTAGTAGTACCTTCTTGTTTTTTTAAAACCATTTTTTTATGAGGATTTTTGGTAATTTCATACAATGTATTTTGAACATATTCACTTCTCCCCATTTCTCCCAGATCCACCCCTAATCTACCCAGTTGACATTTTGTCTTTTTTTTTAATTTATCAAGTTCAATTTGTGTTGTCTATTCATATTTTCTTGGTTATCGGGCTTCATTAAAGAGTGGTTAACCCATCAGGGGCTACACCATT
Source organism: Sigmodon hispidus (assembly GCA_004025045.1). NCBI lineage: Eukaryota > Metazoa > Chordata > Mammalia > Rodentia > Cricetidae > Sigmodon > Sigmodon hispidus. The sequence continues at coordinate 185,944 of PVIH01000137.1, forward strand.
AGAAAAAAACTGACTCTGTTTATCTCAATTTTTTTTTTTTTATCTACAGTTGGGACTTCTTGTTCAACTCCACTCTACATGGTGAGACTTTGTTTGGCTTGAGCTTGTACGACTTCTGTACATGCTGTCTCAACACGTGAAATGCATATCAGTACTATAGTGTCTGAAAGATACTACATTTTTGGATTTATTTAGTACCTCTGGCTCTTAGAATCTTCCTGTTATGTCTTCCACAATGCTTCATTACTATTAAAAAAGAGATGTGGTATAGAAACCCAGTTTAAGGATGAGAAGTCAACAATGTCTTACTCTCTGCACCTTGTCCAATGTCAATTACCATGTAGTGTTAAAAGGAATCATCTCCAGCAAGAGTTTTCAGATGAGGCACTAATCTCTGAAAATTAACTTGTGTTGCAGTCTTTAAATTGAATCATTATAAAAGAAGTTTTGGTTTACTCCTGTCATGCTCATGCCATTATTGCAGCAATGGACCTATCTAGTTGAAGCAATTTTACACTGGAAAATAGTTATCTAGGGCTGATATAAGTAAGAATAACAGCCCACACAGCAGCAGCAGAATAGATTCACTGGCCAACATGAGGTAACAGAAAACAGGCCAAAAGGTTTGTCTCTTGGAATTCCTTCCACAGATAGATTGTCCTTCTTCTGTTAATCTAGCCAAGAAAATCTTTCACAGGCACACTCTATGACAATCTAGATAGTCATGTACTTGTAGAGTTTTGACTCATTAATAAATATAAAACCTGCAACTGTACAGTTAATATTAACCATGACACACCTGTTGGCTTCATGTTAACATAGAGAACTTAGTGAAATATATATATATATGTGTGTGTGTGTATATGTGTATATATATATATATATATATATATATACAGAGAGAGAGAAAGAGAGAGATGAACATATACATCTACACAGTTGTCCTCATTCTATACATGACATCACTATTTGCTCATATTAAAATTTAGGCATCTCCTTAAATTTCTTGATCAGTTTGAAATAATTATGACATGTACCCAACCTATCATGATTTATTATCTTCTTCCCAAATATTCCTGCTTTGCCCTTGCCCTGTGTTATCTCACTGAGTACTCAAGTAATACTTATTCTTGGAATATTGATAATTTTCACAATTCATTCACCACTAAGAATTCAACAATATTCTAGAAATATATATATATTTTAATTTGGTAAAGATTTTTTTATTGCACTTTGTTAAAAGCCTTATGTGATCTGTCTTCTATGCACCTACCTGTGATTATTAATTATCAGCTGTTTGTCATTTCTCCAGAAATTCTGATGTAGCAACTTAGGGACTACTTTGAGTTCTTTATATTTCTCAACTTGATTTGGGCCTATCTGCACTCAGTGGCCATGGGCTCTCCAAAAGATGCTTAGCTGGAAGCACTTTGTCAGTTCCAACTCAGTTTACACATTCATGTCTTATAAAAGTTTTATATAAAGTAGTCCTGGCTTGTGTTCATCCTGATTTCTTTATAATAATCCACCTTTATAGTCTTTCCATTGTTATGACAGATGGTTTGGTTTCTTAGAGCTTCCTACTTATTTCCTTGATAAGTTTTTGACAAGAGATAATTATTATTATTATTACTTATTATTATTATTATTGAAACCAGGTTTTTCTGTGTATCAGCATCAGCCCTGTCTGGTTTGGAACTCACTTTGTAAGACAGGCTGGACTCAAACTCACAGAGCTTCACCTGACTCTGCCTATTTTTTTTAAACTTTTTAATTTTTTATTTATTTGCCTTCGTGTTTTCCTGGAACTTGAACTACAAACAGTTGTGAGCTGCCATGTGGGTGCTGGGAATTGAACCCCAGTCCTCTGGAAGAGCAGTCAATGCTCTTAACCACTGAGCCATCTCTTCAGCCTGCCTTTGCCTATTGAGTGCTGGGATTAAAGGTATGTGTCACCATCATCTGGCTAAATGTTATTATTTTGGTAATTTGAAATATTATTATGGTGATTTGAAAGAAAAATGTCCCCCAAAGGGAGTGGCATTATTAGGATATGTGGCCTTGTTGGAGTAGGATTGGCCTTGTTGGAGGAAGTGTGTCACTGTGGAGTTAGACTTGAGGTCTCCTATGCTAAAGTTACAAACAGGGTAGCATACAGTTCATTTCTTCTTGCCTGCAGAACAAGGTGCATAACTCTCAGCTCCTTTTCCAGGCCCATATATGCCTTCATGTTGCCAAGCTTCTCACCAGGATGATAATGTTCTAAACCTCTGAAACTGTAAGCCAACCCTAATAAATGCCATGCTTTATAACAGTTGTCATGGTCATGGTGTCTCTTCACAACAATAGATATCTATGACAGTCCCATTACTGATCCTTTGGCAATGCTTTAAATGTAGTAGACTTTTTATGATAGTGGAAGAGAACTGAGCTAACAAAATAATTATAATTAAGATGATGATAGAAAACTGAGAGAAGAGAAGAATTATAATTAGGATAAAGTTTTATTTATCTTTAGCTTCTTATTTTAAATATATCTTTTTTACATCAGTGTTTGAATTTAAATTTTAAATCCTTGATATAGGAATGTGCATTTTCCTGTTTTGCCAATCTCTTTCCAATTTTGAACCTTAAATAGCCAAATCCACTACTGTGGCAATCTGATTACAATCCACTTTCTGATGACCCTTTTCTTTCTTGTTCCCTGATGCTCTATGTTTCCATGTTCCATGTCATCTCTGGCTTTACATCTCCTTTTCTATCCTCATGAATGCAAAATCCATGGTTTCACACTGGGATTTGTGTAACCTAATAGATGACTAAGACCAAAAAGAAAAAAAAAAAAAAGATGCTCCATTTAGACTTATCTTGAGATGCATATGAAATGATTTATCGAGTCAGAATGCATCATCATCCAATTTTAAAGGTATGGATGAAGATTTACATAGAAATAAATAAAATACAAATGACTTTTGAGGATTTCCAGATGAAAAGCTGTTCAAATACAAAGATGATAATGGTCGTTTAGGATTAGATCTTAAAACTAGCTGCAAACAAGGAAGGAACGGACATAGGCAAAAAGAACAAAAATCAAACATCTTGAAGAAAACTCGGTGTTGTAAATATTTCCTTATTTCATTTTAGGTTGTTATATTGTATCATGTTCTTATCTGTTATTTCATTGTCAACAAAGTCCAGACGTATGTAAGACTTTTGTAAGAAATTTTTAGTCATATTCCCATCCTAAAATAACTGAATCTAAATTTCTGAGGTTAAGACGCCATAATTAAAACATTTTAGTTAATTATGTGGGCTATTCTAAGGCACATTGAAGTCAAATAAACAGTAATTTAAGCCTTAATTCAAGTTTAATATTTATATTTACATATTGTACTTATATTTCATGGCTTTTATATTAAGATAAAGATGTCAAATTTAGAGTCTAGATATTAAAATGCAGTTTGGCGGTTTCTCTGATTTAAGGTTCAAAGCATGGCAATTTAGGGTAGCAGTGAGTGCAGAATGAGTAGGAAAGACATGTAGTATCTGCAGCCTCTTTATGCTATGAAGCAAGAATTAATATCTGCTGCTACAGGTTTCAGCAGTGCTAATGACTGGTTATTTTTTTCATTTCAAATGTGAGAAAGATATGAAGGCAGAGGAGAGAAAGCTTGTCCACTGAAAGATCAGCTCTATCTGTTATAATATATATATGTATATATTTATTCATTTATTAAGAACTTTATGGCTTGGGTATTCATTTTCTTTCAATTTTTATTGTTCTATGTAATAGTCCATTAAATAACTATACAAAATGCTTTTTGCATGCTGTAGACATTGGGCAGTATAATGTCTGTGTAGAGGGCCCATTGGAATTAGAATTAGCTGAATTAGTTTCTAAAACTTCTAATACACAATTACAATGTTTAAATTAGTTTTATAAAATCACTTTGTATGATAGCGTCTGATATACTACTTTGCATATTTTATAGACTTGATTGGTAAAACTCTTCAGTGGATCCATTGGGCATTCTGAGGTCTTCTTACATAGTCAGAACTTTATTCTCTGATTAATCAGAAGTCTATTAAAGAATATTATTAAAAGAATAAAGCCTAGTTTATAAAATGATTCTAACAATTAACATCCCTGAGCAATCACGGGGACTCATGAGTATTCTGAGCGTTATTGAACACTCATAACCACATAATGAAGAAGGAGAATTTGTTAGCATCAGCTCTATGCTGTACATAAAAAAAATCAAAATACAAGAAGAATGATGCATAGTGAATGAGTAACTTATAGAAAGACATGCAGAAAAGTCTAGGATATGCTTTTAAAATGTTTAGAAAATTTTAAAATTTCTAAATGCTATTTAGAATAGAGTTTGTAATTATAGGGTTTAGGAAAGCAGCAGTGGTGGATTCTCCTCTTTGATACAGGATATCACTAGCCATAGTAATTGGCTTGGTTGACAGTACCAGGTTTTAATTGCTTCCTGTTGTCTGGGCCTTAAGTCTAGTTGGAGAAATGTTGGTTACTTCCAAGATGTAAGTATCACTGTTGTAGCTTCAGTGATTTCTTTCCATACAGGTAGTTATAATGGCTTATAGGTGTTATAACAGGAAATTACTATCAATTGCTTCCCTCTCTTGGCAGCTAGTGTAACATCTTTGGGGACTTAAAAAACTTGGCCTCCAAGGAGTAGTCTTTCAGGTAATATTCAGCATAACTCCCTAAGGCCCATGTCTAAAAGACATGAATCTGGCTTCTAGCAATATTATACATGAAATAAAAACAATACTTATAGGATCTGAATATTTAACAAAGTCAAGCTATAACATAAAGGAAACTATTTAGAGAAAAGCAGGAGTAAAAATAATGATGCTTATTTAAGTTGTGGCTTTCTATAATATAAAATATATTCATAATTTTAAATCAACCAGTAAACTTAATATATTAATAAAAATAAGGGAAAAATCTCTAAATTTGCCTTGATCATTGCATTCAAAGCTATAAATGTAGTGTCTTTTTTCTGTTTTTTTTTTCAATAATTATTGAAAGCTTAACAAGAGATAAAATAATCTCTGTTGATATTTTTAATTTTTTTTTCCTCTTGGTTCTCTGTGAAGGTCTAATATCATAGAGAATCTTCACTATCAGAATTTTTGGCTTTACTGCTGGGCATAGGTACATACCCTTGCTTTGTTACAGATCAGAGTGAAATGAATACATTACTCAATTATTTAACTTCATTAGTTATAGGATTTTCAGATCTTTTTAAGATATTACAAAAAATGCATACTGAAGGCCTAATCCCTAGTATTTTAGACTATACTGTAATCTGGAAATACAGTTGCTGAAGATTAAATATTTAAGGTGGGATCACATGGTGCAGGTGGACCTAGATTTTGCATTTCTGACGTTCCTATAGGGATAAAGCCTTATGAAAATGGAAATGCACAAGAAGAATGCTATGTAAAATCAAGGTCAGAGATTGATAGAAATTAGATAGTTTTAAGTTATGGGATGCCACAAAGTGCTTGCAAACTACCAGAGATTAACAAAAATGTATAAAATACCCCATAAGTACCAATGGAAACAAGAGTTTGTTGATATACTGACTTTAGACTTCTAAGAGCCTCAGAATTGTTAAAAGCAACATTTTGCCTTAAACTTCATAGTGTACCATTTTGTACACTATGTACACTGAATCACTACACTGACATTTTCTCCAACGCATATTGAGACAAATAGTCTTTTATTGGTAAGTAACTAATAGATTCATTCATCTTTTCTGCAATTTTCAAGGCAAGTATTCACATTTTCCATTATTTTATTACAATTTAAATAAGTCATATTTTTGTGTACATTGCTAAAATTTTGTTCCTTTTTTACACTATTCTTAAGCTCTTGATCATTTCAGTCCCCAGAGCTAGGGAGTCAGAACTGGATGTGTGTGCACAAGTCCCAGCTTCCTTGCTAATATCCCAGAACAGCATCTTGGTACATGATCAAAAGGTGCATATCAATCGTCTTAAAACAGCCTTGTCATATTTAAGTATGGGAGATATTCTCTAATAAAATGGGTCAGCAATAATTTCTTCACTTATATTTTTGTTGTTTTTGCTTTTTGTTTTCTGAGATAGAGTTTCTTTGTGTAGCTTTGGAGCCTGTTCTGGAACCCTGTCTGTAGACCAGGCTAGCTTCGAACACACAGTGATCCATCTGCCTCTGCCTCCTGAGTGCTTGGACTAAAGGCATATGCCACCACCACCTAGTTCTTCTTCACTTATTCTATGAGTGAGCTTATAAATGACTGATAATGTGTTTGATTTAAATATTTTATGGAATTTACCTTCATAATCACATGGATCCATATTGAACTTTGGGAGAAAAACTGGATGATTAAGTCAATTTTTGTAGCTAGACTTTAAGGTTCTCTACTGCATTGTATATTGTATGGGCTTCTAAGAGACTTGGAGATAAGCCCAGCCTAAGTCGGTGCAAACTGGTAATAACTAGTGTATTAAAACACACACTCCTAAGCACTTCAACATAAGCAAATTTGGAGTCTGCCTGAGGCCTTGAAGAGGGTGGAGTGCATATACAACATTCCAAAACCAGCTGGAAACCACTGCTGGAAGTGGCAGATACCAACAAATCAAAACCTTTTCCCCTGGTTAGGGGAAGGGTCTGAGAAAATATTTAAGGTCTTCCCCCAAAAAATAAAATTGAACTTGCTTGATTCAACCTGTTCCCAGGACCTGAGTCATTGCTTTTATGTCATCTTAGCCCCCTTCTCCAAGGAGAAAAGCAGGACCCTAAGCATAGAGACAACCCTGATTCCTGACCCCAAACCAGGCATCCCCAACATTTTGCATATATGGTCTGTTAGAGCAAGTTAATTTTAAAAAATGTGTAAAAACAATTATTAAAATGTTGGTGATATAAGATTAATACCTTTCCTGTCCTGATGTGTCTGTTATAAAACCATTACTAGTTCCAACATCTCATAATTTATACAAATGAGTGTTTTTTTCTATCTCATTTTACCTCAGTAGCAGATTATATATTCTTCTTGCTTCCTGTGTCTAGAAACTTCTGTGTCTGTGTTAGGCATTGCTAACAAATCATTATAGGATTGGGGGGTTGATATTTTTCTTTAAATATGCTCATTGAATTTTGCTTTAGAATGCAAATAAATTGCTGATAAGTCACATAAGCTTTCTTATACTTATTTTTTTAAATAGTTCTGCTAAGCTTTAACATTGATCAAAATGCTAACTTTTATTTATAAGCAATACCACTAACATGATATTTCTAGATCAGTCACTGACAAGAGCATCTGCTGGAGTAGGATTCAACACTGCAGCCTTTCTAAACTCTACATCCCACAGCAGAACAGAGCCACATGGCAATGTGACTGTGAAAATGTTCAACTTTCCTCTAGGCCTTGCCTCATCTTAATTTAGAACCAGATACCCAGCACTCAGAAAGAGTCCCATGAATGTGCTTTTAGCCTAGAAAATTCCAGCTATTTCAGTAGATTGGGCCTACTACAAAATGGCACTAGAGAAACTTCAATTTACCACTAACAAATTAATACTTAAAAATAATAGTTTATTAGCTAATGTTGAAGAGAGTAAACTTAATTCAAAAAACCCCATTTTGTATCCTAGTAGCCATTTTGTACTAAAATAGAGTTCAGTTCCACATTCTTGGCAGATGTTTCCCCAGTTCCAAGAAAGTATAAGCTAAGCCTATCTAAGGACACCTGGATGGTCCACCCCTCAGGTAGTAAAAACCTGACAGCCACACCACCCAGGTGGGGTCTAGTAGTCAATAAGGAACTAGCTGCAATATGCCTGAACCAAAAGTCAGGCAGCATAAAATTAATATAAGCTTGATGTGATTATCTAAGAGATGGTGCAAACCTCTGGGCTAGGCAGGAAAGGATGGTCCTTCTACAATTGTATAAGAAAGGATGTTGAACAAGCCCATGTAGAACAATCCAGTTTATTTCTCCATTGTATCTATTTCAGCTCCTGCCTTGGCTGCTCCCAAAGATGGACTATAACTAGAAAGCCAAATAAATCCTTTTCTCCAAATTTTTTTTGTCATGGTCTTTAACAAACTAATACAAATTAAGACAGCAATTAGTACCAGGTTCATGGTATATGGCTGTAATAGATCTGATCATATTTTCTGATGATTATGGAAGGACTTTGAAACATTGAACTATTCAGAGCTTGATAAGCTATTGTGAGAACATGACATACAATCACTGAAGCAGTGCATACAATGGAGTCATGTTTTATGGAGTTTCACAGGGAAGTTTAAGTGCTCTTTCAGGCCATTCAGTATTTTGAATTAAAAATCTCTGGTTCTGATTGGCTGATTCTGAATAATCTGCTATTATTTACAACAGAAAGGAACCACTAAAGTGAGACTTTCGCTTTGCTGAAAGAATCAGTAATAGCTGTCTGAAACTGAAGAATCAGCTGTGATAATAGTGACCACCGTTATTAAGGAAAATCTTCTGGGAAGGATTTCATCAGGGTCAGCATACAGAATCTGCTGTTCCCAAAAATATTAAAAAAAAAAAACCTGTTATTTGTGCTGAAAGCCAAATTTGATAATGTATAACTTTCCCAGTTGTTACTGGTCTTGGAGATGTAGAAGAGTCTTGGGGAGAGAGGCTGTACTTTGTTCCTGTGACACACTAGGAAAGGTCATTGCCGGAGGTACACTTTCAGTTGCAATAGGCTCTCCAGAATTTGAGAGGTTTTTGAGAGAAATGAAGCCTTAGCACATTGTAGCAAAGTAAGAGTCCCTGAAAAGAGTCCAGTAAATGTTATAGTTACAGGTGAGCACAGATGTAGAGGAGACCCCTGAAGTTTGGAGACGTCAGTACTATGGAACAATCACTAGGGACAGAAAAAAACTATGTGGTAAAGAGCCCAAAGGTGGAGAGGTACCTGGGTGCTTCGGAGTCAGAAGTTCAAGAGTCACAGAAGTATGGCACTGGCTTTGCACAGTGAGAGATTGTTTTCTTCTGTAATATGGTTGTAATTCTGCCTTGGTTCCTCTTTTTGAAAGTAGAAATACGTAGCTTAATTTTGATCATATACAAGCCCACAGTTAGAAACACCAGAGTTGTAGGAAGATGTATAAATTTTGGAAAGGCTTTGGAATTTTGGTGATAGTGTAATTTTAGAGATAATTTAGATGCTTTAAAGAGACTTTGAACTTTGAAAGAAATTTTGGATGTTATAAGGAGCCTGAAATTTTAAAGTGTTTGAATTGGTAAAGACTGTTGGACTATGTATGGGAATGTGTTTTATATTGTGATGTTGACATTCATATATATACTCTTAAAAATAAAGAAGAAAGAAAATGTTATGTGTAAGGATTCCTAGCATTCCTTAGCTGAGCCCCTCGGCTCAGGTGGGATGCACCTTGCATGGAGGCATGCCCCTGGGCATGGCTATGTAAACCCTGCAGCACCTCCTATGGAAGCACCTCCCTGGACCCATGATGCATACCCTTAAAAGTGGCTGCGAGCATGTGCTCTGGTCCTTTTCTTCTCTGTCCCCTGACTTCTCTGCTTCTTCACCCACCTGGGACTCTTCTCTTAAATAAACTGTAGTGTGTGGCCTTGTTAGTGTGTACTTGCTCTCACGCGCAGAACTAACATTATGGATTGATAATAATGCCTTGATGTGTCAAGTTTACAAGGGTTCATTGTCTTATTTCTTTTGTCAACTTGATGTAACCTAGAGTCATTTGGGAAGAAGGAAACTCAAATGAAAAGTAATTCCACTAGATTGGTCTATGGGAAAGGCAATAAGACTTATTTTCTCCATTAATGATAGATATATAGCTCTCTGTAGATGAGCTGTGAAAAGGCCAAAAAATGGTCCTTTCCTGGATATCTGCCTGACTTCCTGCCTCCAAGTTCCTGTCATGTTTCTGCCCTGATTTCCCTGAATGATGTACTGTTATGCAGATATATAAGATAAATAAACCCATTCTTACTCAAGTTTTTTGGTCAAGTGTTTTATTATAATAATAGAAACCCTAGCTATGATATTCCTCCACACAAAATAGCCAAATAATTAAGTTCATAAGTATAAGTGTCAGCTGAGGAGCTTGTATAATTTTCTTTAACTAAGCTTATTTATGTCTATTTTACTTCCAAACTGACTGTTATCTGGTCAGATTTAGTAAATCCTCATGTATGTGATGTTGACAATTCATCAGTGGTGGTGGCAGAGTTATTTGCCTCACACAAGATGCTAACTTCTGCCTTCTATAACAAATTTTCAATGCACAGAGACTACAGCAAACCTGACAAACTTAGCCTTATTCCTAGACATTATGACTGTAGATGAAGTTACAAGCCAAGAAGAATGGCTTTCTTGTCATGTGTTATTGTGATAAAAGGAAACATAAGAATACAATAGTATGTTTTGCTAATGTATCTTCATCATAATTCATCACTGAGGGAATCAAGGCAGAAACTGAAAGAGTAGGAATCTGGAGACAGGAAACTTATGCAGAGGTCATAGCAGCTTGTTACTTACTGGCTTGCTTAGTGTGTTTTCTTCTGCCACCCAAAAGTCCTTGCCTAGGGGTGACATTACCAATCATTAATGGTAGTTTGGGCTCTCCTACATTAATTATTAATCAATAAAATATTCCCACAGACATGTTTCTAGGCAATTTGATGAGGAAATATGTTAATTAATTAAGCCCCTTTCTTCTCAAATAACTTTAGTTTGTGTCAAGTTGACAAAATATAAACCAATTGAAAGTAGACTGCATCTGTTGGCAGAAAGAAATTAAAAGGCTACTAAGAAGGCTTATCTATATAGAAGACAATCATTGCTTATATTCATAATCTAATGTTTAATTAGCCAATGTTCTCAATCATGAGTCCAGAGTCTTTGATTTTTCCCTGTTTCAGAATAACAGATACTAGACTTCCTTGAAATGAAATTTAAAAATTGTTAATCTATGTAATGAAATGCATTCTATAAAAGAAAGTAGTATTCTGCTGGCCATTACGTATGATTGGGGTGTCACTGTGTCATCCAGGAGCCAAGCTGAAACTTGTTAACATGGTAACAATAGCTGTAATGATTCCATAAAGATACATCTTCTCCTTTCTCTGAACCAGAACTATTAAGATAATTATTCCCAAATTTCCAGATGAATATGATTTTGTTTCCCTAGGGGTTCATAGCAACTTTCAATTGTCAGTACCGCAGTGTTTTATTTCCTGAGTACTTTGATTAGATGAATTAACCAATAGTAGAATCTACCTTTTTGAATTCCAAAGACCAAACAAGCCTGACTAAATTTTCTAAGATATTTGCAATTATTGTTCATAAGCCATGCAATCTTAACTGTAATCTTCAGTAGATTTATTTTTGGTCAAAAATAAGAGTATTCTATTTTGGTTTCGATGCCTTATATATTCTTTCTATACAAATGCTTTGCATGTTAACAACCAGTTACTCTCGTATATTTGTGTCTGCTTTACTAAGTCAAAATTTCTTTCCTTTAACGTTTTAAAGACAGCATCAATAAATTTCTGGTTCTCCCTTTTGAAAAGAGTTGGTTTTGTCTCACCATCACAAAAGAAAATCACATGAATCATCCTAATATCCCTAGTGCTGAAAGGTTTGAAGTCTCTGATTATATTAACTAACAAATGACCAGCTGGATAAAGACCTTCAAGGTGTGGATTTAGAATTACAAATACCTGCTTGTTTTGATTCTGCTTAGAATAAATTCTAACAAAGGAAAAAAAATATCATGCTGTGTAAATTTTTAAAATAAGCTTAAGACTCCTTTTTTGTTCTTCAAATAAAAAATTTTAGTAAATGTTGGCACTCAATATTGTATGATATCTGAATATATTGGGCATGAAATTTATTGTCAATACCTTCAAGTTTTTGAATGATTTCAATGTATTATAGATCTTGGTATGTACAAAGTAAACATTCTTTCATCATTAGTAAATTAATGACAAATATAGCCTACTTTTTTATAGTTGATGTGTGTCTAGTATTCTTAGACCTAAATAATGATTGGTTTAATTCTTAAAATTCAGGGAACTAGTACAATAATACATTGACATTTAGATAACATTGCAACTGGGATTTTAAATTATTAATGAACTGTACAGTTTCCAAGATTGTGACTGAAAATTAAAAATAAAACAAAAGTAGTCTTTTAGCACAACATTTCTTAATCTTAACTGACTTAATACATTGATTTTTTTCTGTTTATATTCATTCCAAATTAACTCTGCTGAGAAATACTCTAATTCTTGCTTTGAACAATATTAATAAAAAATCACTTTTATTCTATGAGAAAATAATTGCTGTGTTCAAATTTCCTAAATGTCATCTGAAAGAATCAATGTGTCTTATGAAAATTTAAATTCATCATCCACTTTAATTTTTAAGCATTTTATTATTGATATTTTATGAGTATAAGTGATTTGCCTGTGTGTTTGCTGTATATTGCTTTCATGCTCTGTACCCTCAAATACTAAAAAAGTCATCAGATCCCCTAAAACAAAAGTCACAGGTAGTTGAGCACCACTATGTAGATGATATATATCATACCCTGGTCTTTAGAAAAGCAACAGTGCTCTTAAATGATCTGTATACCCAGCTCCTCATTTTTTATGTAATGTATATTACCAATTTGATATTTTTAAATGTGTTCAAAAATATGTAAGTAAATTTATAGTTTTATGTTTTAATTAATAAATATAAATGTTAAAAACCTCACTAAAATTAAGGCTGAGCAAAACAAGATCATTAAGTAAAAGAGGAAAATAGAAGGAAGAATAAGATAACTGAACATTTTGTAGGTGAAGTAAATAATCTGTATGTTGGCCTGTATCCCCATGTGTGCACAAGAAGACACTGGAGATTATTCTGTCACATGAAGTACTATAGAGGTACAGCTGAACTTTTTACCTTTGATGTTTACTTTTCTCAAAGGTGTAAAATCACATTTTCCCAAGGCTTTCTGTGGCTTTAACTCTGATGATTGCCTGTAGAAATGGACATCTGTCTTATTCTTGCTCAGACTCTTTCAAACATAGCAGAAGAGAATGTGTTTCTTTCACTTTCTTTATTCTAAAAAGTGAAGTTTCTTCAAATTATGCTTATCATCAAATTTAAATCTTGGTGAAATCCTCCTTTTAACATTCAAATATTTCATTTCTAAAACAAGAGAAAAAATTAACTACCATTAGTAACAAGTTATTTCACAGAAAGTTTCAACATGTAGATGAATTTGTTACCCAACAATCTTAATCAAGATTTGTAATCATACTAATGTGCCCAAAACACTGAAGATATTTCAATTGTACTCATAGATAGCAACATTGTACTTTATGTTTAGAAGTTTATCTTCATGCTACTGGGTTTTTAATAATTATGCTAGAGTCAATAAGTTAACTTACCAATTCATCTTATTAGTAACAAAATATTTTCTATTAAAGTGATTGTGTTGTGAATCTATTGTCATTCTAGCTATTTTTACTAATTAAACTTATTAGCAGTTGTCACTAATTTTATATTTACATGCCATAAAGACCTGAAAAGCTGAGCCTTAATTTAACTCAATAAGTGAAAATATATATTTCACACTAAGTAATTTTTCCCTTGTGCATAGTTGGAGTAAAACAATTTACCCAATTATCAATTTCAACAGGGTATAACTTTCAGATGTTCCACAGCAAATGATTAAAAAGTTTAAGAATCAGTTAAGACTCATTCCCATAGCTTATGATGGTTATTCATTGGCCTTAAAGAACTAAAGTTATAAGTGTTATAAAACTAAAGAGCTGCATGTTTGAACATCTAAAAACGGATCCTTCCTTATTCATTAAATACAACAACAACCATTTTGAGTGAGAATACATTCAAATTTCATGAATTAAATGTTTATAAGGAAGCTGTCATAAAGATAACTATTAGAAGAATACTCATTGTTCACAGGCATACATGAAGGAGAAACACCTATATACATAAAGGTTTTATTTAACTTTGAAAAAAAAAAGTAATAGTTGGAGGAACTAGAGGGTGAGCTCACCACTAAGAGCACATCCTTATCTTCCAGAGGACCCAGGTTCCATTCCAAGAAATCACAATGGGAAGCTCACAGCTACATGCAATCTAGTTACAGATAATCTGACATCCTCTTTTGACCTCTGCAGGCAGGCCTTCTCCCAATATATATCAATAAATAATACAAAATATCACTTTCTTTTTTTTCTTTTTTTAAATATCACTTTCTAAAAACATAAAATTCAGTGTCACTTTATATTAGTTTTCAAGCTGACTATTGTTTAGGTTAAAACCTATCTTTAAAATGTATTTAGTTTATTCGAGAATAATATTAAATTAGTGATTTAAATATAATGCTTCATAAACCTGTAAGAAACATTTGTATCAGTATGGAAATGCTACTCTGAATATTTAATTCTTTCAAGAAAAAAGTAAAAAGGTTGTTTTTTTAGTATAGTGGCTACAAGTTCTTGTAGTTAATTCATTTTCCAAACATTTTCCAGTTATTTATCACACTAGTTAATTGTTTCCTCCTCATCTTATCATCAAAGTAATTATTCTCTCATAATTTATGATAGAAAGAGCAGGCAATAAGGAAAATGTCAGCCACAATGATGTTTCTGTCATAGTAAAATTATGGACCCAACTTCTAAGCAGAGAAAATGATATTCAATGGATCAAAGCTTGATGTACAGGCAGGTCTCAGCATTTATATTCATTAGCTATTTTTAGAGAAGGGAGTTTCTCAATTGAAGTGTAAAATAATTTAAGCCTAATCAGCTATGGGTAAAGAACTGAAAGATCATCTTAAATATGTACATGACTTTTAGTGGAGTGGTGATAAACATGTAATGTACCATTTCTGGTATTTTTGTATATAATAATTAAAAGCTGAATGGAAAACAATATCTGTACCCAACCAACACTTCAATAGGCCTGAAATATTATCATAAAATTGGATATTTCAAAATATGTGTAGGGTGCATGACTTGAGCAGATTGCATTTTGCAGGATAGCTAACATAAACCTTAGGACTCTTGGAGTTCATGCAAAACTAAAATAGAAAGAGATAAAAAGATGTTTTCATCAAGAATATATTAAATATAAATTTTATGAATACCTTGTGCTATAGCTTTATTTTGAGGGGATGGCTGGAAGAATAATGTCCATTTCTAAATATTTGTAAATCAGCTAGATCTACCGTGAATGGGTACTAAATTTTTCACAATTTTCACATTTTAAAATAGAATAAAGGAACAGATAGTGTTAATGAGGCTGGGTATAGGAGGGCAGAGGAGAGAGGGGATGTAAAGAGAAAACCAACATTAAAGGACTTTTGAAAAAGTGACATAGAAATTAAATACACTAGAAGCTTCTTCAAATGTACACAAGCATCAGCATATGACCAGGCCTACCTCCTATGCTCAGCTCTTTCCAATCACATGGCACTAAGAAACAAGCTGTTGCAGCCATTCTAATATCTAACAAAACAGCCTGTGAACTAAAATCAATAAAAAGAGACCAGGAAGGTCACTACTTAGTCATACCAGGAAAAATTCACCATGACGAAATTTCAACCCTGAATATCTATGCTGCAAACAAAAGGGCACACTACATATGTAAAATGAACACTAGAAAAGCTTAAACCTCATATCAAACCTGACACACTAAGAGTGGGAGACGTTCACCCTTGAATAGGTCAACCAGACAAAAACTCAACAGGAAATAAGGGATCTAGCAGAAGTTAGACATAAATGGACTCAGTAGATATATACTGAACCCTCCATCCAAACAAAAAGGAATATACATATTTCTCAGCACCCCATGGAACTTTCTCTAAAATTGACCACATACTAGATCAAAAAGCAAATATCAAAAGGTACAAAAAAAATGGGTGTAACTCTTTGTATCATTTCAGATCAGCATGGGCTAAAATTAGAGTTTAACAACATCAAGAATTACAAAATCGGGGCTGGAGAGATGGCTCAGCGGTTAAGAGCACCCTCTGCTCTTCCAGAGGACCCGGGTTCGATTCCCAGCACCCACATGGCAGCTAACAACTGTCTGTAGTTCTAGTTCCAGGCAAACAATTAAATAAAATAAAGAAGTTTAAAAAAAAAAGAATTACAAAATCCCTACAATCTCATCGACACTAAACATCACTCAACTGAACCACCTCTGGGTCAAGGAAGAAATTAATAAAAAAATCAAAGACTTCCTAGAATTTAACAAAAATGAATCCATGACATACCCAAACTTATGGTATAAATGAAAGCAGCCTTAAGGGGAAAATTTATAGCACTAGATGCCTACATGAAAGGACTAGAGAAATCTAACATTAGAGAGCCACTAGCACAGCTGAAATTCCTAGAAAAATTAGAAGCAAACTCACCTAGAAGAAGTAGACAGCACAAAATAATCAAACTTAGAGCTGAAATCAATAAAATTGAAACAAAAAGAACAATAAAATATCAAAAAATCAAAGTGTTGGTTCTTTGAGACAGTCAACGAGATATATAAACCCTTATCCAAACTAGTCAAAAAGCAGAGAGAGAGAGAGAGTATGCAAATCAACAAAATCAGAAATGAAAAGGGGGACATAACAACAGACCCCCAAGGAAATTGAGAGATTTATTAGCCCATACTTTGAAAATCTATTCCCCACAAAAATGGAAAACCTAGAGGAAATGGACAGCTTTGTGGACAGGTACCATTTGCCAAAATCAAATCAAGATCAGATTAAAGACCTAAACAGTCCTATAACACCAAAGGAAATTGAAGCTGTCATTAAATGTCTCCATATAAAAATAGCCCAGGTCCAGATGTTCTCAAATACTACCAGTACACCTCAAACTGTTCCATAGAGTAGAAACCAAGCGAATATTGCCAAACTCTTCTTTTAAGGCCACAAAAATCCTGATACCCAAGCCACTCAAAGATGCAAAAAAGAAAGAGAATTACAGACCAATTTTCTTCATGAACATTGATGCAAAAATTCTCAACAAAATTCTGGCAAACTGAATTCAACAACATATAAAAAAAAATTATTCAGGATGATCAAGTTGTCTTCATCCCAGAAATGCAGGAATGGTTCAACAAAAGAAAAACTGTAAGTGTCATGCATCATATAAACAAATCAGAGGGAAAAAACCCCACATGATCATTTCCTTAGATGCTGAAAAAGCCTTTGACAAAATGCAAAACTTTTTTATGATAAAAGTGCGGGAGAGATCAAGAGTACAGAGAAAAACCTAATATAATAAAGGCAATCTACAAAAGATGGATGGCCAACATCAAACTAAATGGAGAAAAACTCAAAGCAATTCCACTAAAATCAGGAACTAGAGAAGGATGTCCTCTCTCCCCTTATCTATCCAACATACTTTGCAAAGTTTTAGCTAAAGCAATAAGAGAACAAAAGGAGATTAAAGGGATTCAAATTGGGAAAGAAAAAGTCAAACTATCTCTCTTTGCAGATGACATGATTGTATACATAAGTGACCCACAAAATTCTACCAGGGAACTCATGCAGCTTATAAAAACCTTCAGCAATGTAGCAGGATTCAAGATTAACTCAAAGAAAGCATATCCTATACACTAAAGATAAAAGGGCAGAAAAAGAAATAAGGGAAACATCATCTTTTATAATAGCTGCAAATAGCATTAAATACCTTGGTGTAACTATAACTAAAAAAGTATCATATCTGTTTGACAAAAATTTTAAATCTCTGAAGAAGGAAATTGAAGAGGATATAAGAAAATGGAAATATCTCCCATGTTCCTGGATAGGTAGGATCAACATAGTGAAAATGACAATCTTACCAAAACCAATCTACAGATCCAATGCAATTCCAATCAAAATCTCAACACAATTTTTTATAGACCTTGAAAGAACTCAGTTTTCTTTGGAATAACAGGAAAGCCCGGATTGCAAAACAATTTTGCTCAAAAAAAAAAAAAACTTCAGGAGCCATCACCATCCCCGACTTCAAATTATACTAGAGAGGTATAAATTATACTATGCAGTAATAAAAACAGCTTGGTACTGGCAAACAAACAAACAAACAAACAAACCAGACTTGTAGATCAATGTAATCAAATTGATGAGTCCCACATTCACCCACACACCTATGAACACCTGATTTTTGAACAAGAGGCAAAAAAAATATTCAGTGATAGAAAGACAGTGTCTAAAACAAATGGCATTGGCATAACTGGATGGTAGTGTGTAGAAAAATGGAAATAGGGCCAAACCTATCACCTTGCACAAAACTTAAATCCAAATGGATCAAAGACTTCAACATAAACCCAGCCACACTGAACTTGACAGAAAAGAAAGTGGGAAATACCCTCTAATGCATTGGCACTGGCGACCACTTCCTAAATACAATACCAGTAGAGCAGACACTAAAAAAAAAAAAAAAAATCAATAAATGTGACCTCCTGAAACTGAGAAGCTTCTATAAGTCCAAGGACACAATCAATAAGACAAAACAACAGTCTACAGAATGAGAAAATTTTTTTACAAACCCTACAAGTGACAGAGGATGGATCTCTAAAATATATAGAGAACTTGGGAAACTAGAAACTAGAGCCCAAAACCCTTAATAGCCCACTTAAAAAATGGGGTTCAGAAGTAAAAAGGGAATTCTCAGCAGGATTAAAAATGGCTGAAAGGTACATTGAAAAGTGTTCAACATCTTTGGCCATCAGAGAAATGCAAATCAAAACAACTCTGAGATACCACCTTAGACCTGTCAGAATGGCTAAGATTAAAAACTCATATAACAGCCTATGCAGGAGAGGATGCAGAGCAAGGAGAACACTTCTCCATTGTTGGTGGGAGTACAAACTTGTTCAGCCACTTTGAAATGCAGTATGGAGGTTTCCCAGGAAACTGGGAATCAATCTCCCCAAAGATCCAGCAATACAACTTTTAGGCATATACCCTAAAGACACACATTTGCTCCCAAAAGCTTTAGCTCAACTATGTTCATAGCAGCATTATTCATAATAGCAAGAACCTTGTAACAGCCTAGATGCCTCTCAACTGGAGAATAGTACATGTGGTACATTTTTCAAGCAGTAAGAAAAAATGATATTCTAAAATTTGCAAGACAATAGATGTATATATGGAGAATATCCTCCTGAGCAAGGTATTACAGTCCCAGAAAGAGAAGCAGGGAATGTTCTCACTCATGTGTGGACTTTAAAAAACATAAAGAGAGATGTCATTGTACACAAGAACTCAAGGCTAGAACATAGCTAAATGACACAGTGCCTCACATCTACATTGATGGTCTCTAGCAGGTATGTGGGTGAGGAAAGACTTTTCTTTTTTTTATTATGAATAAAGAAGTCACATTTTCTATCCTTGTATATCCTTAATTAAGGTCCCTTCCCCCTACCACCACATCAGGTCAGTTTTTCTTCTTCACATCTCCCCATCCCCACCATGGGTAGGCGGTCCCAAGGTCACAATGTTGCTTAGTTCAACCTCCACTCCTGGCAAATCCAATTTTCTCCCCCCAACATCAAGAGTAAGTCAGATGTTCCTCTAGGGGGAGTGGGATCCAAGGAGTCAGTCCAAGGTGTTTCTGATCCCAAGCTTCTCAGTGGTTGTGGTTTGCAGCTGGGGCATGCTTTGCTTTTTTTGTTTGTTTATTTTATTTTATTTTTTTGTTTAGAGTCCACTAATGAGTGAGTACATCCCCTGCTTATCTTTCTGGGTTTGTAATACCTCTCCAGCATAGGCTGTCATCTGTGTCTTTTATCTTAGCCAATCTGACAGGTGTCAGGTGGTATCTCAAAGTTGTTTTGATTTGCACTTCTCTGATGGCTAAAGATGATGAGCAATTTTTCAAGTGTCTTTCAGCCATTCGTAATTCTTCTGCTGAGAATCCCCTTTTTAGATCTGAACCCCATTTTTTGATTGGGTTATTCAAGGTTTTGTGCTCTAGAGTCTTGAGTTCTTTATATATCTTAGAGATTAGTCCTCTTTCACTTGTATGGTTGGTGAAAATTTTTTCCCATTCTGTAGGCTGTCGTTTTGTCCTGCAGACAGTGTCCTTGGCTTTACAGAAACTTCTCAGTTTCAGGAGATCCCACTTATTGATTGCTGATCTTAGTGTCTGTGCCACTGGTGTTATATTTAGGAAGTGGTCACCTGTGCCAATTCGTAGAAGTGTATTTCTCACCTTCTTTTCTATATGATCCAATATGTAACAAAACCAGATATTATTTGTGTATCCCGATTTTTCTGATCACATGCACTATTTTAATATATAATACCTTTCAAACTAAAATGTATAGCTTAATATCTGAAGTAAAATCCACAAAGAAACTTCAAATCCATATCAGAGTGTCTCTTGAAATATTTTCTTTTTAAAATTAGAACAACTATTATGGGAAGATAATAGCATTTGATTTCCACTTGAGGAATTATAGAGATAATTAATAATATCATTGACATTATAAAATCATTTTACCTTTGACCTATCAGTCTTGGTACACAACTAATGTGTCACACACGAGTAATCTGTCTTATAGTAAAAAATACTTTTCCTTTTTTGTCAGAGTGCATTGTTTTTACTTTAACGTATGTAATGTGTTTTCTTCTTTAGAAAAACTGAATAAACTAGCCTTGTTTTGATGCAAACTTATACTACATATTTTAATTAAAAAATATTCTCACACTCTAAATAATTTTTTGTACAAGAGCGAAATATATATCTAATGATCAGCATTTTGATATTTAATTCCTAGCTGATCAAATAAGACAAGATGGAAACAAAAGAAACAAATAAATTTCAAGACCAAGAGTTCCATAAAAAAAAAAAAAAAAAAAAACAAAGGATGGAAGTTTCCAAGAAACTAACGTAAAAGTCACTCAAAGTATCAAGTTTATTTTATTATTACTATTTGGTTAATACAAGTTAATAATACTCTGGTAAACTATTAGTATGGAGATATTTAATGTGAGCTGATTATATCAGCATCAGGCATGGCTGCCATCTTGTGGGGACAGCATAAAATGTAGTGAGGGGCCAAACTCAAATAAAGTGTCCCTGATAGTTTACTGGTCATTATTTTACTTCTTTCAGTTAATTTATTCTTATGCATATTCTTTGTGAAACTTCTCAATCATCAGGCATTGGAAATGAGATAACTGAAAGATATCTACCAACACACGAATACACACAGACAAACCTATGTCCCTATGCCTAAAACTTCAATAACATGGGTCCCCTGGATGGTGAAAGAGATGTAAAATTAAAGGTTCCATTTCAGTCAACTCTAGTTACAAATGTATTTGATAAAACACTTGTGTTTAATAATCAGCATGGTTACAGAATTTGTTCGGAATTTACATCTCATTTCATTAAAAACAAAACAAAACAAAACAAAACAAAACAAAAAAACAATTCCCAGAGGAGACAGTTGTATGCATTTATAGAAAGCTCTGAAATGGTACAAAGCATTTAAAAACTTAAATTAGAAATGAAAAAGGCAAAAAAGAAGGAGAAAAATATCATCCAATAATATTTGAATTGATATACAAATGTTGTCAAAATACTTTGCAAAATAGAAATAAATAAATTTAAAAAAAATGACAAAGCACACCTAACATTAATTGTTGCATGGCATTTTATTTAACTAAATTAAAAATAAAAGACCTATGTTTTCTGAAGCTAGAGAGATGGTTCAACACCTATTAGGTGGCTTGCTTCCCATTATCCACATAGCTTCACAACTACCCATAAATCTAGTTCTAGGAAATTATGCCTTTTTCTTGCTTAGTTAACATGCACATAGTGAACATATATACAAGCAGGCAAAACATTCATACACAATAAATAAATAAATATAAAAAAGTTAAGCTGTGTTTTTTAAATTTAAATTTTTCTAAACATCACTACAAATTATGGGACTGAATTTTTGTATCCTCGTTTAGGGAGAAAAACAAGAAATTAAATAAATCAGGCTCTGAAATTCCATTAACACTGAATTTTCATGATCTGTTAAGTTAAAAAAAAATTACCGTGGGTTCCTCACTTAAAGAATATTTGTGTTTTTATATTCTACCAATGTACATGTATACACACATACATACATACATACATACATACATACATATATATACATATTTATACCTTTAACTCCTTTTATTATAACTACTTATATCTAGAGGTGGTTGGCCATTATTCTCTTTTACTTCTTCATATACTGATGGTCTGGCTGTAATTTTCTTAGATTCTTTTATGTGACTGCCCACATTTGTAATGCTAATGTTATCAATATACATAACTAAAAATAATCATCCAAATACAGTTGCACTGTTATATGGGAAGTTAACTGTGCCTTAAGTTAAGTAATTACATATGAATGTATTGATTTTTATGTTAAAACAAAACCCTTTGTGTAATAGTGTATTTTAACACTTTTAAAAACTGATGAATATGAATTAATTTGTTGCTCTTTTTAACAGTAAGAAGCTCATTTTACAAATGTAGACACTGGAATTCTTAGATTTTTTTTTTCAAGTATAAATTAAAGCATGGCCTACTGCATGCATTTACATGGTCTTCCTTTCCTTTCCTACACAATGTGCTTTTGAAGGAGCCTGAATATGTCCTAATCCAACAACACAAAATAATACTTGTCTGACATTCTGTTTTTCATAAAAATTACTGATTACACGCTACATCTTGAAGCTGCTTACATTTTCTACAACTTCTCTAAGTCATTGATGTTCAAATCAAAATAATTCTTCAGTGAAGACACAGTATCAAGTTAGAAAATCCATGGAATGTTAAATATCATTTACTTCCATTTTCCCAAAAAATTGAGTGCTTGTTACAAAACTTTAGTGAATGAAGGTTGTCTTCATGAGTACACTAGGCAAGATATATCCACCATTCTCTTAGGTTATACTTGAATCCAAGTAGTGCAGCATTATTGAAAAAGAAACCATGCTTTCAATATCCATTTAGGAAATGGGATCAAGATTGTCTTGTTGGTATTGTTCTCTAATGGCAGCTACTTAGGTGATTGGGACAGAAGGAACACAAGCTCAAGGCCAACCTAAACAAGATACTATGAACCTATCTCAACAATAAAAGAGTAACAAAACAATACAAGCTAAAGATACAGCTATGGAATAGAGACACTTCTTCTCATGCTTCTAACATATACTAGATTCAATTCCCTGTACAGCAATAAAAAATAATTAATAAATTCAGCCAGTGAATATGCAATTTTTAATGCCTGATATCTTACATCTATTTTGCACATTGATCAAAAAAATCTTTGTTTCAGGCTGGAGAGATGACTCAGAGGTTAAGAGCAACTACTATTCTTCCAGAGGTCTTGAGTTCAGTTCCCAGCAACCTCATGTTGGTACACAACCATCTATGAAATCTGGTGCTCTCTTCTGGCACACAGGTATAGTTGAGGCAGAATGTTGTATATATAATAGATAAATCTTAAAAAATAGTCTTTGTTTCTAGGTATCTATCTTAATCTATCTAACTTTGTAAAAAAATATAGTTATATAGTGTGATAGTGTGTAAGTATGTAAATTTATATTCATACAAAAATTAATTAGGCTTCACTGACTATAAAAATTACTTGAATATTGAAAAGGTTGCAATTCCTAAATTAAAAATTGATAAGCCAATGCTATACTTTAGTTTTGCACTTACTTTCTTCCTTTAAATTTAGAAAGTTTGATCCAATATTTGAATGACTACTTGTGACTGACAGTGGTTGGTCATTATGTTTTGTTGTTTTTGTGATGAATCATCCAAATTCCTTTATATGTCCAAGCATTTTTAGAATAGTGCTTATGAACTATGGCTACCTGTTAGACATCCCTAAAGAAATAGGTAGGGTATAGATTGAGTTGCAAACTTTGGAGTTTCTGACATAATAATACTTAAGCCCTTTGCAAAGAAACACAGGTGTGCTCCTCACATTTTGTCACCTTGACACAAACTAATAATCACCCAGGAATAGAGAACCTCAATTGAGAACATTTCTCCAGCCGATTGGTCTACAGACACATCTCCAGGACATTTTATTGCTTAATGGCTGGTATGGAAAAGCTCAACTCACTGTGCATGGTTCCACCCTAGGCAGAAAAGTGGTCCTGGGTTGTATAAGAGAGTAGAATCAGCAAGTCAAGAGGGACAAACTAGTAAGCTGCATTATTTTTTTTGCCCTCCAGGTAATGTTGATTGAGCTCCTGAGTTGACTTCCTCAGACAGTCACATGGAAGTATAAGCCAAGTAAACCCTTTCTTTGTATACATTGGTTTAGTCAATGCCTTATCAAGGAAATAGAAGGCATACTGTGGCACCAGATTATTCCATAGTGAATTTATGATAGAAAACTACTAAATGGAGAATTTTGAAAAAAATGACTATATTTTAGTAATGATACATTAAGTTTATTATATGTATTATATAAACATGACTGTATTTTGATGTTGGTTTCCCTTCAAGAATAACACTTATTATAATGAAAATGTTAAAGTTATTGCTTTAAAGTCCCACCTACTTCTCTGATTCTAAGATATGATATTGTGTCCATCTTAAATGATGACTTCACAGTTTTTCCTGATAAAATACACAATGACTCACTTGCTTTTAAAATGACCCTGTGTACCTTGGGGAGATACATTCATTAAAAAAAAAAAAAGAAAGAAAAAAACTAAAACAAAACTCATCTGTATCAACATTCATGAAAGTACATCAGATTTTTTTTGATCAGTAGAATGACATCAAAAATAAAATGAACATAATCCATATTGAATTCATGTATATTCATGAGGGGAGAAATGAAGAGATGATGAAAATTGATTGGGAAATACAGTCAGGGATGGCTTCTTGGAAGTACTGGCTCTAGATTCAGGAGATTCTGAAATGCAACACCTGGAGCTCTCTCAAAAGGTGTTTTTTGCTTGCTTGTTTGTTTGTTTGTTGTTAATTTGTTTGTTTTTTAAATGTGTATGTGATCTGATCATCACAGTCACTTAGTGAACTAATTCTCAAAATAGTTTTTCCTCTGATACAAAGGTAGATTACAGTGAGAAAGTAGATGGGTGGAATTATTATTTCACATTACAAAGTGGGGCACTGTTTCCTAGGTGACAGAATCCTACTCTTGAGTTGGTGAGGAGCTTGAATGGACTATATGTGATCCAGGAGGAAGTATTGGTGTGAATAGCACCAATGGAACACAACATTTTCTGGAATGTCCAGGGATGAAATTTACAAGATGAAGGAAGAATAAGACTATGCAGAGGTGAGAATGGGAAATTATTACACGTCAGTCATCAAAGAGAAAGGTGGGTCAGTGAAGGAACAGGAACAAAAGATCTCAGCCAGTCTTAGAAGCACAGTGGGTTCTGACACCCACCCTCTTGGTAACAAGATTTCCAGTAGACTCCAGCTGTAATTGAAACAGTGTCAAGGCTATTATTAATTCCTGACTTCAGTTAGACAATTGATTGAGTTAACAGAGCCCCCTTCTGCAGTAAGACAGAAGTATAGAAACTAGTTATTAGGAGAAAAGAAGTCACCAGGAGCAGATATATGCTTGCTAAAATCCTGTCTCTCAAGGCTGGGAGCTTGCCTTACAGTGAACCCACAGTTTCCCAAGGACAGCAAGGAGCTTCCCCCCTTGACGACCTAACTGCACAGGTGACTAACTTAATGTAGTATTTTGACCACTGAGGCATTTTTTTGTTTTATTGATTTTTTATTACTAGATATATTTTAAAATCTCAATAATCCCTTTTCTGACAGTATTTCACAATTCTTTATGGATACCGATTGCCTTAAAAAAGGAGAAATAAAAAAGAAAAAAATGAAAAAGAAAAAACCCACAACACCGATTAAAAGGTAATTAGCACATCCTCAGCTTTTTATAATTTTATAATTGAAATCTCATTAAAAAGCTTTCTAGGTCTTCTTTTCCCCAAGTGACTAGGTGTCCCTAATTTGTTTTCAGCCAGTGTGACTAATTCCAGACAAAGACTAGAAAAAAAGTCCGATACCTGTTGGGAGACAGCAAGGTTAAATAAGTGGGGTGGCTTTTTTAGGTTGCTTTTAACCTCGGGAAGAAAAAAAAAAATCCACCAAGGCAGGTGGGGGGACTTCACTGCCTTCTCTCTGAGTCCTGCCTTTCTCAGTCCGGGTGAAGATTCCCAGGGAATTGAGAGCGCGGTTTTGTTTCTCCCTTGTATTGCAGATAGGGGGAGGAGGTGGTTATTAGAAGCTCTTCCTCTCTCGGTTCCCCTCTCCGCCTCACAGCACCGCTCTCTTGCGGACTCGTTTCTCCTAGGTGATCCATTTCTAGGCAACGTGGGGCTGCAGCGGAGCTTGCCAGGCTGCTGTTGGATTCCCGCATCCCGCCCGGCGAACGGCCCCGGAGCATCCTGCAGCCAGCCGCGGCTCCGCGCGCCCGCCTGGCCCCGTTGCTCGCTCCCGGCGGACTCCCCCGCCACCGCGCCCGCGGAGCCGCTTGGGCCCGCCGCGCCAGCTCCGGGGCCCGCCTCGCTCAGAAGGGGAGTCTTCTCTGCATTACTATCTGCATTACCTTCAAGTTCACTTTTTTCTACCCCTCCCGGAACGGGCCTCCCCCTCCCCGCTGGAATCTGGCGACTCCGCTCGCATCCTCCTCGTCGCCTGTGACACTGAGAGCTGGCCGCGAGGCGCCACGACCGCGCGCGGCCCGGGGTGGAGGGGCTCGGCGGCGGGGGAGGGCGCGGGCATATCCGGCTCGGGGGTGCCCAAGTTGCGGCGGAGCTGGGACCCGCCACCGTGGCCCCCGCGCGGCCACGGCCACCGTCTGAGCGCCAGCCTCGCCCCCTGTCCGAGAGCAGCCAAGGCTGGATACATTTTTAAAAAGCCCAACTGCAAACAACTCTGGCGATGCCAAAATTCCCGTCCGAGTGACAGGGCTTGGGAGGAGGCTGCCTCTGGCTGCTGTGCTAGCTCTCGGGTCGCCTGTGCCTCCTCGGCTACTAAGAAAGGCTGTGCACTGGCGAGAGGGATTTGGAAATTAGTGGGAAAGCTGCACTCAACTCTATCGTGACCTCAAACTCTGTGGACCGGTTAAAAGACTATCTACGTATTGGAAGCAAAGTCGTGTGGTCAAGGAAGATCTGCATCGGAGAATGGAAGTTTTCCCCTTGTTCTTGTTTCTGTCCCTCTGGTGGTCTCGAACCTGGGACCTGGCGACCGCTGATTCCATCATCCACATCGGTAAGGCAGAGCTGGTTCGGCTTGTTTCCCTAGCGTTTCCTTGGCAGTAATTTCTGCTCCCCCATCCCCTTGAGCCTCTGACTGCTGCTGGTGTCGCCTGGGTTCGCGCCCCTCGGTGCCCGCGCTCGCACAGGCTCAGCTTTCCATCAGCAATGACTGAGCCTTCCTGCGCGCGGAGCGAGGGCGGGCGGGGAGTGCGGGCCAGGCGCAGGGGGCTCACGCTGGCCTCCGCACAGGAGTGTAAGGAGTGTGGGGACTCGGGCTGTGGGGGGAAAGAGGAAGTTTGATTGACTCTAGCTTCCCAATTTTTCCCGGATGTGCATTTGAGCTATTAAAAAAAAAAAATCATGGGGGGGTGGGGGTGCTGGTAATGTCATCCACAGGGAGAGAGGCGGGCTGGGGCTGGGGGCGCTTCCCGCGGCTCAAACAGGTGGTTTTGCATCCAGAGCTGCCGAGTCCGCTGCGGCGAGCGGTGCGGACGCCCAGGTTCGAGGTCCTCTGCGGTCCCCTCGACAAGGTGGCGGGAGAGGATGGAGGGGTATGCGCTCTCGGCCCGGGGCGTGGGAGATGCCGAAGCCGGTGCAGGCTGCTCTCGTGGCCCGGCCAAACAGGCTGGCTGCTGACAGCCGCCTCCAGAGCTGCGCCAGGGCAAGCTGTGCGCCCTGGATCCCGGAGGGCCGGCGGGTCGCAGGGTTCCTGGCCCCACCTATTGGCTAGCAGAGCAGCCAGCGCCACCGAGGGAGCGGCGGGGCTGGAGTCATTATCATGCAGGGTGCTCTTAGCTGAGGGCTCCAACTCTTCTCACTTGTTAATCCCTGAGAGCTGAATGGAGACCTGCTTTTGCAGTCTTCTCTGCGTTTAATGTTATGATTTCCTTTTTGGAAATTCTCCTTCTGGGCAAGCAAGGTTCTTTGCTGGGCTGCAGTGAGACTCCTTGGGGGGATTTTTTTTTTCTTCTTCTTCTTCTTTTTCCTTCTTTTTTTGGTACAGGAGTTTTATCTGTACAAACGGTTTTCTGTTCTGCAAATCCAGGCGACAGATGGGTCACAGCTTCTCCCTTGCCCTTCCACCGTGACACGTGTATACACACACACACACACACACACACACACACACACACACACACACACACACACCTGGTAGGTGAACCAGCTGCAGGTGGCAGTTCTTCTAAGAGAGGGGTTTCTGTCGGTTGTTTGCATCAGTGGTGGACAGATCCTCGGCTCCAGGGGGCTCCCTCTTTTGGTATTGTAGGCTATCTCAGCAAACATGTCTGCCATTCTCTATCATTTATATCAATGGGACTGAATGTCTCTGTGCAAGGGGTAATGAGCTCAGGATTCAGAAAGCCTTGCCCTTGTGCATTAAGAAAATGAAGCATTAGATAGCTGCCTGCTGGATCTCATTTTGCCTTGGGGCTAACCGTGCCTGTAGGTTCAGAACTTTCCAGGGAGAAATTATGGTCCCATTGAAGGGTTCAGGAACGCTCTGATAAGAGTTTGGAAATGAACCGTGCTCGTCTTAAATAAAGAAATGACATGAATTTATGTCAGTTGTAAGTGATGAGGGCAAGACAATGGGGGTGTGATCAGTATGCCTTTCTGTATATTTATTGGATGATTAGGGGTTTCTGACTCATGCCTTCTCTCCCTTGGGAGCTGTAGATAAGTGCTTATTTTATTGCTTATTCTGTGTTCTATACGTTAAATACATGATTTACAAACACACACACACACACATATTTTGGTATTCTTTAAGATAGGAATACTATTTCACAATGCAGTCTGTGCATTTGGTTCAGAGTAGGAGACAACTGTGTGTGTTTCCCACTACTATCTGTCAGAGTGAAATTGCTTACTTATTTATAACTAGTTTCTTAAAAAGTGACTGTGCAGCTATTACACACACTACTTTAGAAATTTAGCTGTGTGTATCAACTCTGTATAACCAACTACTGAAAGAAATACTTCTTTCTCAATTAATTTGCCTTGAATTAAATTAGTGCATTAGACAAGGGAGCTGGCTTCTTTTATAGAGTACCCAATATTGCAGTGAAGGTACAGTGTTTTAAAAGCTTTCAGTACTGAAAATTGGCAAAGTTATGTGTACTTCAAAGATTAAATGCCCCCTTTCCTGGACATTTACTCAAAGTATGAGAAATTCAAACTGGCACATTGTTGTTTAACTTCTAAGATGATAGTTAACATGCACTGGGTCAACTTGCTTAGTAGGTGGGTGAGGAAAAGGAATTTCTATAGATGACTGCTGTCATGAAATCATATAAGAAATATGAATGTTAGGAGTGTATTAGCTCAGAACTCAAAGGATAAAAATTATAAACCTTTGGGAAAGGAATATTTCACTTCTAGAGATATAAAGAGATATGGAGAGATGAAGATTTCCTCAGTATAGTGAGAACGTGGTTACAAAGATAGTTCAGGCACACTGTAAAGATAAAAAGTCATTGCTCCATTATCTTCTTTAAATACTGAATGCTTCTGATATTGACCCATGGGGTACATATAAAAATTCTGACCTTTCTCCTTTTACCTCATGCAGGTAGCTTAATAAAAATTGCATATTAAACTTTAATATTTTGTTGACATAATAAATTTAGTTAAATAAATTTGTTGAATTAATTTACTATGATGGTAAAATATACTTTAATGATTGAGCCACAATGAATGAGATGAATATGTATTTATTCTACTAAAAATACCTAATACTGTAATTGCTTGAATTTCCTGTTCTTCATATTTTAGAGGTATTTACTACTTGCCTGTATTTATTTGCTAAATATATACACAAACATACACATAGTACTTCATGTTGAATCACCTCCTTTGCCCTGGTGAAAGAAAGGTCTTTGACATATAAAAACTATGCAAGTTTGAATTATGCTTCTACTTTGGGTCTGTGCATTGATTGAGTAATTTCATCAGACCCACATTACTTGATTGCTTAGAAGTTTCCTAACGATCTGCATGCTGTAGGAAGAGCCAAAACGTCGTGAGTGGAATGGCAATGTTACGGTGTTTTATGAGGCCATTCAGAAGTCTCGCTGATTTATGTAGCTAGAAAGCTCCCAAGTCTTTGAGATTAGCCACGCTGACTGCTATTTTCCTCATCCATCAGTCGTCCCACACTCTGTACTCCCTCAACACAACAGGAGCGTAGAATGTGCTGCTTTAATTAAGCAGGGATTAGGTGGCATTTCCAGTCAACTGCACAGTTTGTGTTTTGCTTCCTATCTAATATGGAGGATCACATGTTTTAACAATTTAATATATGCTCTTTTTCTCTATCTAGTTCCTGTGCTCATAGAGCAGATCGTAAATTAGCTATCCACAGTCACATATTTCTACAAGGGAACATACAAGGGCTATCCTCATTCATATATTACACCCACCACTAGCAAATTTTGGCTGTTGTCAGTCTTAGTAAGATGCCTTATGTCAAGGAGGTAGACAAGAAGTATTCATTTTTCCCATAAGCAGATGATACTTCATTCTCAAGATCATAATAATCAACTCTGTCATTGTGAGAAGCTAAGACAGTTCACAGCAAGGTTTTATAATCATGCTTAAGGTATACAGCTCACTTAGTGAATGAATTCTCTGCCTATTATGAACAACACATGACAACAATTGAAAGCATCTGTTTTTATTACTTTTGGTCTGAGGTCTGTTTTATTAAATATGATTATGAACACATTCACAGAAAAGCATATAACTACTTTTTACCAAAATATTTCTTTTTCTTTACTGGCTATCCAGTGATCTCAAGCCAGCATCAGGGATTCTTTGTATCACATCTCCCAAATTGGTGATTATTCTCTTTACTTTTGCTATGACACTTGCTTGTTACCTAAGTTGTAGGTAAATAGAAATAAACTTACAAAAAGTATCAAGACACATGTTTTACTGTTGCTCTTTTCAGTATGATTAATACAGTTCTTTGAAGCACAATTCTGATGTGAATTAAATTAGACAGTGTTGTTATTAATCAAAGGCATCAACTGTGACATGACTAATAAACATTATAACAAGGACCTTTGCTGTCTACTCCAGATGAAATATATATCCACTGAATATCTCCTATAACTGTTCATCAAATATGAATAAAATCACAGTGATTAACATTTGACTTATCTAAAAATAGATAGTAATGGAAATTATTAGAAGCAATGGAAGATAAATTTCATTCCATTCTGACCTTTATGGCTTATTTTTCCATACAAGAAATTTATCTTAATGGTACATTATTATTTAAAAACTCTATATTTTATACACAATTTTTCTTCTTTTACCCACTTAAAGTATTGTGACTATGACATTCCCATTTGTATTGGGTCATTGGTTCATTTTGATTATAGTGAACATCTTAGTAACAATACTCAGTATTACTGAGTACCTAATGTTTATTGGAAA
The DNA here is from genome assembly GCA_004025045.1 of Sigmodon hispidus. Taxonomy (NCBI): domain Eukaryota; kingdom Metazoa; phylum Chordata; class Mammalia; order Rodentia; family Cricetidae; genus Sigmodon; species Sigmodon hispidus. The sequence goes on from PVIH01000137.1 coordinate 217,745, forward strand.
TATATTTCTAGCCTATAGGATTATCTTTACCATTAGGTGTCATTGCCCTCTGAATGGTTCTTTTGTATTCCTAAATTAAAAAAAAAATGAAGTGATTTTGAAATTATTATAAAAATGGGCAAGGCAACATAATATGATTCGTGATAATTAAAGATATAATTATTTTTATCAATTAAGTAGAAAGTATGTATTTTTTTCATTCTTATTTTTGTTACTCTAGAATACGTCAAACTTGCCACCTTCTAAAAAAGCTAGATCGATAGATTCGACAATGTAAATTTTAAACAAATTTCTAATCAAACAGGGATATTTTCATAAGTTAATATTTTGGGGAGGAGGATCGAGGATGGAAATAAGGCTGCTGAATGATGAGTAGTGTTGGTAAAATTAGACAGCAGTGATGAAGCCATTTGTTAGTTATTGCTGGAGTGATTCTTCTCACCTCTGGAAACCCCATGGCTGAAAATTGATGGATAACTATGAAGAAATGCATACAAACAGAGATGTGAAAGTTACATATATGCACACAAACACAGAAACATCTAAGCATAATATATATCCTTCATGATCACCTATGCTTTTTATGCAATTTTACCTGTTTAATATTGTTTCATGTATCATGAAAGAACGACACAGGTACACAACTAATACAGTCACCATGAATAACTCTACTGTCTTATTGAATCCTTTAAATCAATGTGTATTCTCCCTGATAACTTCTTATTTTTTTAATTGTGTTTGTAATCTCTCTTTTATGGTATTCTACTCTAAGAATAGTAAAAGATAAAATGTAACAGTATAATAAATTATTTTGGTAATCATATTTACAGGGAATACAAACTGAATAAAACTTTTTTCTTATTCTTTTATACGTCATCCAATGATAATATTAATAATTACTAAATTATTATATGTAACAATGCACTTTAAATATATATAAAGTCAAGTAATCAGATAGACATATTAAGAAGTATGTTAAGGATATTCTGAGACTGCTTACTAAGCATATTTGTGGGTTCCAGTCATTTTCATTGATAAGTGTTAGGTTTTGGTTATAGAAATAAATTTCAGGTAAGTATGAAAAACAGATGATGAATTTAAGATATAGTAAGAAATACTATGAACTCACATTCTGTTTGGTTCATACAAAGTATAAATTTTATAAACAGTTAATTGAGTAATATTGAACATGTGTTTAATTTTCTGAATCTCTTTATTATAAACTCTAAACTCAAGCACATTTAAACTCAAAAGTTACATGAGCAAAAATAAAATTCTATATTAAAAGTGTTGGAAAGAGATTGGGAGAAGAGACATAATCCAATATGTTGCATAGAGTTCTACTTAATAGCAAATTTTAGGGTGAACTTAAAAAGTAAAAGTGGAAATATGGAACATATATGAAATTGTAATCATTTTACTTAGGAGCCAGGAATCAAGATGATTCTGGTACAATCAAGAATATTGATTAATAAATTTGGTAATAAGATTTGTTATGTAGCTATAAGTATCAGTTGGAGTGAGACAGACTTGCTTGAGTAGTGCCCCCATTAGAGCATCACACAGTGTTACTCAGGTCAGGCCACACTCAAGTGCGTGCAGTTAGTACTGACTTGGGGGTTAACAGTCATACTCTAGTCTTCACTGTCTATACTGCCTTATAACTTGAAATTTTTTTCTTTTTTCTTTTATTTTGTTATTATGAACAAAGAAGTCACGCTTTCTATCCTCGTATATCCTTATTCAAGGTCCCTTCCCCCTCCCACCACATCAGGTCATTCTTTCTTCTCCACAACTCCTCATCCCCTCCCTGGGCAGGCAGCAGACAGTCCCATGGTCCAACTGTCCCAATATTGCTTAGTTCAGTCTCCACTCCCAGCAGATCCAGTTTTCTCCCCACTTCCTCAAGACTGAGTCAGGTGTTCCTCTGGAGGGAGTGGGATCCAAGGTGCAGGTCCAAGGTGTTTCAGATCCCAAGCTGTACAGTGGTTGTGGTTTGTAGCTTTTTGTCTAAAGTCCACTAATTAGTGAGTACATCCCCTGCTTATCTTTCTGGGTTTGTGATACGTTGCTCAGGAGGATATTCTCCAAATCCATCCATTTGCCTACAAATTTAAGAATATCATTTTTTCTTACTGCTGAGTAGTACTCCATTGTGAAGATGTACCAAGTATTCTACTAACATTAGAGTTGGAATGATTCACTCACAAGTAAAGATATAGACAGTTTAAGGTTCTTAATTTGTTTCATTTGTTTCTGTTTGTACATACCTGAAGCTCATCAAGTAGCCCCAATGTGTGGCTACTCTGTGTAGACTCCTTAGGAGGCAGAAGCAAAGCTAGAGATGTCTCAAGCTAAGAAACTGAACTGCATGTATGTTTAAAGTTTGTAAATCACTCCAGTTAGCTATCTTATTATATATATACTCCTATTAATAAAAATAAAGTTATTAATTTTGTTAAATAGCAAGTATATAATTTTACTTCATCCAAAAATTATTCAAAATATTGTTTAAAATAAATATTATTATTTGCCATTATATGTGTCTGCTTTCTCCTAAGTGATTTTTAAGTGAGATCCTTGCTTCATTAGTACATCATTATAGTTCTAGTATTAATTAATATTCACATAGTGACAAGATAATATAGACATTTCTATCAACTGAGAATCTGTCCGTGAATCATTTCAATGTCTGTTATAATTTTTTGATAATTTAATACTTAAGTACTACATTTATACAATTTCCACCCACACTGTGTTCCCTTTAGATCTGAAACCTGTTGTGGCCCACATTTTCTCTTAGCTTCATGACCTATCACTTTATGATCCTTATTGTTATATAGATATAAAACATATGTATGTATATATAGCATATATTCACACATGCATGCATGTGCAGGCCCATACACATATATTGTTGAATCCTTTTAGTGTTTGTGCATACCTAAAAACCACAATAGTAGCATGACACATATATTGGGGTAACCAGAGGCTACTCAGTTGAACTTAAGGCATACTCAGCATGAGGGAATTTATGCCAGGAAATCTAAACCTAGCCAAGTACCCATGTCTAGGAGACCATGCCCCTTACAGGAGAGCCTAGTACTGCCATGTCTTTAAGTCAATATAATTGCCAAGGCCTTCTCAATGACTTTTTCCATGGTCCCAGAATTAAAATACTAAGATATGCTTTTGCAGTTATGAATTTTCCATTTTCACTGGTGAGAGCACTAGATAAGAAAATAGATATAAACTATCATTGTAATGAACACTACTAAGTTAATTGAGAGACTGACAGCACTCTTTTGGTGGGGTGGCATGGTAATAACTCTCAGGAGAGAAAAGACTTGATTCAAAGGGCACAAGGCATGTCGATATATAATGATGAGTTTTAGGCAGTAATTGTTGCAAGGACTGTGAGACAAGACACAAGGAGTCAGTTTAATTTGTAAAGGGACATTTTGAAAGCCACTTTGATTATAGTTTAATGTGCAAAGTGGGAAGTAGAAGGGAATAAAATCTGACCTACAAGTAAAGCAAAGGCAGGAGAGACTTATGTATCATGTTAAAGCTCTATGGTTTTTATTACCTTCTCTGGTTGTCAGTACCAGGTGGTGTACAGCTGTAGTTTAGACACTGAGATTTGAGTTCAACTGGTGGCTGCCATTAGACTGTCTAGATAACACAGTAGAAACAGGCTTTTCTCCTGCATTGGCCAATTGGGAAAAGTTCAGGGAATGTAGGCTTTCAACGTGCTTTATATGAGCAAGAAGCTGAAGTGTGTCACTGCGAATCAGAAATGAGAAAGTGGGGGATGTGGTGTTAGCATTTGTTAGACAGGAATCCAAGTAGGCTTCATTATTTGTATCGGACCTCCAGGTCAAGGCAATAATTTATTTTTATTTTGTGTGTCTACATATTATAGAAAACTTTAGAACTTGTCATGTTCTTTAGCCTTCAAGCACTTAAGTGGGGAAGATGGGCGAGCAGAAGAACTCTAACACAAGAGCCATTCAGAATGGAGAGGTCGGGAGGAGAGAGCTAACCCTGGAAGAGAAGATAAGTGCCCTGTGCAGCAGAATAGAAGCCAGCATCAGATAATGTTCTAGCAGTAAAGCAAGAACAGTATTCCTGAGAAGATGAAGTGAGATGTTGTCAAGTTAAATATGTAAAATAATATTGTAGAAAACTTCAGGACAGAGAAGAACTTGGGGAAAACTGTGTTCAGTGAGCGGGAAGTGGTAAAACAGGCGGATAACAAGGAGAGGAAAGCAGTGAGATCTGGGGATTCTAGGAGACTGAAGCCAAGGGAGGGGAAGAAGGGAAAGGTTGCCAGAGATAGAAGCAAAAACAGAGTGGAATTGATTTTGAAATTTTGGAGTGTTCATGTATAGGGATTTTCATAAAGATATTCTCACTAAGAAGAATCCATAAGTGAGTTACAGACTTTAAGAGTAAGATACATTATTTCTTTTCAGATTATTTATTTGCTGGGTTTAGATTTGAATAGAAAGAAAATTATTTTTGGTTTTTAATTGTAGTCTTAGATCAAGTGATATGTGTTACAAATAAAATAACTATTTAGGAACTCTATTAATTATTTTGAATATATACGATTATAAACTAATGCATGTTGATAAAATACAGTGCAATTCGTCTAATAATAAATACATTTAAACTGCTAATAAATTTCTTTTAAAATAATTCTGACATGCATTTGACTTGCTTAAAATCTCTCAGAAGTATTTTATCTGAAAAGGAGAATATAATTATTTTATAGTGCAATAGTCTTCATCACAAAACAGAAATTCATGTTATGTTAATTTTCAGTGGCACATTTAAACATTTCCTTTTATGGATCTTTCACTTCTATTTGTGCCATACCACAGCTGACAGCCTTTCAGTCACAGGTGAAAATGAGGAAAGGAAATGTTCTAAATTTTCTAAGCTTAGAAATCAGTTGAAAGTGAATCTTAATGCATTTGTAAGTCTATTAATATACCAAGTTATGTATATCACATTAATGTTGTGCGTTAGTTGAATATCTGTACTGATATAGGACTTTCATAATTTTTTTCGGTATTATTCTCTGTTGCTAACTTCTCTATAAGACCCTATCCCCTTGTGGGAATACTTAATATCATCTGGATATTTCTGCTTGGCTATATGGATTAATTGATGTGTAAACAGAAAATCTATGAACAATCAGCAGATTGAAGTCTAGTTCGGGATCAGAAATTACTGACAAAAAAAGACAATTGTATTATAGATGAGGAACATATTATTGGAATAAGGAATACCAAAATGCATTTTTAACTTAAGAGTACGTGACCTCTTGGGACGCCAATCTGCAGTCATTTGAGCAGAACTGTGAAGCAGATTTATATGTAAACTTAATTGGAATGCACACATAAAATTGATGAAGTACTTAATCTACGTACTATCAACATCATTAAAATGTCATATGCCATTGGCAGTACATTTCAGATTGACATATTTTACTTAAAAGCCAAGGACTGTGTAATATTTTAGAAACTGAGGAGACGAGTAAACTATTGCAGGTGTTCTGTTGCATGTACTTTAAGGTGACCTAAAACTAGAAGCTGATTCATTTGCAGAAAATGCACAGCAATGTTCCAAAATACAAAATTGTATGAATGGAGCTGCAGCAATTGTTTATCTAGTCAGTTGCTTTTTTTTTTTTCCCAATGGCGTGCATCTTTTTTTAAATAAAGCAACCAAAACTGCAATTTATTTGAGTATAAAGAATTTATATAATTATATAGTACAACTTCTTTAGTTGTGTTTTGTTGTTGTTTTCTTTCTTTTATAATTATAAAAAGGTCTTTATTCTCATGTAACCCCCTACTCACCCACCCTTCCTTATTTCCTATCCCTCCCAGTCTGCCTTCAGCCTCCCCCTCACCCCATCCCACATACCCTCTCCCAAAAGGCTGGAAGTCCCAAGGTGGGTTAGCTCAGCATGGCAATCCACTTCAGGCAGGTACGATTTTCTCATCCCACTATCAAGGCTGGGTTAAGCACTCCTCTGCAGGGAATGGACTCCAATGTAACAGCCCACTTGCTCTTTGAATGACAACAAGAGAATTGTGAGCTGTTTTTGGAGATGTACAGGCAACTCTTAGCATATACTATAGGTTAGCCTGCATGAGGCCATTAGATTATTTTCTGAACAAGATTATTTTTCAGTGCTATATTTCTCATTTGTATTGGTTGTATCTAATGATTAGACTTGACTGACATTGCTTTCCTGTTATCTGCTGTTGTACATGGTGAGTTTCAAGCATTCTACATAATTGAATGTTCAAACAGAAATATCATAATCTGTATTTTCATGTTGCACTTACAGCAAATATATACAGCAAATATATGAAATCCCTTATGAATTTAATGTTGGACATTTAGAAGATGGGCTGAGAAAATGTCAGTTTTGGCATGTGATGCCTAAATATTTAGGACTTAATGTCTCATTTCATCATCTAGGTGACCTATTCTTCCTATCTCTGAAGAGATTTAGAGATATCTGCCTCCTTGGGACATAATTTCATATTAAGAAGCTGAAGTAAGAGCAATTTGAGACTTTCGTTTGGGTGACTATGGTCCACTACAGCATGGGAAATTGTGGGGACTCAATAAATGTCCTGTTGATGGAATCTTGACAGAGCCATAAGCCAAATACATTTTCAGAAGAAAGTAGCTTATAAATAGGATGAGGAGTTTATGCTTTACAGGTAGTCCTCATTTATAATAGAAATCTCTTTACTCAGCTTTCTGATGGTTAATCCTTCACCTTAGTGTGGCTATGGGCTACAAAATAAATATAATCATGTCAAAGCCAGAGCCAATGCAGAATGTCAACTATTTATTTGCCTCTTTTTCTTTCTTCATAGCAAAGATGTCAGCAGTTGTGTTATTAAATCATGAACAGGGAAAGAGGCTTAGATAGCTAGTGGTTGTAAAATAAATAAAAGCATTGAGATTTTCTTTAAACTTAATGTCATATGTCTTATTTGCACTATTTCATATATAATACATATGAATTTATTTCTTTTATTTTCTAAGCTCATATTGCATATAAACAATAATTCAAAAGTTAGCCCTGTAACTCATTTACAGTATTGTCTATATTCTAGCAAAGGAAAAAGAAAGTTTAACCCACAGCAAAAGAAAAACTATTATTACACAAGCCATGAAATCTTAGAAGAAAACTAGGATACTAACCTTCAAGCATGGAACTGTAATTGAGAGCAGAGCAAATGCTGGAAATGGATAGAAAAAAAATCATTGAAAAAATAATTGTCCAATGCGTATTTTTCTCCACAAAAGTTTTGTTGTTGTTGTTAATAAACAGTTAATAAATTGCAAACTGCTTTGATTCTTTCTATTTCCTGTCTACCCTTCAGGGGGAATGCTAATGAGCAGCAAAATAGCCAAAAAGCCAGGAAGAAGGAGCAAAGGATTTTAGATAGTCTGTAAACCAGAAAATCAGCCCCTGAATGCTCCTAGGCACAGGCTTGCTGAGAAGAAACATCTTTATTTTCCCCAAATATTTCCCAGCTTCTGAAGACAGAATTTGCTTTTGACTGTTGGTTGTGACTGAAGCTTCCAGACCACCAAAGAGGAAGTCTCTGTACAACGACGATTGGATACAGATCAAGGGTATTATTATTTGGAAATGTTTGTTCCTGGGGTACTCCTGTTGACCACCAGAGCCTCAGTATTAGCTGAGTTCCCAATATCATGACTCTAATAACGTTTAAAAAGAAATAATATAGGCTTAAGTTATATGGTTATGGCAGTTTGAACTAAATTGATTTGATTGATGTTTCTGTCAATCTCTACTGTGTATTTTACCACTTGGCTCCTAGATGATGCTTGTTCAAGAAGACCATAAGGAAAAAGTTGAGTATTGTCACTTTATAACTGTAAAGTACATATGAATGATAAAAAAGTCTAATTCTTGGTGAATTAGAACAGGAAAGAGACCAGAGAAAGTGTATTGATGAGGTAGAGGTACATGGCTTTATTAGGGGTGTTTCTTATTTTTTTTGACATGAGGTCTCATGACATGGTCCAAACTGGTTTACAGCTCACTGTCTTCCTGCCTTCTCCTGCAAAGGAGGCCATAGAGTATGACAACACACCTGGCTATAATAAAGTTTTATTTACTGGTATTTGGTTTTAGTTTTATTTTTTTATATTTTTAGACAAATATTAAGAGTAATGGTTTATCTTTAATGGTCTTTTTTCTTCAGATAGAAATACCATTTGAGTATCTTTCTACCTTGTTAGGGAATCAGTTTTTCTTATTAGACTCATTTTTGGCTTCTTTTTAAGAATAATTGCCAGTTTTTGCCAAGACCATCACTGACAAATTCAGACATGCTAATCTCTAAGATATCCAACAAACAAAATCACATTTCTTTATCTAGCTTCTATGGTTACAGCTATGTACATTTATTATTTTTGGTATTTGTGTTTTCTCAGATGTTTATATGAAATGAAAAACAGAATAGCATACACAAAAGTGATAATATAACTGTGTAAGAGACATAATTTAGACCTTTCAATGCTTTTAATAGTTAATAATGGATATTTAAAAATGAAATGTACAACAATATATACTTTAAAAGATGGTGTCTTACCAAGTAGCCCCATGTACCCTTGATTCTGCTTTAGCTTCCTGGGTAGCTGAAATGACAGTATACAGCATTATTACAAGGTTTAATATGTATCTTACTAATATTGTACTAACATCAATACTTCTTTGCTAACTTTTTTGTTAAAAATTACATATAAATCCTGTTATCTTTAATGATGAACATGCTTAAAGTTTGACTTTTTTCCCCTTCAAATAAATGTTCTTGATTAATAACAACTGACAATGAGCCTAATCTAACCGATTG
>PVIH01000137.1:226771-471689 GCA_004025045.1 Sigmodon hispidus
AACACAGTAAAAAGAATTTAAAATGTGGAAGAGTTAACAATAACTATACAGAGGATAAGAATGATAAGCATGGCTTATCAAGGGTGGAAATACAAATAAGATTGCTACACATACATTTTTTTGTGTTCATCTTTCCCTCTGAATTTTTTTTCCATCCCTGTATATCCTTATTCAAGGTCTCTTCCCCCTCCCAACACATTAATGTAACATTTTAAAATTAAATGTTATTACATATACAGACTTATATGTTGTCGTGTAATTCAGTAATCTGAGAGAGTTTAATGATATCTTTAAGATTTAATTTCAAAATGGGATAGTTTATTGTAAATCTTTCAGAAGACATAAAGGGAAATGGTTTGGCAAAGTAACTGTAGAGGTATCTATGTTAGTCAGGTTTTGGTGTCAAGATTAACAGGTCCTATATCCAGGCCAGCTACTGAGTTTGAGAGATGGATGGAGGACCAGAGAGGAGCCCTGTGATAATGGCTACCTTCCTATTTCTTTGCTATTTACATTGAATATCTATTGCTTCTCTGTCTGTTGAGTATAGAAGAAATAATACTATCATGCAAAAATACCTATTTTAGAGATGTCAGAAATAATATTCATTACTCTCTTAGAATTCAAGACTAGCAAAGTATTCAGACAACCACTGAAGGTTATGAAGTATGAACTAACACACAGAAGCCTGTGTTTGACTCCTCAATGTTAGTCTCTTAATTTTAATTGAGAACACTAACAATGGCTTCCATCTTCACTGGTCCATTTTCAGAATAAAAATGTGTCTCTAAGTGTGCTCACTGAAGTTTAAAATGTGTTGTAATTCTAGTATGAAATATTGGAATGTTCCTCATGTTTTGTTTTTCAAGTATCCCAAAGTTAATCCTTATGGGTTAGAGAGTTATGCCAGCTTTCCGTTTATTTTCTTTTTCAGCATATTGTATTTAGTTATAATTACATTGCCAAATGACAATAAGTAGGCTTTTTCATTCTGAAAGAAAATCCATGTTACTTATGTTATCTACTCTGTTTCATAAATTAGTTCTCAGGATAAGTGAAAAGATGTTATTCACTATCATGGAAAACGGGGATGGTATGGAGACTCTGGCCTAATCCATGGACTTAGGAAGTAGAAAAACAAAACAAAACAAAACAGAATCAGGAATTAAAGACACTTGGAATAAATAGGGAGTCAGACTGAGATTTGTGACAAGAAAACAATATCAAAGTCCCAGAGAAACCCAATTAAGAGAAATTTGGCATTCCCTCCAAGGTCTTTTCATGTGATAAAAAGGTAAATACATGGAAACAGTGTAAAGGCACTGGCAGCCACAAATGTTAATGGAAAGAATTTGTATAGGAAATGTGCAGAGTTCAGCATCACCATAAGTGCTAGCTTAAACAACAAGGCACTTAATGTTACTTACAGAATTTATTCTTGAATTCAGCATGCACTTGGCATAAATTTGAAGCATCATCTCCAGGAGCATAGCATCCTGGCCATTCCCTTTTCTTCTTCATTTTGAGGATGAAGAATATTCTTTACAATCATTCACCCTACTTAATGGAAAAATAGTCATTTTCTAGTCTTATTCTCTTATATAAGATAAAAATCTTATAAAAAAGATATATTTGTAACAGTATTTTTCCTATCTCAAATGAAACTCTTAAAACACCATTGTGCTACTTATATTTAGAAGACAATATTTCCACAGTAGTTTTTGTGTAAACCATAATCAAGAATTTTTACTCTAAATGATATTACTAGAATTTTAGAATTTCAATTTACATGTATTTTAAAAAAGATTTATTTATTATGTATGTAGTGTTCTGCATATATTTCTGCATGTCAGAAGAGGGCACCAGATTTCATTATAGATGGTTGTGAGCCACCATGTGGTTGCTAGGAATTGAACTCAGAAACTTTGTAAGAGCTATAGGTTCTTTTAATCTCTGATCCTTCTCTCCAGCCCTACATGTATTTTTTAATCAAAGACTAGAACCAATATTGATAAAGTTCTGGTGTTATTTTATTTGACTTATACATCTAGTCAACACAAAATTTTAAAGCAGAATGTTCTTTGATCAAATCTTAGGTCACTAAAGGTATAATAGGAAACACTATCTTTTAAACTTCTTGTTTGGGGTTGTATCCATTACTTTTTAATGGCAATTTTTTTAATGAGTTAGTACATTAAATGAAGACACAAAATATTTCTGTAGAATATATATATATATTTTAGCTATATGCTATATTGTAACAAAATTAGTTTTCAAAGGAAATCCTAACTTCAGGAATAAGGAAGGCACCTGAAATGTGATAGGGTCTACTTGGAACCATAATTTGAGACCTGTTGGAGAAGGAGGCCTGCTTTCTTTTATACTACACAGGAGACTGTACCTCCATAGGTGATGGTCAATAATGGGCTACAAGAATAGTCACAGGATAATTCTCTGCATTTGGGAGCATTAGGGCCTAACTGAAGAAGGGAGGCTGTTGATATGTCTGTTAGCTTTGTTTCTAATCTTTGTAACCTCTTTTAAAACTATGTATAGTCAACACGTGATACAATGAAGCAGTTTAGGCATGGTCTGTATTGGTAATTGTTCTGTTCTCAGCCTTGGTCCCTAGGTCTCTAGTTGACATTAGAATTTAAATGAGTGGAGACTATCTAAGTAATCAACTCAGTCAATCAAAATTGGTAATGAGTGCCAAATTTCAGAACTATAAGGTGATATTTTATTGTTTTATTTTTTTTATAAGATGAAGACTTTTTATCCATGTATCCCTTTGCTCCCTCTCCCTTCTCCTTCCCAATCCCACCATGTTAGCCTTCAGCCTCCCTCCTCCCCATTCTTCCATCTCCTCCCCAGAAAGGGCAAGATATCCCAAGGTGGATCAGCTCAGCATCTATTTCAGGCAAGTCTGATTTCCTCATCCTAATATAAAGACTGGGTTAGATGTTCCTATGGATATTTTATTTCTTAAGGCTTATATACAAGTCACCCAAAGATAATTTTTAGTTCTATGTTGGAGCAGGTAAAAAATATATTACATGTCTTAGAGTTTTTCTAGGTTTGTTTCTTTAGGTCTTTAGCCTGAATATTTAGCAGCTCTTCCTTGATTAAATCTGATCATCTTCAACCCTGAAGGAATTCACAGCCTTTCTTTTATTTTTGTGAGAACAAAATCGTAATTCTTCTCCAATGTAACACATAATTTAACTTTTATTTTGAAGTTAAGATAGTTTTAAAATATATAGGTTGGTATAGTTTAGTAGTTTTCATAATCCAATGTCTTTTAGTAGGTATTGCTTATTCATCAGCAATCAAATCATTTAAAAACAGCACAATGACATACAGGATCCAGATTCCCTGTTTATCTTTCCACTTTTTAAGAATACTACTTTATTCTTTCTTTAAAGACTTTATTATCTTTAATCTATTTTTCTATGACTGTCTATATCCTTTCTCTTTTTTGTTTTTCTTAGGCCTATGTAAATTAATGAATTGTAACCTCTTTAGAGGCATTTTTAAATGCATAGATCTACTTCACTGTGCTTCTGCAATCTTTTCTGTCTGCTTGAGTAAAACTTAGACCACTGCTGCGCATCTTAGCTCATGGCGTGCTCATGGCGTACTCATGGCTGGCTCCTTCTACCTTGGTTCCCTGAGAACTTAACCTCATGGCAGAGGTACTATCTGGACCCAAATTTACTATCCTAGCTCTGGCATGTTTGTGATTTCATGCTGCTGGAGGTGTTTTTACCGAGTTTCATGCAATCAAGTAGCATGTTGCCCACTACTCATGATGCCCATACAGGCCCTGTATTAAGCAGGGCCTCTTAAAAAAATCCAAGCTTATGTTTACTTCTAGCACTGAGCCTACTTAAGAGATGACCTGTTTAGGTAGCCATGTTTGACTCTGTGTTCTGAATCTTTTTTTAGAATTAATTTCTCAGGCTTTATGTAGATGTAGCCTTGGACATTGCTCTCAATGTATTGGTGGGAATTTTTATCCCACCAGTCATCTCCCAAAGAACCACAGAGACTTATTTTTAATTATAAATGTTTTTTCTGATAGCTTAGACTTGTTACTAACTAGTTCTCACAACTAAACCCATTCCTATTAATTTATTGCTGCCCTGTGGCTCATCACATGTTGCCTCATTTTCTACATGTCCTGCTCCTTTGCATCTGGCTGGGAACTCCATTCTTCTTCTTCCCACAGTTCTTTTACTCTGGTTCTTCTGCCTAACTTCTCCCTGCATAGGTCTTTATTAAACCAATGAGAGCAACATATCATCAGAGTGCACAAAAAGATTATTCCACAGCAACATATAATGTATGTTATATATTGTAATATGCATAATGTTTGGTATATATTATGACATGAGATTATACATATGGTATTATTATAATATTATAACCTCATATCATAATATATATCTATATTATATTAGTGTCTGGTAGGAGCACTCCCTTCATTTTGGTCCAGCAATTTTCTATGTGTGGTACTGGATCCAGATCCCAGCAAAACTGATGAAACACTGGTAACTATATCAGTTGTCACCTCATCTCAGATGCCATGCACCAAATGCACAAGACATAGAAAGTAAACTGTCTGAAAGAAACCAAAATGGAGATTAGGGTGCAGGCCTTTACATCACAAGGAAGGAAGGGAAAGGCTGCCATCTCTTGGTCACTATCCATGAAGTATGTGCTCACATCCAGGCCCACACTTGAAAGGGAAAAATGCAACAGGAAGCTGGTGCCACAAGTAAGGAAGTACGGGTGATTTGTGCAAACCAGACTATGAGTGTAGAATATGAGACAAAAGCAGAAAACAAAGTTTGTACTTAGCTTCTATAACAAAATTTTATATGAACTTAAAAAACTTTAGTGCTTATTCCTATCTCCTAACTTGGAGTCATTGGTACTATATAATAGACTTCTCTAATAATATTTTCAAATATCCAATTATTGACTTAATGCCTTATGACTTGACTTCTCCTTAAGCTACATTTAGTTTCAGTCTGCACAGGCACTGCATCTCCAGCTACTTTCCCTGTTCCTTTGGTTTCCTTTGGTGATGGTAACTCTTTCAGGTAATGGCTTAATGGTCACTGTATAGCATAACTGACTTATGAGCAATCTGGAAGAGTAAATGCTTCTGTGCTGTATATTTGGAAATTTAGCAGTTAAGCATTTTTTTAAAAAAATAACTCTATTCTTATCATCAAAGTAGTATTAATGTATGTTATGGACCATGAGATAAAGAAATTCAATTATGTAAAACTTGATATATATCCATTTATATATATGGATACACACACGTGTATGGATATTAAACCTGGATCCACATCACCTGTGTTCTACTAAATTCATTTACACTACTGTAATTAATTTCTTTGATGCTTATAAAGATAACCTTGTGGGGTAGTCACCTCACCTTTTAAAGGAATGCTCCTACAATGTTTGGGGATGCATACAGTAGTTTCATGAAAGTTTCCCTGGCTGTTGGCCATACAAGACCATTCTAGAATAAACCCCTTTTCTCCATTTATATAGATTACAATCCACATTTTTCTATGTATATTCTCACCTTTTGTTCCCACATTCAATCTTTGTTCTTCTCCTGCTCTGTTCCCAAACTTAGACTAGAATAAGTCTTCAGATGACAATGGACACTTACTAAATTTTTTATCAAAATTGCTATTTTGAGCATATTTTAAGTTGTTGGAAATATTTTAAATTATGACTTAAAAATAGCATTACCTTATGATGCTCTTATTTTAAAGGGTTATATACTTATCTCAATTATATTCTTATATAACTTTGGACTTTGAGTGGCATTCACCCCTAGTGATGAACTTTGTGCAGGCATGTCCTTTCACACACTTGTGACTCTTCTGTATCATTATAGGAATCTATAAAGTAATAAGCTGTCAGATTTGTTTATGGCAAATGACCATTAAATGTGATATTTTTTAAAAAATTAAAGTACAAACTTGTATGTCCTTGTGGGTATACATCCATCAGTGTTGCTTACTTGTTGAAAATTTTAATTATAAATATAGTTAAAGAGTCACTGTATAAAAACCTTGGTTTTCATATACTGTATATAAATATAACAAAAATTAACAAAAACAAACTTAAGAGAGTGGAAATAATCTGGCATTAATTGAGCCTTCAGCCAAAAAGTAATTTCTTTCTCTTATCCTCAGTCATTTTTCAACTTTCTTAAGTGCACTCGGTTTTATTTAAATAATTGCACACTTGGTTTCTTACTGTTTTTTTGAACATTTGCCAAGTGTCTTGAGGCTGGATTTAATTGATTTTGGTAATTATGACAAGTGAAGAGGAAAACTATTAATCTATGATTTATTCATATACTCCTTTTTAATCCAAATAGATTTGATGTTTGTTTAATATGTCAGAAAACACCTAGAACTACTCTATGTATTCTGTTTTGTAATTCTCATTTTTAGAAATGTCATTAAAATATAGTGTTGTAGTTACTTACAAATTTATAATATTTCTGCAGCTTGAACTCTTTCTAAGATATAATTCATCGCTGTTTTAAGTCTACCCTCAAAGCTATCTCATACAATATTTTTATATCTTTATAGTAACAATCCTCCAAGTCAGTTTTTTATATATAATTCATATACACAAATTAATTGCTTAATTTTCTTTATTTATATTTCAAAATGACCTACATACTACTGTCCTTTTGTTTCAAATATAATTTTATATAATTACTTAAATACTTATTTCTTCTTTTTATGTTCACATAAAAAATTCTGCAAGAAAGATGTGTTTTCATCTATAAAGGAGAGGAAACATAATAATGAATAACATTTTATTTCCCTTGTAATTTTATATACACTAGCACTGTTTTACAAATTATTCACTTTTTTTTACTTAAGCTAGACTTGTTTTCTTGAATTAAGCAATTATTGTGGTTTTAATCAGAATGCCAGCTCCACAGGTTTACAACTGATTAAAGGTCAATAGATTGTTGGAGCATTCAAAGGCAAATCAGTGCAATTTATTTAGGGTCCTTAATATAAATGCCAGAGTTTAATTTTAATTTAAAGATACATTAATGAAAAGACTTTTATTGTGTATTTTGAAGTACTATTATTAAGCATACATTGAAATGAAAACGCTTTTAGAATGTTCAAAGGAAACACAAAATTATTTTGCCCACCTTTAATTTTAGTACCAAAAAGGTAATATATGGAGAAAGTCCCTTGAGTTCTACTTCATTTCTCTCTGAACATTTCTCAAAGGATCTCATACCCAACAACAGAAAGATACAGTGAAACAACCAATTCATTCTGTGTAAGGAGAATCTTGAAATGCACAGCCATCCATTTAAATATTTGTTGGAGGAAAGTCATTAAAACTTCACAACACAGTAGTTGTTTCTGAAAACACATTTTAACCTGATCTCATAAAAATTATCTTAGTAACCCCAATAATGCTGGCAAGATAATCATACTGATGCTCAATATTAGAGTGCCTGGCTAGCATGCCTAAAACGTAGAGTTCTTCTGTGACACACACACACACACACACACACACACACACACACACACACACACACACAATGAGTCTCAAGGACTATTTGTAAAGGAAGAGACCAGGTATGAAAATATTCCAAAACCTGTTATTTTGTGCAACTATTAAGAACTAATAAAAAAGAAAGAACCCTTACAATGGTTGGTCATTGTGGTCCACAGTGCTCCAAGTAGTTCATACCAAATTGCCATAGTAACAGTGTTGAAGCCTTATGCTTCATTTTCCATCACTGTAAAAGGAGAGAAATTTAAGTAAAATATTTCAAGTGAGTAGTTATTGAATAAGTTCAATCTTAGTTTTTTTTGGTACTGTGTAAGTAGCTTGTACTGTTGTACTTTATTATGACTCATACACTGCCAGCCTATCCATTTATCTGTTCTTGATTGTGAATAAATTGTAACTTTTTAAAAATCTATCTTATACTTTTGATTCATCATTTTCCTGGGGCATTAAATGTTAATAGTAGTCCCACATGGAGATTTTTATGTCTCTCAGTTTTCATCCTCTCTAAAATCCCTCAGTCTGCTCCTCTGTTGTAGAATGTAGGAGATTATTTAGGCTCATATATACTGTGATGGACCTTTCTTTTTCTCTGAAAATGGAAACTCATTTTTTTATCTTTGATCAGGAACTTCCTCATTTTATGGGAATTTAACAGAACTTTACCTCAGTCTTTGCTATTATTAACTCAATTTGGCAAATATTATTTCCACTTTTGTGTAAATGTTATAATTCAGTCACTTAAATATTTTGATTTCATATTTAAAAGATGATAAATAAAATAGGTCTAGTGTGATGGTAGCAGGCCTGTATAGCACTCAGGAGGCTGAGAAGGGGGAATCAAGAGTTCCAGGTCAGCGTAAGCTGTATGTAGTCAGATGCTGTCACACACAAAATGAACGCAATCCCTAAATATTTGTGACTGTATGTTTTAGTAAACCCCTCCTAATATCCTTTTCTTCTCAGATGCTCAAATTCATATATTTCTCAGTATCCTTTCTCCTGACATTCCTTTAACTCTGTGAATTATCAAAACTAAAACTAAAATAAATTTTATGATGAAAATGACTTGGTAAGTTAGTAACATACATGCATGTGAAAAGCAAGACAACATTGCTATTATGAAATGATTTTTATATATCATGTGCTATTGTTTTGTGATAAGGTAACGAGGAAAGACAAACAGAATAGGATACTTCTACCAGTGTCTGTTCAGCGAGCTCAAGCACTTTCATATATATAGTGATATGAGCTCTGGCCAGCAGCTGTATGAAGAAAACGCAGAGGGAATTATGTCAAATGTCAAATAATGGCAAAAACAAAGAATATACAAATTCAAGAAAGAATGCCACTTTTAGGTTGTCACAACTTAGCTAGAACTAACTGCCCTGGACTGCATCCTCTGCCATGACAAATTTCTTCTGTGCAGGACCCTGAGCAGAAAGTAGTATGCAACAGTGAGGAAAGGCTAGCTCAGGTAATAACAGCCCAAATTGTGATTTACTCTAGTGGAGTCACTTAGTAGAGAGATCTGGGGAAGAAACATTCTGGGGTCAGTCAGAATAGCTGAAATCAACACAAAGAAGAAGTCACAGTATCATGCACTTACCCATTAGGAAAATGATGATAATTTGTGTCTGTGTTATGAGACTGTGCTTCTGTATATTTAGTTCCATTTGCTGGCTTCCTGAGTAATCATGCGGAAGACACTGGTGTCTTAGAAGAATGGATAAATTAATGAATGTATTATTCCTTCCAACTTACATTTTCCCTCTTGTTTGACCTTGAATTTTCTGTTATAGAAAAAAATTTATACTATGGTCATGAAAATATTGTAATATATAAACTGAAAAAAACTGTTATAGTAGGAAACTGAAAGCAACACTTTCTTATTGGTTTTATTTATTTATATATTTATAATAGATTAAAAAAAAGATGCATATAGAATCTATCTCTTAGGAATGTGATTGTTTATACCTCTGAAGTTAAGTATGTCAGCCAGGGTGTTAATTATGGTTTTTATGTTTTCACTTTATGTCTTTGAAGACTTTTACCTAGTCATTTGTATTTAATATGCAATGGAAGTCACTATTTCTCATATACTTTAAAAAATTTGATCCTTGACTAATAATAATCATGGGAAAGGTTTTGTCTGTGAGCTAATTCTCCCTCTAAATAGCCATATTTCTTATGTTCACCTTTCACAATTCAAGATTAACTCTAAATATTTAATTTGTTTACAAACAATAATTTTAAATATTTACATATTGTATGTGGTCTTAAATGCTTTTTTCCCCCAAGCCCATGGATCTGATTCTTTGTGAAACTGAGAGGAGAATGTTTTCAAGCCTTTCTCTAAACTCTTTAATGAAGACTTTATTATTTTTCAAAAAGGAAAGGCAGAAAGGTAAATAAAAAATTGGTCTTGGACATTCCTCATTTGAACCTTTCTGATTATTATGATAAAATACACCAACATTGTTCTATTATATTCAGATTTTTCCTTGCTCACATACTCTACTTTACGTGCTTATTGACTCAGGGTATTCTTGCTCATTTGAAATACTCTTGTATTATTTTCGTATATTCATTCTTAAATATTACATTATATGCTCCATAAAGATCTTGGTAAGCTCTAATAATGACTTGTAATGGACAATGGCATGTGTTAATTCCTTAGTATGAAGAATGTTTTGTGATATGTAGCACTATATGTTGAACACTCTTTCATTTCCTGGCACATGAATGATGACAACATTCAGCTTTAGGGTCTTCCTGCTGAATATCTCTGAATCTGAAGATTAACAATCAAGAAAAGATTAGAATTTGAAGACTTAGGGAGAAAATTTATGATAAATAATAGAGATGATAGGAAGATAAATATTTAAATTAGCAGGTCAGTAATGTCTACTCTGTGAAGATAGCATGAGATAGACTGAATCATTCTTTAAAGTTCCCAGAAAATGAAGATGGAAATGGAGACATGAGAGAAAAAGACAAGGTCAAGGGAGAGTTGTGAAGGGTAGAAAAGTGCTTGACTTTTCTTACAACCAGAAAAGGTGTTAGTTGAACTATAGGGAGGCAAGCTGTGGATACAGTATATGACTGTCTAGAAGGAATATGTTGTTTTACTCACTGGATGTCACACTGAACTATGATAATGATACATGTTTATTTTCATTGTCTTAGAAAATGTTGAATTGTTTTAATGGCAAGATATGCTAGAAGCTCCTTTTTATAGTCAGAAATCTTCTCCTGGATGAGTGTTAAAATAAGATAGGAGACCCCTTTATTATTTTGCCTGTGATTAAAGGCACAGTTCATTTCCTTTTTTACAGTATCATTTAGCAGAATTCTTGACATCTTAGGCTTTCTTTCATGGAAGAGACTGTATTTGCAAAGAAAAATATTCCTGTGTTATAGTGCGCGAAGATTGGAGTGTGTAAGCATTGATTTGGGTGCTAGAGATATACATGGAGACAGGTGGTGGAAAGTGGGCACAACAGCATCTTCAGTGGTAGTTCCTCACTTCTAAGGTATTTTTGACAACTGACTGTGTTCTAATGTGGGTGATGGTTTCTCTCATAATCCCCATAAAAGAGTGTGTTCCCTTAAATGGACACTGAAGATTCAGGCTACAGGTTCCTCTTATTGTTAATTGGATTCGCTGTATTATTTGCCAAAATATTCATAGGAAGATTTGATAATGGTTTCAAGGATTGTCTCTCTTTCCTGTTCTTCATGGAATAGAGGATGGAGGACAACACTATGGCACAAAATTTCAGTGGGATTGATTCGTGCAGAGCTCAACTAGATAGACTGAGGCACAACTGCTCTGAAGCCATCAGAAAGTTTACACTCAGCCCACGAGTGAAGTCTTAAAATACATTCCTAACTATCAACCAAAAAGAAATTATGTGTATTTCATGTTCTTCATCTCAAATATGTATTAAAATTATCACTATGACTTACTTATTCATACTCTAGGCAGGTTTGCACACCTTGACAGCATGTGAAGGACTCATTCCACTCACGGAGTCATTTTAACTCCATTCAAGACTCTCTGTTGCACTGAGCTACTATCAGATGGAGTGAAGTGTTAGATTTGCCCTAGCTTCAGGACAGAGAAACTTAAGATATGTATAGAGCATTACTGCAAGATACAGTTTTCAAAGGTTCTGTAATTAATAACCTTAATTTATGTGCCAAACTGATTTCCTTTTGCTTTTAGAATGAGGATTTTGAATTGTGAGATGTATTCCTTTATTCTGTTAGAGCAAATGTAAGCCCTCTATATTTGTTTTTAAATCAAAAGTCAAAAAAGCATGTGGGCCATACCTCTACCAGTTTAATAAATATTCTGAATTTTAATTTTGGAGTAAGAATTCATGTCAGAGCAAGTGGCCTAGTCTGTCTTCTTTTCTAATTAATTTAATTCATGTTTACTTAGGGTGTGTGTGTGTGTGTGTGTGTGTGTGTGTGTGTGTGTGTGTGTGTAGTGGAGGTGAGAAGACAACTTACTGAGTTTGTTCTCTTACCGTGTGAGTTCAAGAGCTTGAACTTAGATCATCATGCTTGGCGGCAGAGTTCTGTACCTACTGAACTGTCTCAGCAGCAGGAACCTATCTACAGATCTGTATCATTAGTTGAAGATCTCTTTCACTCCCTTAACATCTGTGCAGTTCTGGAGATGATGGACTTTACCTTATGAGACATGATGTTTCTATGAGGATTAACCTTTCACTATTTTATAATTAAGGGCCAAAGAATAGTTGTGAAATAAAAGTAAGGTAGAAAAGAGTAAAGAAAGAAAGAATGCAAGTAATTTTTTTTTCTGATTTTTCTTATTTCATCTAAAGTCGAGAAACCTAAATAATTTGAAGTCTGATGCACTTTTGTATAAGAATAATTAAAATTGACTATTGCTTGCGTGAAAAAAGCATGTTCTATTAATCCACATGAAATTTTATGATCCTAGTTTTGTAACATTTTGATGGTATTTTCATTGCTGCAATCGATTTATTTCCCATTTTACAGGGTTTTCTTTCTGATTTTAGTTACTCATATAATGTGTAAGTTTTAGACACAGAGTGTGAAAAACTCCTTTTCCTAAGATATCACAGTATCTCCCAATTTTACTGTAGTGTCTCTGGGTTCATGTGTGCCAGTGTACAAGCTCCTAGAGTACACAAGGAATCCAGGCTGAATCACTTGCTCTATTCAAATCAGTAATGACGGTACAGCGTTGACCTATGGCATAAGCTGGCCTAAGTAGAGAGTCTCATTACTCATGCTTTAACTTCGGAATATTAACAAAGGTTTCTCCACTTACTGTAATGAGACTTTGTGTGGATGAGAAACCTAGACTTGTAGCTTCCTTGGCCTCCTGCCTGGAAACAAAGCTAGCATACAGAGTGAAGAAAACAGAGCCAAGAAAACCCAGAGAAATAGAGCCAAGCCTTGATGGTATTGAGAGCCACTGGATCAAATGGTGCCTGGAGCCTGCCTTTCCTCTAGACTTTTCATTTCGGGGCCAATGAATTGCTGTTTCAGGTTGATTTGTGTTTTCTGTTTTATTCCACTTTAAGTATCTCTATTGATACAAAAAAGCAATCAATAAATCTCTGTTTCCTGACTTCTTGAATTGCTGGTAACTCTGCCAGGATAAGCCACATTGCTCTCTTGACTTTTATCAGCTTATTCAAACAAACCGTAGTCTAGGAAAATTGATACCTCAATTTTCAGTTAGTTTATAGAATGTGAGTAGTGAGGTGGTGAGCCTGACAGATTGCTGACATCTGACTCAGAAGCAGCATCAGGCCAGATGTGGAAATCTAGCTGATCTTACCTTATTATTACACACTTGTATGAAGCAACTAGTATTTCATTCCATTTTGAGGATGAAGATGACTCTGATCGTGATGGACGAATAACACCACATGTCTGGCATCTCCCAAGAGGCACTGACTGATAAGTAACATATTTCTAAAGACAAAAGTGACATTTAATTGATATTAATTAGCACTGTATGAGCACATGGGTGAATAAAAATCATACAGGGAACTCGACAAAGAACTTAGTGAGTATGCCAGACCAAGAAAGGGGTATAACTTCCTCACTTGGATCCCATGAAGGGAATACAACATAGACGTCAATGGTTGCCCTCTGTTCCAGTAACTTCAACTCAGCTAGTTTCTCACTCTTGCTGTACTCTGCTCAAATTGCTGCCCATCTAGCACCTACAAGGTTGTCCCTCAGAACCTACTGTCCAATCATATACCCTGTTGTTCATTTGAAGCCACTACTGGCCTTTACCTGTATAGTCTCTGAGATACTCCCATTGCTTCTGCATTGCAACTCAACGCTGATGAGCTGCTCAACTCTGATTCAAGTTGTGGGATCAGCAACAGCAGCAGTAGCACCATCTCTAGAAGATTTCAGCACAATGTAATGTCAGACTCCTAGATTTGTTTCTCAGATTTGAAAATCCTTGAACTTTGCTTTGGCTTTTAAAATTCTTCATAGTCACCTTAAATTTAAACACACACACACACACACACACACACACACACACACACACACGCATGCACGCACGCACGCACACACACACACACACGCACACACACACAGACATCAGTTAAATGAGTTAATATTAGCCATTAAGTTTAAATGAAAGAATACATATTTGCCTTGGCCCCCCTAGGGAGGGACAAGAATACTTGTCTTCACTGGTACAAAGAGAATTTCTATACGTGCTGGTTTATTTGCTATTCAATAAATTCTGACATTGTTGAAAGGCACAATTGGATTCTTCTTATTTCTGACATAGTATGTTTATGTTAAGATCCTACCTATACTGGGTGTAGGTATTTCTTCAATGTGCATAAGCTCGTTTTCTCATTTCCCCAAACAATAGAAAAATTTTCTATTTTTTCATTTTTTATTAGCTAAGATAATCCCTGCAGAGCACTGAGTTTTGATTAACACATAATGTATAATCGTGACTCATAAACCATTATTATTAATTTTGCTTTCAGTTTGATTTTGCAAAGGGTGATATTTGGAAGTAATTTAATCACAATTGTGACTTTTAGGATAAAACAATAGAATGGCAAGTTATGAGTGAGGCAATACATTTTTGAATTGAGTTGAAACAAGTTTTCTTCTTGTGTTTAAAAGAAGTCTGAGGTGTACCATGGAGTACATTTTAAACAATGCAGATGTATAATTTCTGGGAATATTTTCTACAAAACAGGAAGTATGAGGCTACAGGAGCTATGGTTGAATGTCTAGGCTTGGATGCTCATAAAAAGTAAATTTCAAATTTGCATGTATCAATTATCTCTGACACATAGAACTCATTCTGAATGAAGAATTCTAGGAACTGGTTCCTTTCCTGCATGCAGCAGGCCATAATTTAGTACTCTTTAGTCTATGCCTTATGTTGAACATTGATTACAGTGTTAACCCTATTTTATAGAGACAAAAATGTGTAGATATTGCAAACTATAACAAATAGGAGAAGCCACAATGGACGTCTACTTATGACTCTGTTTTTCACTCACAAGGATTATTTCTCGCAAGGATTATTAAAATTGTAAAGTATGGTATCTATTTTTATTAAACATAGATACACACATTATATTTGTGTCAAGTCCTTTATTTTACTGATCCTTTTACAACTCTACTCATTAAATTTGCTCACTCTGTTTCAGCATGAGGACTATCTCAGTGACAGGTATCATGATTTAAATGACTTCAGCATGCTTCATCATTCTTCCTGGTGTTAATCAAATTTACAAATTTAAAGTTATTATTCTGTTTCCTCAAAGATACTGAATGTACTTCTTCCTTTATTTACAATATGTTTACAAATACACATCTAACCAAATCTTATTCTGCTCAAAACACATTTTTCACCATGAAGTCTTTTGGTCTTATATACCAAGTGACATCTCATTTTTTCTGTAGACATTTATCCTTCATAGAATTAATCTAGAAGAAAGTAGAAACAGGCCATTCTGAAATGCATTATATAATATGCATCTTTAATGTTTTTTTCCCCCAAACTTCAAGGACTGTGTCTATCAAGTCACTATTTCTATTATATTGTGTTGACTTCATTCAGAAGATTGTACACAGTTTCAGTATTTTACTCCATAATTTACTTCATCTAGTGTTTCTAAAATTAATGGTTAAAATATTTCAAGAATAATGTTACTAGTTTAATTAAAATCATATCTTATAATTGTAGCCTTAGTGAATTAGTACTCTT
Organism: Sigmodon hispidus; assembly: GCA_004025045.1. Classification (NCBI taxonomy): domain Eukaryota; kingdom Metazoa; phylum Chordata; class Mammalia; order Rodentia; family Cricetidae; genus Sigmodon; species Sigmodon hispidus. Next base: position 242,637 of record PVIH01000137.1, read on the forward strand.
TTTATTATTTTTCCTGATTCTTTTTTTAACAATTTTTTAAGTCTTTGATAATTTTATACAATGTACCTTAATCACATTTATCCCCATCACCATCACTCAATTTCTTTTGTCCTTCCTAATCTCCCAACTGTGAAATATATCCTTTTTTACACTAGGTCCAGTTTGTGTTGGCCAAAAAGCTTTGGGAGTGGCTTCTACCCTGGCATGTGATTGACACGTCAGGGGTCACATCATTAAAGAAAAGCCATTCTTTCTTTTCCAGCAGCTACCAGTTGTTCATAGCTTATCATCCCGTGGTGGGATTCAAACTCATCTTCTTGATTCTCAGCTGAGCATTTTGTATGACCTAAGTTTATGCACGTTAGAACATGTTGTCACAATTGCTGTAAATTCATATGTCCAACTATCCCTTGCATTTGGAAAACACTGCTTCCTTTATTTTATTCACTGTCTCTGGGTCTTATAATCTCTTCCTCACTTTTCCATGAATATCCCTGAACCTTTGGGGAAGGAGTATGATATATGTTTTTCATTTAGGGCTGAGCGCTTATAGTCTGTTATCTTTGGTTACTGACAATTTGAGAATCTTGGTGTTAACTGTGAAGAAATTTGTCTCTGATAAGGGCTGAGAGATGCTATGATATATAGGCATAACATATTAATTATGCCATTTTAATACTAGGTCTATTTAACAGAATAGTAGTGCTGTATATTCCCTTAGAACCTGATTGATCTAGCACAGGCCTTTTTTCATTCTTTTAATAGTGACAGATAAATTCCATTTTTCGATTGGGCCTTAGATGTAGTCATAAATTAGTTGATTACTCCTATAAATTTTATGCCATTATTATACCAGTTATCATGTTTTGTCATTGTTGTAGTCCATAGTGTTCACAGCTGGATGATTCTGACTTTTCTCCTACAGTAGTGTGCATAGCTACTGCCAGCACCATGAATGCTATCCAGTAAAAATGAAGCTTCCAGGTAAGTACCAGCTTGATCTTCATGTTCTGTGACTCAAATATGTAGAGCCTTCAGCAATAGTCTTTATGTCAGTTTTCAAATGGTATTCAATAGTATTGGTAAAAGTCCAAAATGCTTGGGAGTCTGTATGAATTGACTTGGCCAACAACTCAAAAACAAGTATCCTGTTCCTGTTATTGTGTATTTTATTTGATATTTCCTAATGTTTGATGGTTATTACATCCTAAAGACAGAAATAAATCTATTTAACCAAGACCCCATAAGTGGACCTTTAAATTTTTTTTTAACTTTCTGGAGTGATAGATAGAATATTACAATGAAATAAGAAATTTATCTAAGAGACTGTGATATAATTTGAGTTCTCCAGAAAATGTCCCTAAAGAAGGGGATTTTAATGAAATTTATCTATTGAGTTATATCATCAGAACAAAAAGGAGCTAGAAAAGAAGATTGAACAGAGGGTAAGGAAATGTGACAAGGTTAAGAAATAGTTCCAAAAATATGCTTTCAGTCTTCAGAGTAGAAGCACACTCTTAGCAGTTGTTACATGTAGAAACAAAGGATTTGTACTCATGATTGATCTTAATGAAAGACGCTTCTGTTCATGTCTGTGTGTTTATGTGTGCATGTGTTGTATGCATAGATGTGTGTCCAAAGGTCTTTGCTGTGAAGCATTCTTGAATCAGAATATAAAAGTTTTATTAAGAATATATTGAAGAAAAGTTCTTGCTGCAGTTTGAAGCCTAGAACATGGAACACACACACACACACACACACACACACACACACACAAACACACACACACTCCATAAGGTTATTGTATTCTGAGAAGGAATAGAAGAATGAGTAAAGTTCTTGCAGATATATTTGAGAAAAAATATGAATGGTTAATTGTAAGTAAAATAAAGCTCTAGGTACTTGGGGATTAGGTAATAAATTGAATTGAACTTGGCATCATTAGATGGAGAGAGCTCATGTAAGAGGTATAGAATGTTTACATTGTACTGGTTAATTATGAAGTTCAAACGATCTGTAAACAAAAAATACTATTGTGACACAACATCTTGCTTTTCTCTACACTGTTAATTGAGTACTGGGTTAATTTTGGTAAGCACAAAATTACGTGAGGTTTCCTGGGTGTTGAGAAACTGCAATGAACATACACATACACTCCCATACAAATAGAATTTTGTTCAGGCTTCTATGCAGTAAATATATAGCTCAAATCTCTAAAAAACTGTATTTAGAAATTATAAAACTTTACTTTTATACAGAATTGAAGCATGATTTCCAAAGGAAATACAGGAAAAAAGTTCTGAACCACTGAAATTTTTGTCTTTTAATATGAAGAAATCTATCATTTTTTAATTTTTAAAAAATTGTTGCAGTATACCATTATTACTAAATCTTAGTTGTAACCTTTAATTACTTCAGGATTAATTGTCTCCATTTATAAAATTATGTTGGAAACCTCCTTACCTTATGGGAGGGAATCCATTGAAAAGCTAATGAGTTAATGTTTATAGAGGCTTTTGTGCCTTGAGATGAAAGGTACAATATAAATCCAAAATATTAATGTTTAAATGTGAAGTCCTCTAATTAGTTCCCATTGCCTCAGGGACATTGCTGGAGATTTATACCTCCCCCTGAAATACCTGGCACAGTTGGTATAAGAAGCAGCATAATTTTTGGTGTACCATTATAATTCTATAGTCATTACCATGTGTCAAAAGTAGTTATGTATGCACATTACATTTACATATTTTGCATCTTAATGTTTACCTTGATTCATTTATCAATATAACAAGTATTAGGGTCATTTGTTATTATTCTTTTTTATCTGTGCTGCTGTAACAAAAATTTATTTTTTAGACACAGGATTAAATCAAAAAATGAGATGACCGTTAAAGAAAGTGAAAGAATATTGTGTTCATTGTCTTTATTTTAACACATGACCACTCTAACAATCATTAGCCATCTTAGAATAGAAAAGGAGAAAAGGAATCATATTAGTCAGTGTTCTCCTGTGCAGAAGAGCTGATAGAATGAATCTATCTGTCTGTCTATCTCTCTCTCTCTCTCTCTCTCTCTCTCTCTCTCTCTCTCTCTCTCTCAATAATATATATGTATGTAAGTATGTATCTATCTATCTAGGGAATTAATTAGAATGGCTTATAGGCCATGGTCCAGCTACTTCAACAATGGCTGTCTATCAAGAATCCAGTAGTTGATCAGTTGAATATCCTGGATAGATCAGCTGGTCTTCAGTATAGATCAGAATTCTGAAGAAGTAGCTCTACAACCAGTGAAGGAACTGACTAGCCAACGAAAGCAAAGACAATCAGGCAAACAACAAAACCTTTCTTCCTAGATGTCTTTTATATAGGCTGCAACCAGAAAGTGTGGCCCAGATCCACCTCGAAAGACCAAGATTAGGGGTTACTAATTTCTTAACTGAAAAAAGTTAACTCCTGATATAGTTCAGTGGACAACCAAGAATAACTATCACAGTAATATCTGTAGGAGCAATCCTATATTTATATAATGATTACATTATAATTTATTAACTTTACATTCCTATGAGACTTGGTGGTGACCATATGTCATATTCTCATAACAGTCCTTTGAATATTAGATGAGATTTTGGCATTTATATTCTAGGAAAATAGGCAAAAGTTAAAAAATTAACTAGCTCCTGGTCACAGCAGATTGAAACCAAAGCAGTGTGGCTCATGTTGTAAATTTTTAGAGTCTTACTATAATAATTCTACAAAATGTTGCCCTTCAATCTATTTTGCCTGTTTCCCTGGTCTAGGCCCCACCAAATTCAAGCTGAACAAGATATTTTTAATAACAGAATAATTATGAGACTGAACATTGAAGGAATTCTCAACAGAAACAGTGTTCTTCTTTGCCAGGGTTTTCAGTGTAGCTGCTTATTTGGCTCCTTGCCAAATCAATAAGCATAAACACTGAAATTGCAAGGAGAAGGATCCAAGACACAAAGCTCATTTTTGTTAGACTCGTGTTGAAAGCACATAGCTGAGGACTGAGCACATGTTACTCAGTGTAAGAATAGCAGCCTGTGGCTCTGTACTGAGTCTGGAAAATAGTTCTTTATATGTATCCTCTATCAACATAAAATTCTTTAGAAGGGATATTTAGATAAATGATAAATAATGCATCAAGGAAACTGCAAACTGAAGATAGATCTTGTAAACATTTAGAGAACTTCTTTGGTATCTCTTTTTTCTGATCTTTATTTTACCCATACACATGCCCAATAGCCATTGATAAAAAACAAAATCCTATACTATTTTCTTCCCCTCCACTCACCTTATGAACAGCTCTAATACGTACATGTTAATGTTATTGAACATACTCAGAGATACCATAACAACAACAAAACTCTTTATACAGAAAGCCCTTATGTTGCTGTCTGGTTAATTTCAGTGGCTATGCATCACCTCTTGTAAACTGGACAGCTTTGTGAATGTTATCCAGCATGTTGCACTGTGTTTCCATATTTTTAACCCATTAGGACAGATAAAAGTAGCTTCCCCGCCTGCCTTTGATAGGTGCAGTGGAAGGTACTGTATAATAAGTTGGATAGTAACTTTTTGATTTCAGGGTTTTCTGAATGCCACACAAAATAGGCAGATAAATCTAAGACTTTTTTTCTTTTGTTCACTTGGAAAGGTTTATAAAGCTTGCAGAGGGAGTTTTAGAGTCCAGTGTATACATGTGCTAGACAAATATTAACTGAGTAAGCAAGCAAATTAGTTCACATCTGCTAGACTGCTGCTTCAACATGAGACCCCCAGTCCCTTCTGTTCCTTTCTGCTTTGTTGGACTTCCTCTGTCAAATCAGGCTGCAAAGCCTCGGCTGTCCCTGAGTACTTTCATCTCCTAGAGCTCAATGTTCCAGTCATTGCTGTACTATGTAACCGTTGAAGAGCAGCCTCATAGTGTGCCTTTCCTCTGTTTCCTGGCGCTCACCTCGTAGTTTAGATTTCAAGCTGATTCTCTAAGTCTTCAGAAGTTTTTCCGATTTTGTTTATATGTATAAATGTTTCTGTGGAATTCAATGCCACTACTTACCCAAGCCTGCTCTACAATCAAGACTCTCAAGGTCACCTCAACCTCTCCAACTGATGTGTTTTTGGGGGGACCTTCTCCACTCTTGAGCCCAATCCAGACCACTTTTTTTTTAAATTGAAAATAGATTTTTCTTTCACGTAATACATTGCAACCACAATTTTCTATTTCTCCACTCCTCATATTTTCTACACCCAGACTAATTTCCCTTTATTTCTTTTTCAGAAAAAAAGTATGCCTCTAAGAGACAACCAAACGAGACAAATCATGCCACAATAAAACAAGTTGAAAGCCTGCATATTAAGGTTGGACAAGGCAACCCAGTAGGAGAAAACAAGTCTCAAGAGAAGGCAAAAGAGTCAGAGACATACCAACTCTCACTATTAGGACAACACCAAGATAACAGCTATAACAAACATGGAGAAGACCTGATCCAGACCCTTGCAGGCCCATATAGGCCTTACTTAGTTGATTCAGTGCGTCATTTTTTTCTGGTGTTGTTCATCTGTCTTCTTCTTAGGGATCCACAATCCTGGCATGAGGGGCCTGATAGAGACCTGAATGTAAATTCTTTCTACATAATTTCTGACTGAGGGTCTCTGCATTCACTCCTCCCTGCTGCTGGAGGGAGCCTCTCATGACAAATGGATAAGGCTCCTATCTGTGAGTTTAGCAGAATATTATAAGGAAGAATTCCATTTCTTCATAATCTCTCTCCCCCTCCCTCCCCCTCCCCCCTCTCTAGCTATCCCTGTTTCTCTTTTCAGTGATGTTTGATTCAACCCCATAAGGCTATGCAATCTCTGGTTCCTGGATATCTAGGCATTGCAGAGCATGGGCTCCCTCTCCTGATGTGGACATTAGGTTAATCCAAACTTTGGTTTGCTACTCCCGTAAGTTCTATTCCACCACGACCCCATCAACATCTTGTAGGCAAGACAGATTGTAAGTGTAGATTTCTGTGGGGGAGCCGGTTCCAGTTTTCTCATTCTGTAGCCTGCAGAGTACCTTATTATGTCAAAGAGAAGGTAGGGGGTGAAGATTTCAAGATAATACTAGTTCAACTTCTCTAAATTCAATGAGTTGAGTGGACTTCATCCTTGGCAATGGGGCAATAGGACCCTATGTCAGTTTCCAAAGAGCAAGCTTGTTTCCTAACAAAAGCCTGTCTTGTTTTTGGTTCTCCATAGGACTTCTTTGGCTAAAAATTCAAACATAGGTAACCAAGTCCCACCTGTGGAAGGCTTGCCTGCCTACAAAAGAAAGCCAGTTAAAACTTTGTCTCCTCCATTACTGATACTAGAGTCAGCATCATAGATTGCAGGACGGTTCCAATGCACTAGGTTTCCACACTTCGCAACAAAATGCCCCTCCCAATTCCAGCTGTTTAGACAATGCTGATCCTTTCTGCTCCCATCCCTACCTGACCCCAGTCAGCCTGAGAATGTATTCTACTTTCTCTTCCAAAGGGATCCATATTTGTCCTCTATAACCCTCCTTTTTACATAACTGCATTTTTAGGGGCATTTTTAAATACAGCTTTATAGAATAAAATGGCAATTAAAATCATTTGGAAGGATTTCAATGCTCATCTATTCCATTGAGAACAATTTTTGCTGTGTAAAATTTTCTCTTCTTTTATTTGGAGATAGTCTTCATATAGCAGTGATTCTCTAGAAGGTCATCTGTTTATGGCCAGCAGAGGTTCATTGAGACCCTTTTCCTTTGCACAGGTGCATAAGCAGCTTTATTTATAGTGACAAAGAGGATAATTCCTTGGTGACAGACTTTCCAGGCTATTAAAAATGCACACAGTTGAAATTGTTACTCTTTGACAGTATTTAGAATTTAATAAATGCAACCAGACAGTGCATGTGAGAACATTTTCCTTTAAGAATATATTTCCAAGAAATTTGTTTATTAGCTTATATCAGGCAAGAGCCATCTAACTTATTCTCATACCTGTTATAAATGGGATACATAATAATAATTATGGTTCATTTATTAGGCACCAATGTATAAATAATTATGTTTGGTTTGATTAAATCTAGGTTCATAGCTTCTTCAATTATATTAAAGCAACCCTGTCAACTATATTCTTCATAAAGTAACAAAAATTTATTTGTTACTTACATATTTAATACATAAATCTAATAATTTTGTATTATTGTGCCAGGCAGAAAAAATTTAAGAATGAGTATAGCTTTAGGCTATAGTTTCACAGAGTTCCAGTCTTTGTTGGGTGACTGAAAATATCAAAAGTGGGGTACATGTGTGTTCATATCTATGTATTTATTTATGATAAACTATTTATCATGAAGATACTTAACATCTAGTTAAAGAGTAAAAGAAACTTGAGATGTTGAATTGCAGATTCAGTGCACCTAAGTGTAAACAAAATTAATGTCCCTGAAGCCACTGTTTTAGGTTGCTTATGTGCATTAAATGTGAGGTGATGAACTGAAGATTGGGCAGTCTTTATAGGAAGGTTCAATGTAAGGTTCTGAGTGTGAAGAGGCCCTATGTTAAGAGCTCAGTGACCTCATCAGTGGATCTTTTGAATGAAAGAATGTGGAAGCAACATTCTTACAATAGCACACAGGACATTTCAAGCAGATTTACTTGTAATCAACAATCACCATTATGTTGGAGTTTAGGAGAAAAATTTACTAAGCAAATCCTAAAAAATCCACTAACACTCATGTGACTTTTCATTCATGGATTTCTTTCCAAGCAGCTATTTTGGGCAGTGATTTCTAGAGCACAATAACGTAAATGTATTGATTGTTACTGGAAAAGCAAAGTGTACAGATTTTCAGGCAATCTGTTCATTGATAGATGGTTTGAAAAACTTGAAAAGTGGCAGCTGTTTCCAAACATTGTCATGCCAGTTACTACATTAATTTTCATTCTTCAGTTATAAGCTTCAATGAGATAAGCATCAGAAAGCCAGGGAACCATGCAACTTGTTCACTGTGTGTCATTCAGGAGGAGGTGTTGGACAAGCAATACATGATCAAGTAGTTGTAAGAGGTAGGGCACAAAAAGGCTTATAACAGAACACTGAACTGCCAGCTCTTTGTTTCCTGTGTTACATAGAACTTAGGTAAAACACCATACAGAACTGTGAAAGACTGCATACTTTTATACATCAAAATCTCAACTTTGCATTTTATATTTTTTTTGCATTTTATATATTTTTAATTAAAATATATTTATATCATTCTCCCTTCTTTTTCTTCCAGGTCCCCATTAAAACCCTCTTTAATTTCTCCCATATTCATCCCTCCCTCCCACATAAATAGCCTCTTTTTCTTTGGTTATTGTTGTTACACACACACACACACACACACACACACACACACACACATATATATGCATGCCTAAATGTATAAATACAACCTGTGAAGTCCATTTCTTTTGTTTGTTTGCATACAGTTTCAGGGATAATCACTTTATATTGGATAAAATATTAGTGAACTTATTCCTGGGAGAGGATAATTCTTCCTCTCTGTAGTTACTTTTAGTTTTTATGTTTATAGAATTTTATTTTTGCCTCTTTCACGTCAGCATGTCTATTGATATTGCCATTATTCATATCTTATTTATGGAGACATTTCTTTGAGAGCCTAGTTCATAACAGACAACCTAGCATTTTGTCTGCTTCTTAAAATTTCTTTGCCATCTGCTCCTCTGTGTTCCTTGACTCATAGATTAAGGAGCTATGATGTAGATGTATCACACACAGTCTTTTGACCTCTGGATTGCATCCACTCTGGATGCAGTTTCTATGATGGTCTTCATTTTCTGAAAATATAATTTTTCTTGAGAAGAGGTGATAATGACACTTATCTATGTATGTAATGATAAAATTTAAATGCAGTTAGGGATTAAGTTGGTTTAGCATAGTAGCAATAGTAGATTATTTTCAAAGATCCATTATGCCATCAGTCCCAGAAAGGTTTCTAAGTAGTATTTTTGTTTTACTTTGGTTTTGATGTGTAAGGTCATTTCTTTCTTCTTTTTTTTTTGTGTGTGTGTTTCCTTGTTTTGGTATGAGAGTCATACTGGATTCACAGGATGAATATGAGAATGATACTTAATATATTTAATGATACTTTAAAATTGGCAGTTAGCGCTACCGTCTTCCCTATTTAAATATCCTTTAAGGTGCTCCAAAAGTTTTGTTGTGTTGTGTTATTTTCATTTAGTTCCATGACTATTTTGATTTTATATTCATTAATGAGTTGTTATATGACTATATACACTTAACAGAGACTTATTGTAAGTTTTATTGCATAATGGTAAGCTAGAATACCTGTGATTGCTTCAAATTGTTTATGTATTTGTTACAGTTTTTTTTTTTTTTTTTTTTTTTTTTTTTTTTTTTTTTTTTTTTTTTTCCTTTATTTTGTATTTATTAAAAAAAAAAACACAGTAAAAAGAATTTAAAATGTGGAAGAGTTAACAATAACTATATAGAGGATAAGAATGATAAGCATGGCTTATCAAGGGTAGACATACAAATAAGATTGCTACACCTATATTTTCTTTGTGTTCATCTTTCCTGCATCTTGAAGGTAGGACCAGCATCTCTGAGCTCTGCACAGTGGACTCAGGAGCTGACCAAGGTGCTGATACTTGTCCAACTCAAGCTGTAGACACAGGGCATGAATGTATATGTTATTGCTTGGAGAAACAAACTCACAGGGAAGTATATTAGATCTAACTACAGAGTTGAAAACCTTTAAGACTCAGGTAATGTAATTGCAGTTACAATTTGTCATTAGGCACAAGGCCATGTGCTACTATGCCAACCAGATTTACATGAAGAAAATCCATACCTGAAATGCTCAGAAAGGAGCCACACAATACCTGGAGTATGCGATTGCAGTCACAATTTGTCATTAACCACAAGGCCATGTGATACTATGCCAACCAGTTTTATATGAAGAAAATCCATACCTGAAATGCTCAGAAAGGAGCCACATAGTACCTGGAGTAACCACAAGTAAGAATGCACATTTTATGCCTTCAATATTTATGGTAATTTATTAATATGTCAATGTTTTTCAATTAAACCAATTATAATTCCAAAATGTAACAGCCCTCATAAAATACTATATGCAACACAATACTCTCTTTCTAAATGCTAACCTGAGCATATTTCCTCTGCAGAAAACTGTTCATATTTATCAACTTATTCATGAACTCACTCAGCAATTTGTAGCTTGTAAGAAATCATACTCTGTGTTGACCACAACAATTTGTCAGAATAGAAATAGATTTCTAATTTAATCACATCACAGTGCAGGACAACCTGAGAAAACCTTTATTATTTCATGACTCAGGAGACAATATTTTGAAAGAAGGTTTATAAATTTGTATTGGTTTCTGAAAAATTATCATCTTTAAGAGTAAACCAAAATGCTAGATTAAAGAAAATTTTCTCAAAATATTTCAAGACATTTTATTATCAGAAATGGAAGGAGTTAGCTCCAGAAAAAGTTTTAACATAAAATATATTTAAATGCTTATATAAATATATTTGGGTATAGTCTTTTGTATAACAAACCTAGAACGTAATGTTTTAAAACAGGATAAAACATGTTTAGAAAGCTTGTATAAATATAGATTTATGCATTTCTGTAAATTAGAGTAATTTATAAATGCTGGTTAAAATACCAATGAAAATAAGTCCTAGATATTCTCTGAAATTTTTATATAGATCATATATGTTTTTATTTCTACATTCTCAGATTCCACTGAGCACAAGAATCCACAATAGTTATTCTTCAGAATGTACTTTTCCACATTCCAATCCCTGGAGACTCTGTTTCAGCTCTGAAATGAAGCCTACAACCCTTGTGGTTTATAGTGTATGGCAATCACCGCTATGGTGAGATGCTTTGGACTCTGGTGAGATGCTTTGGGAAAATGTTTTTTTTTAACCTTTGTACTTGAATCAAGGTGTGTTAAAATGCATGCACACAATTCCACATGATGCTTAGGATGTCATGTACACCTAGGCAAGGGAGAAGGAAGGGAACAGAATGTCTATGAAGTAATCCAAGTAAGCAACTCTAGGTTATTTCCCTTTGTATAATTAAAATATTATGCTTCTTGCTCTCTGATAAACTTATTGTTAAATTCAAATATAATAAATCATATATATATTGCAGCTAACTCACAGCATGGCTTAGCTGGGCTTTCATTGTGCCTAGGATGCTTAAATGTGCCTACAACTGCGCAAAGTCACCTGCTACATTGCTTGTTTGTAATAAAGTGTTGAACAGCTCAGGTAATTTGTTGGGTTTATCTGATATTCTATATCAGAATAACTGTTAATACAGTATAGTGTGGAACCTTAGAAGCTTTCCTTCATGATTATTTAACTGATTAAAAATTATATCTCACTGCTACTGCCCAGAATTTAGACAGACTAGCTTACAACTATATTGCCACCCCAGAAAAAGATGAAAACTAAAAATTGAAGTATGAATCCTGAGTGAATAGCACTTACTTCTACATCATTACAAAAAAATAATACATTGAACCAGGATTTAATATGTAAGTATATGTGACACCTGTGTATTCTATGAGTATTCAAGCAAGACAACAGCTAATAATAACTCCCTGAGTGTAGAACAACCCTAAGTGCTATGTAGCCAGAGGGATTTGTGTGGGCATTACCAGGTTCTTTTCTGGTCATAAAATCCAGTTGGTGTGCAATTACTCCAGTGTGACACCTTCTATAAGCTAGAAATCATGTCTTCAGTCTCAACATTGTAAATCAATGAAATTACATTGTAGTCATTGACAACACATACAATTTTGCCTGTTTGATGCCCCATTACTGTAGCAGCACTTGCCTTCATTTGGAAATCCGTCCTTCATTTCTCTACATGGATATTACAGGGCAGTTCCCCCTCTTCAGTTTCTCTTCACTGAGAACATATTTATAGACATCAGAATAATGTCACACAGATTGCTCCCACAAATAGTCCTTGCTACTTTGTAGTACTAAGGTCCATTTTTTTTTTTACATCAGATGGTAAAATTTCTAAAAGTTTTATTTTTTTCATCTACTTCACCTCCCCAGCTTTATTTTTACACTAAAGGTGGTAGAGTCTCAAAGTATATTCCTGAATTGAATTTGTCATATTAAACACAACAGTGTGAAGATTGTGATTTGCTCCAACTTTGACCCTATGAAGCAATTGTGGAATTTCTACAAGAATGGTGATGGAGGAAGATGTCTTTTGTGAGCTAGCAAATGCTGTCCCATTATTACCTCTAAACTCCATTTTACAAAGCACAAACACATATCAGGAAACACTTTCCACCAAAAGTGGTTCACACAGCTACAAAAAGAGAATGAAACTATGCCACTTGCAGGAAAAAAATGAATTAAGTTAGAGAACATGTTAATTGAAGTAAATTAGAGCTATGAAGACAAATAGTGTGTTTTCAGATTAATGGAGAAGAGGGGCTAAGTCAGAAGGAATGACAGGAAAATCAACGGGAACTATTAGGTTGATAAAGAAGAAGGAATAGGCAGAAGAATAATAATATGATTAATATAATGACCAACATATTTTATATGCAAGTGTGAAATTGCTACACAATTAATATGCACTAATAAAGATGTTAAAAGCTGAAATGAACCATTTGTTCAGGAAAAATACATTTTCAGTTTTACTCATGGTCTCTGATTGCAAGATGAAGCACAACGCACAGCGTGAGATGAAGAAAAGGTTTCTGTTCTCTTTGCTTTAATTAAAAATGGCCCAATATGTACAGAAGTCACACCTTAGGCATCTGTACAAAACTGAAAAAGCTGAAACAAAGAAAAATAATGAGCATCTCACTGGGTCTCCAGCAGCTTCTGATAAGATTCATTTACCACAGCATGCATTGATGAATTTGATGCTCAGCATCAGCAGGGTTAAGCTGCGTTAATGAAAAACTTCAAAGTTTTAGGAACTTAACATAGTATCATTTCCTGTTCATGAGACATTAGAAGTATGGATTGGTAAAGGTAAACAGAGGTTCATCATAGTCACTTAGGGACTCCGATGACAGAGACTCATTCTCAATACAAGCATCCATAGTTACTGCATCTTAAGGGAAGTTTATCGTTATTCAGAAATCTGTAAACATAAAGAATGCAGATGTCAACAGCAAGTAACATTATAGATAACACCACTTATTTAACTATCTATGTATTTTACAGCTTGACATCTTGTATTTAAATTTTCCATTTATTGTGCTTCCCTTAATGTCATTTATTAATCTTAAAAACTATAGATAAGGCACATTTATATAAATGTGTGCTAATGTAATGCATTGCTTACAGTGCAATCATTTGCAATGTCTATCATTTTTGATCTACTCTTTATACTTTAGAGTATATATATATCCCAGAAGTCAAGAAGTAGTGTCATAGAAAACTGAGTTAGAATAGCCAAAACACGTGTTTGTAATTTGGACCTATTAATTTCACAGGATCCTTGTCAAATTAGTTATTCCTAGGGCAGTGGATCTCAACATGTGATTCATGGCTTCTTGAAAGAAATGGCCCTTACACAGTGATTGCCTAAGACCACTGGAAAACATGGATATTTACATTATGGCTCACAACAGTAGCAAAATTACAGCTATGAAGTAACAATGAAACCAGTTTTAAGTTTGAGGTTCACCACAGCATGAGGAACTGTATTAAGGGTCACAGCATTAGGAATGTCTAGAAAATGTGAAAGTGATACTAGATCATTTCATTCATTCTACGACTTTGAGTGAGAAAGATCTGCTTTTGTAGATCTTCTTTGTCACAGCATTCATATGAAGTCTGATAATATCACCTAAAAAATTCACGGACTTATATTGAAGAGGCTTCTGTGAGCCTAAAAAGAAACCTAGAAATTTCAAAAGGAAATTTTTGAGTTGTATAAGACAAATGAAACCTTCAATAAGTTGAATATGATCACATATTGAGAAAAATTTACAATACATCAAGCTGTAGTATCAACAACAATAAAAAATTCTGTAAAGGCAAAAGATGACCAAACAGATATTAAAAAGTAATTACTCTCACTGGTAATTAAGTAATACACCAACCAGTTTGTCTCATCTAGTGACTAACAAAAAACGGAGAACTGGTAGATGTGCAAAATAAAATGACTGTTGTTGAATCCATTATCCATTGCTCTACAATTGTTGTGGAGAGTAATTTGGCTAAATTCATCAAATTAATTTGCATGCTTTATAGAAAAAGAAAAACCTCCAGTAGAAATGCTTCAGAGTTACAACAATACATCAAGGAATAAAAATAATGCTGGGGAGGAGATAAAGTGATGTGGAGAAGAGAGAGTGACTGGAAGGGGCAGGAGGGGGAAGGGAGCTTGAACGAGGATATACATGAATAAAAAATATGACTATTCATTATAAATAAATTAAAAATACTAACAATAAATAACTTTTGTTTAAAATTTCAAAAAAATAAGCATGATAGTTCTTACAGTATTGTTTATAACATCAAAATGTGTGTGTGTGTGTGTGTGTGTTTGTGTGTATGTGTACCTTTTTGTGAGAGGGTGTCAAAAGCAGAACAAATGTCAGAAAGGATACATGGAAATTGGACCACATGCACTGTCCAAAGACAATGTATCACTTTGTAGTCCTCATATCTGATTGGGATTGAAATTTTTTAACTGAACATCATTGTTTATGTGATTATTGCTAAAAAAGTAAGATATGATTACTATAGAAAAAATAAAATCTCCGAGTATTAAAGAAAAATGAAAGTTATTCAAAATTCCTCTACTTTACTAACTGTAGCCACTAAAATTTTGATGAATTTTCTCTGTGAATGTTTTCTATAAAAAATTAACTGTCATTTTTAAAATTAATGTTCATATCTTCTGAATAATTTTTTAACTTTTGTAAAATTTTGTTCTATTTCTGCTATTTCCTTAGGAAATATTATTTTTTATTTTCTTAGAAATGGCATTCATTATTAACTAAGAATGAGATTTTAGACTAGGTCTTAAAGAGAAGGTATATAAATTTTATTGTCATTGATGATAATACTAAAGTTTATGTCTTAGATTTGGTACATTCTAAAGTATTCATTGTATATTTTACTAGGTATACATTACTTTAACCACAAGAAAACCATTGGCCCTGTGAGGTTCATAACAAAAGACAGAAGTGACTGACTCAATTCCAGATAAAGGTTTAAGTGAGTAATAGGGATTCACAGGTACATCCAGAAGAAAAGCAATATTAGAGAAAAAGCAAAGCTATTAATGAACATGATGAAATTGATGATGAATATAATAGAAGAACTACCAATGCATTATGCATATATATTTATAATATATATTATATGTATCAAATTATATATACATATACATAAACAAATTTCATCAAGAAAAATAAGCAAGCAAGTTCAGACTTTTAGGAAGTTATAAAAATCTTGTCACTACAGCTTTTGATAAAAGGTGGCAGATGAGAAAATTTACTACAAGGCATTTAAGCCTGGGATTGAAGCTATACGTATTCAACAGGAATTTGAAATCATTGTGTTAAACTTCAGTTATGATTCAATATCCCACCACTTTAAGTCTCAATTAACTTTCTAATCTAATTTCCAATTGCATTATTTCCCTAATGCTCACCTATTGATCAAAAAGTGAAAATACAAGTTTCAGGCATGTGTTTCCTGGGGTTCTATCTTCAGAGATATGTTAAGACCCATGTCCGAGATACTCTGTGTCTAAAGGCATTTGCTTTACAAAGACTACTAACTCTCAAGCTGATGGTTATTTGACTAACATATGCCCACTTCTAAGTTATATAAGTGATTTATAAAAGCCTACTATCCATTGAACTAATTAGAATTATGTGGAATCACTATTATATCTTTCTTTTCTTTTGCAATTATGGAGATTGTTTATATAGACAGAATAAAGAAAAAATATAGTCTTTTTTCTTTTTTCCTTAAGCAAATGTAATTAGCTGATGTAGTCATAAAAGGGTTCATCTGTACTTTATAAAATTAAAGTTGTAGACATCAGAGAAATGACTCTTCCCCAAATAACATCAGATTTCAATGAAAATTAAGAAGGCTTCTAAACTATTGATTCTTTTTCTTTTAATAAAATGTAGAACATGATACAGACATCCAAGAATGAAGGAAACAGAATATGATGCCAGCATCCTGGAGCCTCTTGTATCTGCCATCCCAAGCAGAACTTTTGATCATGGCAAAATAGGAGAAATATTGAGAAAAGCAGACGGAGAGTAATGGAATCATGGAACCAATAAAGCGAAAATCTGCACAGCAAGAGGCACCCTAGAGGCCCTAATGTCAATACTGTGGTATAACTGTATGGCAAAACTGATGTGAATTTAAACTCATCTGAATCCATGGTGACTCTGTGTGTGTGTGTGTGTGTGTGTGTGTGTGTGTGTGTGTGTTCTTTCAAAGAGCCAGAAATTAGTTTAAACAGTAGCTTCATCCTCAGTTCTTACAAAATATCCACAGTATCCAATCCTTGTATTATATGTAATATAATACTCCCCCAATAGAGGAAAGTATAAAAGTAATTTCTCTCATTTTCCCTATACAAGCTACAAAAGTGTAAGACCAACAGAAGCAGTGTGAGTCCCAGTAAGGTGAACTCTAAACCTGAAAAGCTTTCAATAGAGAAGTGAAAGAGTCAATTGGCATAACCCAGCAAAGTAAGGACCGAATGTTAGCCATGACTTTAAACAGTCAGCAACATCAGTAAACAGAATTTTAAAGACCTAAAAAAAAACCAACAAAAAATAAAAACTTTACTTATTTTAAGGTTATAATACAGGTAAACCCTATTGAAAAAATGGGAAGACATTTCTCTAATATTCAAGTTGCCCTGAGGCCATTTTTTTTTTTTTTTGAAATGTGAGTGTTTTTTGGTTGTGAGCCTAGCTTTTAATGGCTGAGCCATAAAGTGATGGGGAGAAGACAGAGTGACTGGGATAGGTGGGAGGGGGAAGGGAGTTTGAACAAGGAGATATATGGATAAAAAATATGAATTTATTCATAATAAAAAAGCAAAAAAATATGAGTGTTGTGATATATGCATGGGGTGGTGTGAAGAATCTTTTCTCTTGGTTATTTCTTTAAATGAATGTAAACCTGTAGAGACTAACATAAATTTATTTCAGAAAGCCAAATGCTACCATCTTCTAAACTATATAGGAACCTTTAATATTCCTGAGCATTCAAATTTCACAGAAGTAAGGTGAATTTTCTCCTGTAACAAACATAGGTTTAGTGTTCAAAGGGAGTTAGGTAATTTGAACTGTGAACAAGCATAGTACAGTCAGCCTTCTATGTCAACATGTACAGGTGTGATGACCTGGAGTCAAAAAGAACTTGTGAAAAATCCCATTCATGTGAACACGTACAACACATTATTTCCATAATTACTTGCTCTATAACACTGCATGATAACTATTTACATAATGCTCACATGTTTTATATTTAAATAACCTAGAGATTGAAGGGCATGAGAGAATACAAATAGGTCATAAACAAAGAAAATGACAATTCATAGAAAGCTGTGCATTCCTAGATTTAGGAATCTGCAGAATGATCTGAAACCAATCTTTTACAGACATTGAAGGACATTTTTGGATGGCATGTGAATTAGTTAATATGAACTCTACCAACATCCAATAGCACAGAGTAAATCCATCAAGTAGCTCTTGTATGTGGAAGAATCAAGACCCTGCTGCAAGAAAGGGACTCCAGAGTTGGTAAGCCACATGCTTCCTCAACTTATCTCTTTAGTACATTACTTAGGAAAGGTAACATTTTCTAGAAAGGGCTCCAATTATTAAGACCACCAACATAAACCTATTCCATTCACTGATATATAGAAAATAATTTTTGTACAGTTTTTGTTTGTCTAAATTAATGGTTAGAGTGGGGACTTATTGACTCTTGTCTTTCTTATGACTCGAATGACAGATCTGAAGAGCCTCAAAAATGACTTTTAAACCCATGGTAAGATGACCTGTCCAGACAGCACAGCACAATCTTCTCTGCAAAGGACTAAACTCATTTTTGAAAGGTTGACAAGCATATTCTGGTTTATTGTTGTTGTTTAGAAACACAGAAGTTGCCTCCAAATAACAGTCCAAATCATACACATGGACAATGAGAATGACACCTCTTTATTTGCCTGGCACAATGCTGGTCACACAAAGGAGAAAGTGAACATAGCTGGAAAGTGGGGTTTTTTTGTAGAAATAACCACAGTAAATGATTTTTGAAAAGATAAAGAAAATTAGAAAGAAAAAAAGACAAGCTTCATTAAAGAGAAGGCACTTTGGGTCTCAGATGTTGAAAAAGAAAAAGGTCGAAGAGCAGTTCATCAGGGAGAAAATAAGAGTCCAGAGGTGCTGCTGGGGTCTGAGCTCACGGGTGCTGGTGAGCACAGGCTGGTGCATAACTTAGAGCAGGAAAGAGGACACTTTAATTTATGTGCTCAATTTTTCTGAGATCTCAAAACAAGAAACAAATGAAGGTGGGGAAGACGATGAATGAGGTTAATTTCCAGGGTGCACGTTCAGGGTGCTTTTGAGATGAAGAGTTTTTCTATTACCTCAGTATCCTCATCTGAGAGAAAAGTGATTTCAGAGCCAGAAGCATTTTGCCGGCAGCCTCAATTCAACCTCCCCAAAAGGCCTTTAACAGTGACTGGGGCTCAAAGTTCATTTTTGAAATGAGGGTTATATAAGGAGGACTTCAAAATGATAATCTACAAAGCATGTCTCTTCCACTTCAGCACAAACCTTCAAGTTAAAATATTATTACAACACCTCAAGTTAAATGGATAAGATATACTAAGCCACAAGACAAAAACAATGAAAAGAAAAGGCTCAATTTCTATGCAAAATAATAAAAAAACGTACTGAAATTAATATTTGATTTTTTTCTCCATTCACTAGACTTTCCTTCTTGGAGCATAAAATATGATCTTTACATAAATTTCTTGGAGGCTGGGCAGACAGCTCAGCTAATGAAGTATTTGCCGCACCAGCAATAGGGCCTGAGTGCAGACACTCGGTGAGGATATAAAAGATGGGCACAGAAGAACACTCTGCACTGCACTTGCAGCACTGGAAGAGTGGAAGCAACATTTTGGGCAGCCAGTCTGCTGATTTCCAGCTTCCCTGGGAGCCTCCAGGACTGTGGGAGAGACAGACTCTTCAGGTCATCTTCCTGACTCCACATACGTGAGCATACGTGAAGATACACATGAACATGTGCACACATACCACACAATCTACGTCAGAGAAAACTTCAGTGTCCTACTGTTTTCATGAATAAATTCATCCTGCAAAGTATGCATCATAACTGTAATTTTGGAAGTTCTACCTTCTTCATACTTTTTGAAGTTTTATCTTGTAGAGAGTCATTAACAAAGCAAACACCCCATTTCTCCATTCAAAGTTTCTATTTAGAAATATGTATAATATGCTCCACTCATAACATTCTTCCCACATCTCACAGGAAGAGTCCTGAGATTAGAGATTCTGTTCAACTTAAACATACTTTAAAATAGGGGAGGAGATGGGAAGATTGAGAGAAGAGAGTGTGACCTGGAGGGGTCTGGAGGAGGAAGGGAATTGGAACAAGGGGCTACATGGATACAAAATGAGACTTTATTCTATAAAAATAAAAGAAAAAAGAAAACAAAGAGTGGTATATGGGAAGGCTCAGAAAAAAGAAGTCATGTAATTATATTATAATCTCAAAAGTAAAAAGAAATAACTTTAAAAACATACTTTAAAATATTATTTTATTAGCTTTTCTCCACATTGCTTAGAAATTATTATAATTAAACAAACTCAAAAAAGTGTGAACAAAACCTCTGGTCATTCTCACAGCACAAAATATTACAGCTGGACCCATGTTCCAAGAACAGTGATACGCTGCTGAATGCTAAGTGGGTTCCAGAAATATCCTGTAAGCCAATGGCTGAACTGTTCTCAGGACACCACATCTTCTCCCAGACACTTCTAATTTCCTAGTGGTGGGGAGTGGGGGGGCATTTTCCTGTTCACAGCAAATAAATTTGGATTTCCTGAACTCTATTGCTTATACTATAGCAAATACATTTAATTACCTTTTGATAGGGGAAGGAGGTATATTTCAGTGTAAAGTCTGTCATAGCCTATGTGAGGGAATGTGGACTTGGCTTTAGGCTATCTATAAGTGATGGTTAATGATGTTAGTTCAGTTTTCTTTTACTAAATTTAAATGCTGGTTGTTCAAATAAAATTAAGTTTGAATGAAAAAAATTAAGTTAAAAAATATTAAGTGATTTTTAGATGGGGAAAGAATAAAAACTGAGCACCACCCTCATCAATCAACACTTCAGTGTTCAGTGTGAATCAGTATATGGAGGCTTAAATATTTCTTGTCTTCTCAGTTTCCTGTTGGGTCTTTCTTCATCTAGCTTCCTCAATAGATTAGGAATAAAGTTTTCCCCTAAGTTAAGTGTAGAATCTGTCCATTGTCTCTTCGTGTGCTAGCCTCCTTAGGGATAGTGGCAGAGGGATAGTCTTTGACAGACTTGGAATATTCTATAGATCTCAGCCTTCCCTCATTCACCTTCTCCCTGAACAGAGTTGCAAAGGCTTCCATGGTAACCCGACTCCTAAATAACAAGAGAGCAGCATCTTCGTGATGATGGGGCGAAATGAAGAGGCCCCTGGGAGGTCCTCCAGCTGCCCCCGGAACTTCCAATTTATTAGAGAAGCTGCATTTATAACTGAGTCTTATTAAGAAGAGTCTGCTCACTTCTGTAGATTAAGGACCTAAAACATGCACAACAACTCGACTCTCCTTTCTCCACAGATAACAAAACATCTTCCATTCACTTTCTAATCAGTGAAAATTTTTAAAAATTATGTTATAAATAATATTGGCAAAAAATACATATGTGGATTAGACTTGTTGGGGCAGGTGTTAGGCAGTGTGAAACTACAGCAACATATGAGAAAGATTTTATTTTCAATAATTTCTTTCCATTTTAAAGGATTTCCTTGGTTTTACATCATTAAAAATAATATAGCGTGCACAGTTCCCCTTCACAGCCACATGATTCTAATTCTAGTTGCCTGTATATCAGGGGCTCAAACTTACAGGCAGCATTTGCACTTCCTTGTGCGGTTTCCTCTCATCTTCTCAATTATGATAATAAATAACCCTCGTGTGCCAAAATGTATGCTTGACCTGATAAGCTCAGACAAATCACACTTGAAGCTTCAGACTCATACCCAGTATTGTCCACTTTTAAAATAGAAAAATTACATTGATTGCATGAAAGTCAAGGCTCATTTTGGTCCATCGATTCTCCTAGTGACCGTCCACAGCATCAAAGCCCAGTGCGAACCCAATCTGACCCTGACTTTATGTGTGTTATTATATCAAGAGACAGGAGCTACTTACAGCCCATGCCATTGTCTCCATAGACATGTAATAAAGTATTCTAGAACTGCTCCTGCCCAGAACACTTCAGGCACATGTCATTTTCTTAGCTGTCTTTCTTTCTCTTGACCCTCCCTATCCTTTCGTACCAGCCCATATACTTAGCCTTCTTCCACTATGAAAAATCTTCTTTTGCTGACTATTTCTTGCCTCTTGATTCAGAACTTAAAAAGCAACTTGAGATTCTTACTAATCATGTAACTAATGATAAACAACATCCTCCACCCAAATCCATAACTAATAATAACATTCTTTATTAAGCTCTTCACAAGACAGTATGTCTGATGCAAAGCTCCTCTCCACACTGTTTTAATTACAATAAATCACCTTCATTATGATGCATACTTCAATATAGCACGTCAGCTGCTTAGCTACCTTGGTTACTCCCATAATGAAGTGAGAGCAGGCATACATGTCTCAAAGAAAGTTATTTACACCCACAGCATCTACAGCAAAAAACAATTCTACAGCATCCCATGGCTTTGCAGCATGAATTTCAACAACTTTTATCTTACCTTACTGTTCAGACATCAGAGCTGAGAAGACAGGATACAGAAAAGGAAGAGAGAAGGCATCACATCTGGGAATGCTGTTTACACAAATAACAGTGCTCGAGTACATCCACTAGCATGGAAAAATAAGTCCTTGCAGTACAATCATTTCTCTATAAATGTATGAAAGTATTTACTGCCTGGTGCAACAAATCAGCAGTGAGACACTAGGCTGTGCTATGCACATTCCAAGGGACTGAGTGTCAAAGTCAACTTCCCGGGCAGTCCCCTGAGTACAGTGCTGGGCACATTCTCCTGAAAGGTGTGAAAATCTGATTTTCTAAAATGGATCAGTAAGTCTCTATGAAGGGGGGAAGGATCGATAAATCTTTGCTAAGTAGATTGTAAAGGAAAAATTATTCTTTCTGTGACAGTACATTAGGATCCTCTAAACAATCTCAATAAACTAAAGACATAGCATTTCTCTACACAAGCTACTTTTGACTTCTGATATATTTTTGTAATCTCTGATCATTCTCCAATGCACGTACATTTAGTTTTGCTAAGCAATGTTCTGTGTTGAGGTTGATTTATGATGTGTGCCATTATAATGCTTGACTGTGACTAGAAAATTATTAGCCGCTTGTAACCTGATAGATGTAATACAAGGAAATATCATTATAGCTGTACATGCGTATATGTTTGTAACTATATCAGTTTATAGGATAGTTGCATGATGGGATTTTGGTATACCTCGGCCAAATATATCTGTGCTGTTTTGGGTGACCATTCATAAATACATAGCATATATTCTCTCAGTGCCTAAAAAGACCTGGAGTGTGATATGTGTAGAATCAGTGAGTGCTGAGAGCCATTCTAGAAATATTTCTGTCTCCCTCTGTGCAATGATCCAGGAAACCTTGGGTGCCAGTTTTACCACATGCATTTGATCACACTGAACTGGTATAGTTTCCAGCCCATAATGAAAAACATATTTGTATCACAACTGGAGGACTGATGATCTTCACCACTCAGAGGCTCAAGAATCCTTGCTAAAGAATTTAAACAAGGAATGTGTGTTGCAAGCAAACAAACCAGAGGGTAGACTCACTTCGCATGGGTGGATGCTCTGTTAGAGCATCCAGAGCTGTGTGTGACTGAAGTTTCCGGTGCTCTATGTTAAAGGGATCATTAAAAATGTGGTCTGTGTAGTAGTAAGGTAATTCAGAGACCTCAGAGCATCCTGAACACTTTGTGCCCTACAGTATTTGATAAGACAAGACTGGTGCTTCATATGGCAACCTTAGATTTGAATTTCTCTGTGCACATGTAAATCAGAACTTATGATATGGCCCCTTTTCAAGGAAAAGTGTGTCAATGTGTTCCAAAATTATGGAATTCTTGTATAAATGAAGAGAGGCAAGGCACCATTTTAAACTACAGCAAACTAGTATAAAGAATATATGCAAATTTTGCTCACCTGAATATTCATATTTGTAACAGGAATTGTATTCACTGGTATTTTTTTCTAGGATGTCATGTAAAACGATTCTAAAATGCTTTCCTTCCCATCTTTTAATCAATTAGTGCTATTTTGGCACTCATTCAAGACAAAGGTAACTATAATTTCTTTCAGCATGAAGGACTCACTGGTCTTATAGTCTCTCCCACCATCTGCTTTTGTGACATTTCCAACTGAAGAATGTGACTTTTTATAAAGCAAGGTCAAGTTTCTAATAATATCTAACATCCAATATCCAACAGAAAAGAAGATGCAACAGGAAAATCTTTGGGATTGGAATGAGTTCTCAGTGTCTGTGAACACACAGACACATGCCTCCTTTTAAGAATTCAGGACAGAGCACTGATGCAGACATAATGAGTAGCATCCTTTCTGGTTCATATGTCAGATGCAGTAAGACATCACTATTGAAATAAGAAAATTCAGGTACATCCAAACCGGGACTTGTAAGTGCAGAGTTCTGAGTCTTACCTATCAAAACACAAGTCCTTTTCTAAGAAACTCAAACAACAAAGGAAGGAGATCAACTTTCTTTCAATGGTATAGAAATAAAAGTTACTTTTATAATAAAATGTTGATGGATAAAGCTCTGGCATAGAAATTTATTGTGTAGCAGATGTTTCATTAAATAGAGAAAGAAAGGTACTACCCATTTAAAGAAAAAAATTTCAATTAAATTTCTATTTACAGTTGTTGCATTGAAGATTTGTTAAATGCAGTTTCTTGTGAATCTTCCTTTATATTGTATAACTTGCTATTTTGAAAAGATTTATTTTTTCTCATATATGTGAAAAAATATCTTTGTGTTTGTATGCATGTGAGTGTGTATGTGTATATGTATGTCTATGTCTCTGTATCAGTGTATGTGTGTGTTTGTGTGTGTGAATGTGTTTGTAAATTTATGTGTGTATGTTTATAAGTGTGCTGCTTCTGTATTGTGTGTGTGTGTGAGTATGTGAGTATGTGTGAGAGTGTATGTGTGTGAGTATGTGAGTGTGTGTGTGTGTGTGTGTGTGTGTGTGTGTGTGTGTTCCTGTGGAGGCCAGCAGAGGGTGCCAGAGCCTCTGGAGCTGGAGTTACAGGCAACTGTGAATCACCTGGTATGGGTTCTAGGAGGGACTGAACTCTAGTCCTCTAAGAAAACAGTAGTTTCTCTTAATCATTGAGCCATCTCTCCAGCACAGAAACTTTTTCTTCATACAAAGAAATAGCTTAGATGCCAAATGATTCCCTGAGACAAAATGAAAAGCATTCTCTGGGCAAAGACTGGTAAAACCAGTACTTTCTGCTTTCTAGGAACAGTTGGGAGGAGGGATCTTCCCCAAAGACCCAGCAATATTGCTACTGGGCATATACCCTAAAGATGCACATTTGCACTCCAAAGGCATTAGCTCAACTATGTTCATAGCAGCATTATTCATAATAGCAAGAACCTGGAAACAACCTAGATTCCCCTCAACTGAAGAATGGATTAACAAACTGTGGTACATCTACACAATGGAGTACTACTCAGCAGTAAGAAAAAATGATATCCTAAAATTTGCAGGAAAATGGATGAATTTGAAGAATATCTCCCTGAGCAAAGTATCACAAACCCAGAAAGATTAAACAGGGGATGTACTCACTCATTGGTGAACTTTAAAGAAAAAAAGCTAAGCATGCCCAAGTTGCAAACCACAACCACTGAACAGCTTGGGATCTGAAACACCTTGGACTGGAAACTTGGAGCCCATTCCCTCCAGAGAAACACCTGACTCGGTCTTGATGTGGGGGTGAGGAAAGCATATCTGCCTGGAGTGGATGTTGAACTAAGCCACTTTGGGACCTTGGGACCTCCTGCCCTTGCTGGGGAGGAGGTAAACTGATGAAGAGAAGAGTGAGTGACTGGGAAGGGCAGGAGGGGGAAGAGAGACTGAACAAGGGGATACATGGATAAAAAATTATATATATATGACTTTTTCATAATAAAAACAAAAAAAATAAAAAGGGCCAACTTACCTATAAAGGTAGACCCATCAGAATAACACCTGGAAAAAAAAAAGAAAAGAAAAGAAAACCATCCCCTTGCCTTTAAAGGACTTTGCATTGTGGAAAAGCTCCTGAGAATATCATTCCATGATTGTCTTTCTTCTTTTCCTCTCCTAACTTGGCATTAAAATAATACTGCTTTAAGGAAGCACATGCTCACTAAGAACTGTATAAAATGAACCCATAAAATAGCAGGTCTATTGTCACACAATTTGATACATTATTTATATATTCATAGATTGTGCACACACACATTTTGCATCTAGTTCTACATTCACTAACTTAAAATTATATCATTACCATTTTCTAAAGTCACTCAATAGTCCTCAATAAGAGAAATGAATAATTACTGTATAATAGTGAAGGCAGCCACTGCTACATGATTAACCTATTCATAATACGTAAACTAACACTCAGTACCATGAGTGTTTTCATGTTTATTGTCTAGATCTCCCTTATCAAGTATCAGTAAAACATGTCAAAAATTATTTTACATGAAATAACAGATAATCTTAAGAATTTACTCAAATTGTTTTTCAGAAAGGTCTGAGCACCTCATATTTTAATATAGATTCCTTCTATATATCTAATACTGTTGATTTTTTTTGTAAATTTCTCAAACAAAATTTTTTTCAATTTAACTTTCTTCTGCTTTTCAAGAGAAACATCTAGACATTTTCTCACTTATTTCTCATTTGATGTGGTTATTATTTCTTTTAATATTTAATACTCTAGTATGTTGTCTCCCTTCCCAAATTTCTGAATTCTTAATTAAAGTATAACTATATCACTTCCCTTCTTTCCCTACCTCCCTCCAATTCTGCCATGTCCCCCTTTCAATTGATGGCCTCTTTTTCTTTGATTATTATTATCACATATATAGTAAACACATAAATATATAAATACAACCTGCTGAGTCCATTTGGTGTTAGCTGTGTGTGTATTCTCAAGTTCTCGATTTCGCATTGAATTTTGTTTGCAGCATATTCTAGGTCATGTAATATTTTACTACACATATGCATTGTATAATGTTTAAATCAGTTGAGATACATCTATCTTCTAAAGCACTTATTAATTCTTTATGGTAAAAATATGAAAACCTCTTGGTCTCATATTCTTAACCTGCAGAATTAAAAGGAAAAAAATCGCTGTCATTTAAATTTCCACCCTAATGGCACTTAATATATTTCAGCCATAGCATGTAATGTATTTATTTTAGCTGCATTGTTTGCTGCTGTGACCTCCTCAGGCTTTGTTCCTCCTGAGGAGCTTTTCATCATCAGCCATCAGCAGATAAATGTTCCCTTACTTTTCAGTCTATAATGTAAGTTATAACTTCTTGTATTGCAATGTGAGCATGAGCACTAACTTTTTTTTTCAAGATGATAGATAATGGTTCTTTAGCGCCCTTTGGTCAGCAGACTTAGGATTTTCTTTAGCCAAGAAAAGGCTTTTCTCTGGGACACAGATCATACACAGCTGTCACTGGTTCTAAGCAGTTGCCTTTGTGAGGCTCTCCTCATCCACAGTCCACTCTTCTGAATCTCTTGCTATTACTAATCATTCCAGAACTTTCTTCAATGTTATTAGTAATCATTCCAGAACTTTCTTCAGTAATATTGGTAAGATCTTGATGCTCCTTTCTAGCGCCATCTTTTTCTCATCCTTGAAGAACTCAGTAAATCATTGGCTTCACTTTGTGGGAAGGGGAGAGACCAGTTCTAACTTTAGGATACTCAACATTTTAACTCTGCAGTGATAGCAACAGTGCCCCAGACACACACACATGCACATGCACACACACAAACATTCCAGGTATTTTCTGTCTCCTTATATCCTAAAGCTACTCTGACTAGGATCTGTCAGCAGCCTCCTGCCTATCCCTGCTCTAGTGAAGCAGAGGGGAAAAAAAACAATGATCTCAGATCTAGCCAACAGCTGCAGGACACTGCATGCCCTGGGAAACATAAGGAGCAGAGCATTAATTCTTTGTTAGGACCCCCTGTCTCCCCAATAGCAGGAAATGAAGGTACTGGGTGTCATTCATGGAAGCTCTTTTCTATAACATGAAGCAGTAGCTAACTGCTGTGGTTGAATTAATGAGAACACATATTACTTGTTAGGAATTTTCATGATCCCTGGATTCTGATGCTCTTCTCTCAATCATCCAAAGTAGAAGTACTGGTTATTACGTATCTCTGCACCAAGGCTCACCAGGTTTACCATAATGTTAAATCCAAACATTATTTCTTAGTTGTCAAATGTCTATACTTTTCAGGAGCTTTTGCACACTTAATAGTTTTCTTCTTGAGATATCTTTTATTTGACTTCCACAAACAATATTTGCAGATGTCATTTTAATATTCCAACTTTGAAATTCTCTGCAAATTCTCCTTCATTTGCCAGCTTCTGACCACGTGATCTTATAGCCAGGCCTCCAGTCTTCTCTTCTTTATTTACCCTTTGTAAGGATTCTTGGCATTCCACATAGCTGAGCCAACTGGGCTCAGGTGAGATGCACCTTGTACGGAGGCACGCCCCTGGGTGTGGCTGCGTAAACCTTTGGCACTGCCTATGGAAGCACCTCCCTGGACACATGATGCATACAGAGGCACGCCCTAAACGTGACTACCTATATCCATACACACCCCTTCTCTTAAAAGAGACCAGGCGCATGTTCGGCTCTCTCTCTGTCTCCTGCTGTCCTGTTCCTCTGCTTTTGCACTTGCCTAGGAACTCTCTCTTAAATAAACTCTCGTGTGGCCTTGGTAGTGTGTATCTCCTTTCATGCGCAAAACTAACACCCTTCATCACCTTGCCCATTGGAAGGGCACTATGAAGGACCAAGAGTTCTTATCAACTACCAATACTAACTTTATCTTGAAGGTGCACACTGAAGCCTTGGGCAACCCTTCACAAAATTATAGCTTCTGTAAGTCCTCAGGAGATTGGACTCTCACAGTCAGTTGCTAGAACTTCTAATAAAGTTGCTCCAGAAATTTTGATCTCCTAAAACTTTGAGAGATGGTGGATGACTAGTGTTGACATAACCATTTAGTATGGAGCCATCTCTTCCAGCCTTTCCTTATAGTTTTTAAAGAAACTAAAGTTTGTTTGGCTTTAGACCATCTAAAGGTTAGCTATTTATGGTAGAAATGTAAAATTGCAATCACTTGGGGATAAAAATGGGATATAAAAATATTAATTCAGTAAAGAAGCAATAATAGGTTAAAATAGGGGTGAAAAAATAAGAGATAACTATTAATAGCTAGAAGCATCTTTCTTCAAAAACTTATTTAAATATTAAGAGTTTAAAAAAAAGAAAAAATAGAATGTATAGTAAATATAAAGAAAATTAAAATAAATAAGCCCAACTGTATATATCATTTTATAAATGAAAATAGTTTTAATTAAACATTATATAAAGAGACTACCAAACATTTTCCCACTAAATATTTATCACATACAAATCATAAGAACTTAAGACTTGCGAGGCATGACATAAAAGCTTAGAAGAATATACACTAGATATAGACTAATGAAAACTTTCAAGAAATTAATATTACTCTAGACAAATAATCTTTAAGACATCATTTTTTATCAGATATAGAGTTGATCATGAACTAATAATAAGTATTTACTCCCTGAAGGAAAAGCAATATAAATTTATATGAACCTAGTTAAGACAGCATTATATATGAGAAAATGATGGACTGTACAGAGATCTATTTCAGCTTTCTACCAGATTGGGGGATTTTCATACAATTTTATTTTATTTTATTTTATTTTGCTGGAGCAACCATACAAAAATAAGTAAAAATATAAAAGATGTAATCAAAGTATTCACTTGAACTAAAAACCTGTAAAATAACTATGAATACAATAAAAGGAGCACTGATATTTGTCTCAAAACAAGGGAAAACTATTTAAACTAGAGTATAAAGTAAATCTCAAAACATTTCAAAGATCAGCTTCAAACATACAAAAAGTCAATATGAAAGTGTAGAGTGGTATACATGCCTTTAAGTCCACACTTGAGAAGCTCAGAAAAGAGAATTGTGCATTCTGGGATCCCAGGGCACATAGTAAAACAAAAAAGTGAACATGAATGTATTCTCAAGTTTTTAGAGAGTA
The DNA here is from genome assembly GCA_004025045.1 of Sigmodon hispidus. Taxonomy (NCBI): domain Eukaryota; kingdom Metazoa; phylum Chordata; class Mammalia; order Rodentia; family Cricetidae; genus Sigmodon; species Sigmodon hispidus. Next base: position 272,449 of record PVIH01000137.1, read on the forward strand.
TGATGCAATGTATCGTGATTATATTCACTTCCCTACTCCTCTTTCCAGACCCATCGTTTTCCTATCCCCCACTCTGTGTTATGTTAACAACAAAATCCCTTCGAGACCAATTTGTGCTATATAAATATTCTTGGATTTGTAGTCTTCCACTAGAGGGTGGTCAACTTATCAAAGAAAAGAAAAGAAAAAAAAAAAAGAAAAGATGGTCTCTTCCTGTCCCAAAACTAACAGTTATTCATTCTGTGACTTGGGTAGGATTCTGTGCCCAACTCTCTTCTCCATGATGGGCCTTGGTCTGGCTTGGGCTGGCATGGTTTTCTTCATAATGTTGCAATCACTGTGAGTTCATATGTACAGCTACCCTGGTGTCCAGATTATATTTTTTGTAGTCATCCATCCCTATGGCTCTTAAATATTTTTCTACATTATCTTCCTCAACTATCCATGAGCTTTAGGTAAGAAGGTGCAGTATGTATTTCCTTTTAGGGCTTAGCACTTTTCAGTCTCTTATTCTCTACAGTTTGACCAGTTGTAGGTCTCTGTGTTAAACAGCATCTATTGTAAATAAAATCTTCTCAGAAAGGATTAAAATGTGCATTGATCTAAGGGTGTAATATTAAATTATTGAAAGCCAGATTAATATTATGTCCATTTAGTAGCAGAAGAATAGTACACCTCCCACAGGGTCTTTGTCCTGTCTAGCCAAAGATTCTTGGCCTAATATTGGTACCAGATTTAGTTTTCATCTTCTGCAGTGAGACTTAATCTAATAAGGATTTATTTGGTTACTCCCATGATGTTTACACCACCATTGCACTGGTGGACCTGTCTTGTTAGGCTAGTCATTTTTACAGCTCTTTGGTGTCACCACTGAGTGAGATTGATGATTGGATCCCTCCTCCTGTACTTGCATAGCAGCCTAACTAACCAGTAGGGATGGAGCAGTCAGATCTGTTCCAGCTTGATTTATCATTTTCTGTGACTCAAGTATGTGGCAGCTTCAGCAATATGGTCTTACCATTGAGTTCAGGGTAACTAAGAGCAATGGCAGAACCTGTAAACAACTAACTCATTCCTTATCCTTGACCTCTTATTTGTTCACTGCTATGTCTAATAGGGAACTATTAGCCTTTTATAGGGTAACTTCAATTTAGCGTGTGTGTGTGTGTGTGTGTGTGTGTGTGTGTGTGTGTGTGTGTGTGACATATGCATACTAGGAAGGTAACTTCTACAGCAATATATTTCCATTTGTCTTCTCTAAAGCTTTTTAGAAACTCTCCATATACTTGGCAATATTGACAAAATCTCATAGATCAAAGAAGTCAAAACAGAAATTATGATTAGTAGAGCATATGTTAAAATGTATGGCATATAAAAAAATCTGTTCTTCTAGAGAAAATTATGGGGATAAAATTATGTAACAGAAAAAGAAAATATGGGGCATGGAATTACAAAGGGGACTAAAGACTATGAAAACAGAAGGAGGGAGGATGAAAAAGAGGGCAAAGCAGGGAAAACAACCTTTGAGGAGGAAAGAGACCAGAATGAGAAGGAAAAGGGGGTTGGAGGGCAAATAGGAGCCAAGTGTAGAGGCCGGACTGCTGGCCAGCAGAGAACTTGTACTGTAAGCCTGGTGACTGCTCCATAACTGGAGTCAATGTAAAGTGGAAGGGGAGACTACACAAAGATTCTTCTGACCTTCCAGTTTGCCCCATATTGTATGTGCAAACATACACATACCAGGCACATGCAAACACACATATAATGATGATAAAATATAGATACAAAAAGTATAATGATATGCTGGTACACAAATGTGACAATGAAACCTATTAGTGTTAAATGCGCAGACCTTAAAAAAAATTGTCAAAAGAAAAAGACAATGCGCAAATAAACATATCTGGGAAAAGTAAAAGTATAACTATAAATAAAATAGATGTTGAAATTATTATAGAATAATTCAATGAAAGCTGTAGAACAAAGAAAATGAAAATATTGATCAAAATGAATAATTTTCTAGAAAATGAATGTTTTTTAAAAAAACCTCAAGAAAAAAGAAATTCAGAGATAAAAATCATGAGCTTCTCCCTTTATTGTTAAGTAAGTTGGACACACATTTTTAAAAACACATACATGTTTGCACAAACAAATATGATTGATTATATAGATGAACATTTAGAATTTATGCAAATTTTAAAACTCTTAAATAATAAAGAAATACTCTTCTAAATTTATGAAGTCAAGAAAAACTTAAAAGCAATAAGATTTACTTGATATTCTTAAACTATCATTCATGAACAAAGATGAAAAAACCATATAAAACATTAGCAAAAAGAATCTAGCGGTTCAAAAAATAATAGCATATTATGACTAAGTCATAGTTATCCCAGAAATGCAAAGATGATTCAGTATTTTGAAACTTAGCAGTGTTTACTATACTGAGTCAGTGACTAATTGCATGATTAATTTTATACATTCATAAAAATAATTTGATAAAATTTTAATGCTGATATAGCAGCAAAATAGATTCTTTAACAGACTAGGAAAAGAAGAAACTGTGTTTATCTTTTTTTTTTTACTGTCAATTCAACTGATGAACTTTATTGGGGTTAAAACTATAACAAAAACTATAACAAAATTTATCTTAAAAGATTTTGCAAAATTCTTCCACTCAGTATTTAATTTGAATGCTAGAAATTACAGGCAATTTTCAAAAGCAGACTCACATTCATAAACGTTTATGCATCATTTGAACTAACATGTTTATACTACTAAAATCAGACATGCATTGCCTTCAGACATCCCTGCATCATGATTTATATAGTACATTATAGAACACCACTCCTCATCACCACAGGCATCTGGTCATACATTTGATCTGTTCTCCTTGGATTTCTGATCTCTGTCTTTGTTGTTTATGCTTTCCTTTTAAAGGACAGTGTGGCTATCATCCATATCTCTGGATAAGTTTCTCAAAGTTTTAGTCAATTGGTTTTCAAATTGCAAATTCATGTTTTTCTGAAATCTTCAAGATTTCTTGTAACTGACCAAAGTCTTCTTTACCTCTCTCTAAGGTCACCAGAGAGGCTTTGGTTAGAATTCTCCAAATTTAATATAGTTTTTGCATCTTCATCTGTTTTCTCTTCTAGTAACTGGAGCTTCTGTTCCACCTCAGCTCTTACTTTTTCACTCTTTTCCAATTTTTGTAAGAGGCTTCCAACATCCAGCATCACACCATGCTACACAACAAGTCGTACATTCTCTTCTCCTTCTTTTGATTCCTGTGTTACTGTTGGTGCTGGAAGTAATAATCTGTTTCCTAACATATCTTCCTGCAATGATTCTGACTCTTCACAGCTCTCTTCATCCTTCAAGGTGTCTGTTAATTTCCAATAAAAGCATGATTCTCAGAGTAGTACTTTATTGAGAAGCTTCTTTACCTGAGCCTGAGAAGGATGCAATTCAAGAGTATATAGTATTTCTTCCAAATCCTTTTCAAGAAGGTAACCACAAAGGCTTTGATCAAAATAAACAAAGGCCATCAGTAAATCCCTGTTAACTGTGACCATCTGAGTCTTCTCTTTGGCCTCTCCTTGCAGTACCAGCTGACATCTCTCTTGTCACCTCATTTGCTCATTTCTTCCTCTTCCTTATCATCTTCCTCATCCTCGGCTTCTTCTGCCTCCATTGGGTCATATTCATCTTCATTATTATATTCTTCAGTTTCATCATCATCTTTAGAATCTTCTTTTCTTTTTTTCTTCTTTCCTCCTCTCATCTCTGTCTTCATTGTCACCTGATTTTTTCCGTTTTGATTTTGGTTCATCAGCATCATCATCTATTTCTTCTTTTTTATCTTTTCTCTCATCCTTTTTGATTTCCCTCTCCTCTTCTTTATTGTCCTCTTTTTCAGGAAGAGAGAGTAATTTGTGTATTCTATCCCCAAAGTCTCTTTGAAGCATTTTATTGAAAAGGTCTGCTAACAATGAAACCTCAACTGGATGCTCTTTGTTATCTTCCAATCTGTAATCCAAAAGGACACTCAAAGACATGATGCTACAATCAAATTTGCCACTTTTTGCAGCCCAGTTAGGATGCACAATTATGGCTGGCTCATCTGGCAAAAATCTACCTTCTTTCTTGATGTTGCCATTCCATTTCTTCTTGTCGTTTTCTTTCTTCTTCCTCTTTATCATCCTCAGATTTACTATCATTCTCGTCTTCCTCTTCCTTTTCAGACTTCTCTAATTCCTTCTGCTCTTCTACTTTAAGCTGTTTTGTCAAGCGAGCTATTATCTGGGATTTTAGTTAATAGCTAAATTAGCTAAATAGCTCTTTGGAACTAAGAGCTCGACTTTCTAATTCTTTTCGGAGATTTTCATTGCCTTTGGATCAAGTTTAGACCAATGGGCAGGAATGGAAATTTCTTTAACTTCCCCATCACCCTTCTCTTCTTCATCCATTGTGTGCATACCCTTAGATCAATGCCTGTCAGAGCCTTACAACAATGAATGGCAGTCTTGATCAACATAGAAGGGTCTTTTTCTGAGTTTGGTCCATCCAACTAAGGAGACCAGTGACCTCCAATGGCATGGCTTCATCCTTGCCTTCCATACCCACTAGAAACTTAACAAGTCTAGCAGGATGCTAAAATCCATCACGAAGTTCTTGTGGGTCTTCAGCAAAAGCACATGACTTATGATACAAATCCTCGATACTAGGGCTAGCCAATCAGCATTACCTTTGCACTGTATAGGTGATCAGCATCAGGTGGATCAAGAATGGCCATATTTTTTTCTAGGGAGTCTATTTCTCTGTGTATCACATAAAAATTGCAGTAATTTCCCAGTTGAGATTGTCTTGACAAAGGGAAAGCATCCACCCATGTAAACTGAGCATCAAAAAAGCCACTAGGAATATATAAATTCTGATAATGGTGCCTCAGTTCCATCATGTCACAACTGGAACAATCTAAAGAAAATTTCGAAAAATGCACTGTGTATCATGGAATGACAGGAAGGACTCTCTGAGGGGACTGCTCTCTTTCTCTCAGCGTGATCTCTCCCGAGAACGTTTCCTCTGAGGTGATCTTTCTCTGGATCTGCATCTTTCTCTGTCCCTTTCACGACTTCAGTCATCTTTTCTATTAGGTACTTGATCCTCTCTGTCATTCCTTCCTGAAAATCTAGATGGTGGATCTAATCTCCAACCAGGTTGAGGGCTGTGATACTATATGAACAGGAGGCTGCAATAAGCTAGCTTTCTGCTGCTGTAATAAGAACTGTGGCTATGTCTGCAAGAGTGGTGTAATAGAAGCAGCTGAAATCTGGGCCAGGAGTAATGACTGGGGTTGGGGCTGTGCCTGAACACCAAATGTTGTCTGTGGCACAATCAGCTGAATAACAGCAGTAGGAGTCTTCAGTAAAGGTTGGGTTTGGGACTAATTCTCATTTAGTAGTGTTTGAATTCTTGGTGTATTCCATTTAAAAGGCATATTAGGATTATAAGTTGCTTCAACCAATACTCCATGACCAACTTGAGAAGTTTTCCCTTTAATAGCACCAAGCTGAAAGAATACATCTTCATCCACAAATCCAAATGTATCATGCAGCTTTGTAACCACTCCTGTGCAAACACGCTACTTCTGAGTTTGAGTTTGCTGCTGACTGGTCCTTGGTGTTGGATAGGATACAGTAAGTAATCTGTGCCACAGGCTGAGGAGTAGACAGGCTAAGGCTTGTGGGCAATGCAACAGCTGGCTGTGTTAAAATGGTCTGCTGGGGTTGCTGTAACTGTTGTTGCACACTATAAAAGGCCTGCTGAGGCTGTGAATATTGCTGATTGTGATACCACAGTGGCTGTAAACTGAGTAGCCCAGGGTGGATTTTTCTGTCCTCCCAACTGAGCCACGATGCAAGGAGGTTAAAACCTTCACTTGTTTCTCTTCTATAGCAGGTACCTTGGCTTTGCTTACCAATGAGCAGGCTGTTCTTGTGCCTGGCTAGGAGGCTAATGCCCTTCTCACTGGAAGCAAGTGAACCAATGGGAATGACGTGCTCAGGCTGAGGTGGCCGCCAGCTTGTGGTTGTCCTTTTTCTATTCTAGTGCTACTTGCTTCAAAGAATGAACGTGTAAGATCTTAATTGTTTTTTAAAATGGAGGCATAATTCTGTGTTTATCTTTTTAAAGAAATTTTGTAATAAACTTACAGAAAGTATCTTGATGGCTAGAAAGAGATGGTATGTTATATAAAGTCAAGCCAGTCATAATTGCAGCATTCATGGAAAAGAGCTCAGTGGAGCAGCTACTAACAGCTGGTGACTGTTGGAAGGGGCGTATTTTTCTTTGAAGGTGTGGCCACAAGTAGATAAAACAAGCATCAGAAGGTTACCTCTCACCCTAGCAAGCAAAACAGCAAATAGAATTAAAGGAATAAAAAGAAAGTATGAATGTTATTTTTATACTATGTGTTTATGTAAAAAGTTAAAAAAAGGCATGAAATATGGCTGATATGTAATCAATATACAGGTATAGATATCAATGATTATAAGCCAGTAATGATTACCAAAAATACATTCAAGAGGATGCAAATAGTTTGAAATTTTCTGTTGAAAGAAAAGTAAAAGCTACAAGATGATATAGAACACAGAGAATCATCTTACCACACAGTCATGAGGACCTGAATTTGGGTCCCCTTCACACTCTTAAGAAGCCTGCACAGATAGCATGTGTCTGTAGCCCCGGTACCAGGAGGCAGAGACAAGAAAAGGACAGGGCTTGCCTGGCTGGCCAGTCTAGCTAAACCAGGGAGCTCCAGATTCACTGAGAGACCTTGTCTCAAAAAGTAAGACAAAGTTTTATAAACCTCCTCCTTTATCCATGATGAAATGCTAACAACTCAGTTGTATGCTGATTTTGTGTAACTATCTACAGGTGGAGTGAGTGCACTAGTGTATGGCCATGTCATGTGCAGAAGGCATCCATCTTTTGCAGCACTTCTCCTCATCCTGCCTTTCTTATAGTCTCCCCACCCCACTTTTCATGCTCACACAAGCAACTCTATTTAAATCCAGTGAGTCATACACACAAAAAAGAAGGAAAAGTAGCAAGAGTTGCTGGGGAGGCAGGCAAAGTGTCTGGGAGGAAGTGGGGGAGGGGATGTGACAGTGTAATAGAACTGAAAATGACTAAATTTCATTAGATACTGTCATAAAGCAAAGAAAGAATATAAAAATAAGGAGGAGATCAAAAGAAGACAGCCTCTGACCTCCCTATGTGTATGTGCTTACATATACAAGCACACAGCAAATGTATATTCATAATAAAATAAATATAAACATTGTCTTAGGGTTCCTACTGTGAAAAGACACCATGGCCATGGCACACTTATAAAGGAAAAACATTTTATTGAGGCAGCTTACGTTTTTAGAAATTCAGTTCGTTATCATCATGGTAGGACATGGCAGCATCAGGCAGACATGGTGCTGGAGAAGGAGCTGAGAGCTTTGCATCTTGATAACAGGAAATAACAGAGACACTGGGTGTGGCTTGAGAGCAAATATGAGACATCAAAGCACACCTCCACAGTGACATACTTCCTCCAACAAGGCCATACCCATTCCAACAAAGCCACATATCCTAATAATGCCACTCCCTTTGGGGGTCATTTTCTTTCAGATTACCACAGTCATTTAAAGGAAAAGTAATAAAACTAACACATACAAGAATAAATACAAAAAATATTTAATACCTGTTTAAAGAGTACTGACTGAGATTTCGGGTTGTCTATAAACTATTACAAAAAGAGATTTAAGAAAACCTACAAAAATAAGAGACAGACCTTAATCATTGATTCAAAATCTAAAGAGTAAAAATATTTTAATTATCCACAAGTAAGCATAAAGACATTATAATAAAATTTTTAATCAAGGTTTGAGGCTCATCACTCCATCATTATCAGACTTCCATGAAACATTAGTAATACAGATAACTAAACAATTTTGCATGTTTAAAACACCCTAGAATGTCCTTAAAATACTAATGTGCTTTAAACTTTTTTAAAAGATATAAAAGAAAAAATAGGAAGTAGTTTTATAATAATAATAATTTAAAAACTAAAATGTCTATCAAAAGTCACCATAATGAAAGTAAAAAAAAAGGAACAAATAGAGACTATTTTTGCTAAAAAATAAAAAATAAAAAAAAATAAAACATAGAATGCAAATAATCAACAAAGAATTGGCATGCAGAAAGTACAATGAAGTATATAATATGGAAAATATGGGCAAAGGACATTCATAGGCTTTTCCCAGTAGATAAAAGGGATGTCAAACAAACATGAAAAAGTGATTGTCCTCATTAGTAATCAGGGGAAAGCCCTTAGAGAACCATAAGATGTGATTTTATACTGCTTAGACTTCAAAAGTAATAATTTGATTCGACCTAGTATTAGAGATGATGTGGATCAATGGATATTCTTAAATATTGGTCTGTAAGAATACAAATTGGCATACCCATGTGGAATATGAGTTGGCTTTCTCTTTTAAATTTAAACTTGCTAACACCAAAGTAGAAAAGAATGTTTTGTTTTTAAGTATATAAACAAGGACTGGAGAGATGGCTCAGCATTTAAGGGCACTCACTGGTTGTCCAATTCCCAGCACCCACAAAGGCAGTTCACAATCATTTGGAACTCTAGTTCTAGGGAATCCCATGCCCGCTTCTGGCCTCTGATGATATTAGACATACATGGGGTGCACAGAAATACATGCAGGAAAACAGTCATACACATAAAATAAAGAAAAATAAATCAAAAAATAATTTTTAAAAATTAAAAATACATAAACAAAATAAGACTGCTGTACATTCAAAGAGATAAAATAGTTCCCAGTATTCCAGAGAACTATGCAAGCTCTACAGCTGTACCACACAGGGCATGTTTGTGGCAGACAAAAGCAGATATAATTGACGGGACCTGCAGCTCACTAAACCACTGAGGACTATTTCTGTGCTAAGGACGCTATACTTTGCACAACATACCAAAACACTTTAAGTATTTTTAGCCACAAGATAAAGATCAACAATGAAAAATACAAAGGTACAAAAGCTGAGTTGCTCAGGTTGGAACTGGAAGACCATGTTCCAGGAATGCATAGCCTGGCCTCTCTTTGCATAGCACCCTAAGATATCTCTCAGTGCTCCTGAAGATTGAGCCCAGACTGGAAACAAAAGCCCTTGTGAGTAAGAGTGTCAGATCTGCAGTGCCACAATCGATTTTGTATGGTAGAAACATCCCAAACTCCTGTACAATTGGATAACGAGAAAATGCCTGGTTAATATTCTTAGAGAATTCTAGAACATACCCAATTGTAATATGAAGGGAATGAGAAGGTTTGAAAGAAACCTCAGAGATCATGTGTATTCAGATACCTTCCTTACTGTGTCTGCTCTGGCACTCTGGGGAAGACTGAACTTTTGTGCAGTTTTCCCATACTGTTCTCTGTGAGTTTGGAAAGATTGCCTATGTCTTTCACTAATCCTACACAAAGCCCACTTAACACCACTTTTGGTCCTCACCACAGTCAAGTGGAGGCACAAGCAAAAATAAAGGTAGGAACTGCTAACGCCTTAAACCAGTCCTGAGAGTAGGAGGGGACACCATCTTCTGCTTAGGGTTTGGCAGTCTCTAAAAGACACTATCCATCTGGCCCCTTACTGCCTCAGATTACAATCTAACCATTATACAAAACTAGCACATCTGTTGGAAGACTCAATTATCATAGTATTAATAGCAAAGTAAAATGGTAAGGGCTAGAGGTGGACCTTTTTCCTTTCTGCCTTCTGTAACTCCATCTATAAAGAGGAAAGAAAATCACTTTTCCAAAATTAAATAAAACATATATGAAACAGAAGAATGGAGCTTTTATTATAATAAACATATGATATATTGATATATGATAGCCTCAATATTATGTAGAATATAAAACAATAGATATGTAAATTGTATGGAAACAGCTTCCTAATAAGAACTCCCCGAGGTGAAAAATAAAATAGTTACTTGGACATTTATATATCACTTTAAGCAAAGGTTTCTCATCTATAGCTCCGTTGACAGTTTGGATTGGGTTGTTTTAGATAAGAGGAGGATTGTTACAGGATATTTCCAGTGTCCCCAGACTCTTTTTTTACTCACTATACATCAGGACTCCATTCTCTGAATCATAACAAACCATTATGATTCCAAATATCCCCACATGCTTACTTGGAGTGAGAGAATTTGGACAAGACAAAGAAAGTACCAACTGCAATGGGGGTGGGGGGGAGGGAGAAAAAGAAGAAGAAGAAGAAGAAGAAGAAGAAGAAGAAGAAGAAGAAGAAGAAGAAGAAGAAGAAGAAGAAGAAGAAGAAGAATATTGGACATTGTCAAAATCTGTTTTTTCTTCTAAAGAAAATGAAAAGGCACACTGAGAAGTAACTCAGTCTTTAAAGTGCGTATTGAGAGAGCATGAAGACACAAGCTCAAACTCCAGAGCCCACATAAAAAGCTGAGCATAATGGTGCAGGCTTGTAACTCTATTACAGAGGACGTGGAGACAGGGGATTCCTTCCTATGGCTCACTGTGCTTAGCTTAGCCTAGTGAGTTCCAGGCTATAAGGGACCCTGGGTCTAAAATAAACAAGGTGGTGAGGCCTGAGGAATGACTCCACATCTTTCTCTATGGCCTCCACACACATGAAGTTACAGGAGCACATGCATCTGAACACATGCATTCATTTCTCCGAGATAAACACACATACCTACACACACACAAAACTAAAATTAGAAAATAAAAGGGTCGTAAGGATTCCTGGCACACCACGTGGTGAACCCGACAAGGCGTGCTGGGTCAAATAAGAATTCCTGGCTCCAGCAGAGCACTCGGCTGCATACACAGGGCACGCCCCTAGGCGTGGCTACATGAACCCGTGCCCACCTACTCTCTTAAGGAGAGATACCATGTGACGGTCTTTCTTCTCTCTCTTTCTCTTTCTCCTCCCTCGCTTTTCTCCCACTCAGTAACTCCCTTGAATAATATCTTGTGTGGCATCTGGTAAGTGTGTATATGTCTCTTCCCACATGTGAAACCAACAAGGTTAAAGGCAAAATAGACTGACAAAAGCCATACATGTATCTGATAAATGGTACCATAAGTCTTTGAAGTTCTAAAAAACATTTAAACAACTAATTTCAAAATGTTGTAACAGTATTTTACAAAAAAATAAATATATAAATGGCCAATGGCCACAATAGTCATCAAAGAAACAGCCCATAAAAATCACAGTGATGACCACCACACACATCTTCAAAAGGTAGCATTCCACATCAGTGTCAGATGTGAGATCTCTCTCTTTGGTTTGTTGTCTCAGAGACCCCCCAAAGCAATACAGGCTGTTGTTGTTATTGTTGCTTTGGTTGCCAACTGGAACTTGATGGCAAGACTCTATAGCTGAATACACCACACATCTTAGTCACAGGGTATGAAAAAATCAGCTGATAAAGGCCTGGAAACACCTTCACCATTGACTCACTTTCATAATACCAGAAGATATGATGAGGACTACTGAGGAGGCTCATAAATAATCTTTCCCAGTTGTGAGCCCTGCACACTACAGCAACAACCAGTCTGGCAAGGTGTATTCACTGATGTAATAGTGTCATGAATGTTACCATGGTAATCAAACTCTTTCTACATGAACTTAATGCAACTCATACCTTATACTATAAACCATGGCTGAAAAGATCATAGACTCTGAAAAGTAACTTTCTACAATTATTTTGTTTAATCAAATTATTACCAAACTGAATTCTAAATACTTATCTTTGTATCCATAGATTTGTACAGCTCTCAGCCCTAATCAAATAAGCTTGTTCATTCAGTGGACAGCAGTTAATACAGAGATTCTCAACCTGCCAAAGTGTAGAGTATAAGTGACTATGGAATGTTCAAGCCCTAAGGGATCGTCTCCATTATAATCACCTATCATCAAGCTCAGAGCCCATCACAGAAGAGGAGGTAGAAAGTGATTTCTGCCTGTGGTGTTTCCAAGCTTCTGATAGGCTGGACAGAATTAATATTTCACATGTCCCTCTGGGCGTTCTTGTTGGTATTTTTGTATGGTCATGCATTTTCATTCCTTGTGAGTAAACATTACATGTAGAATTGTCATGTCCCACAGTAGTAGTAGTAGTAGTTCCCATCTACCATGAACTGTCAATAGTCCTCAGGGAGGGACAGGACCTCCTATGTTCTTCCTCCTTCAGTTGTCAAATATTGAGGAACCCAGTCTTGTGCAGATCTTATGCAAGTAGCAACCACTGATGTGAACTCATGAGTGCATCATCTGCACCATTACTTTTTATAACATTTCTCACCATCCTTTGGCTTTGTCACTATTTCCACCTCTTCTGTGACTTAGTAGAGAGCGACGTAAGGAAATGGGGAAGAGGATTCCTCCCGCTTTTGTTCTCTCGGAAGGGTACATATCTCCACAAGACCCAAGAGATGTGCAGATTGGAGGAGTAGAAACTATCTATTCTTGTCTCAGACTCCAGGAGATACCACCCTGTCTTTACTCCTCTTCCTCCTTCCATCCCCAGCTCCTCATCCCTCATCCCCATCTTTTAAGAGGCCTTTTTATTCACTGACTGGTCCATTCATGAATATTTTTTCTTTTCCTTTTTGTCTTTTTTTTAACATTTATGCTGATTTTTTAAAACTTTTTCCTTTTATAATAATCAAATTGTTTAATTCTTTATATCTTTTTCTCACTTCAAAAAATTATTTTAGAATAATTTCTATTTTCTTTCCACCTTTTTCTATTTTTATTCCTCTTAATTGTTGAATTATTTGTTTTTATCTTCCATTTACACTTTCTTTTTCTCTCCTTATTACCCTTAAGACTTTTAGTTTATTTCTGCCCTAATATTCCTTTTATTTTCTGAGCTGTGGCTATTATGCTTGATGCTTAGACCTTATTCTGTTTTTGTAACTGAATCATTGCTATTGGTTCCTATTGTTTTTATTTGCTTCCTCTCTCTTCAAATTTCTGACATCGAGCGTAGTTCTAACACAAGAAGATGCTCTGCAGGTGGTGTGCATGCCCATGATAGCTAAGGTCAGTCTACATTTTTCTACATACACTTCCCCACACAGAGATTGAAGATATAAACTAAACTAACCAATGGACTTGACAAAGATTAGAGTTACAATTATGAGCCAAGGCTAAAAATCAACTGTACATCAACCCTCTATAACAAAAGCAAGGAGACTACCAATCAATGCAACCACAAGATTTCTCCACATGATTTCCACTTATACTCTACTAACAATACTAAAGAAGCACTCCAAAGAGTATTGCACATACAATGTCTATAATATACCTGCCTGATTTACTGGAAGTACTCTTGAGACAGAAAAGCCATCAGGTTCTGACTTAGTATGCACTCTGTCAAAATATGGTAATTACAAACAGAAAAGTAACATGGAAACAATACTAAAAAATAATTGAACATATAGACACATATTGAACACTTTATATCAACTATCAAAAGAAGGCTGCTATCCAAAAAAGCTCTCTCATAAAAATACTTATACTTTTATGGAAAAGATCAGAAGAGCAAAAATCTCAATATAGAAGTTCAAGGAATGTCAAAAAACTATTATTTTTTTAAAAGCTCATAATTCTCTAACAAATAAGTTTAAAAAATTAAAATGGATATTATGCCATATAAATGTTTCAAAAGACTACTTTAAGGGGAAAAAGCTGAATTCTTAAAAATTATTAAAACACCTTAACAAATTAAAGGAGACAATGCAGTTTATAAAGGAGAAGTTCAAAAATCAGTAAAGAATTTTGAAAAAAAGCCAAATCAAGGGGCTGGAGAGATGGCTCAGCGGTTAAGAGCACCGTCTGCTCTTCCAGAAGAGGACCCGGGTTCGATTCCCAGCACCCACATGGCAGCTAACAACTGTCTGTAGTTCCAGTTCCAGGCAAACACCAAGGCAAATAAATAAATAAATAAAGTTTAAATAAATAAATAAATAAAAGCCAAATCAAAATCTTGGAAATGAAGAACTTAGGGGAAAACCTCACCAACAAGCAAGACCAATGAGAAAGATTGGTTAGACTTGAACACAACAAAATGGGTAAGTCAGACATATCAGACAGTAATAAATAAACCTTAAATTATAAATAAAACACAAGGAACTCTTGAACATGATCTAAAGACCAAATGTGTGAATTTTTTGTATTGAAAGAGTTATCGAGAAATAGAGGGGAAAACTACATTTCAGTGAGTTATCTCCTACAGTCTGGGAAGAATTTGCTCATTTAGCTGTGGAAACCATAGGATCAAACAGAAATGAAAAGAATTGTCTCACAGCCTGGGGCATTCAGTAAGATATCATATAGCAAATATAGAGTATGAAGCAAAACATACTGAAGGACCCCATAAAGGTATGCCAACTCATGAAGTTACTGAGAGCCCAAGAGAGGCATGCCAACTCACAAAGGCCACCATTAGATTTCCCAATAGAAACTAGAAGCCAGGAGCACAGGCAATGATGCATATCAATTTATGGAAGAAAGCAACTGCAAACCTCAATTACTATAGCCAACAAAGATGTCCTTCATAATCAAAGGAGAAGTAAATAAGAAATCATCAACTAAAAATATTCATGACCATTAAGTAAACATTTCATAAGCACATAAAAGAATCCTATCCACAGAAGAGGAAGGGAAGCACCATTATGAAAGCATGGGAAACAATAAATCCCACTAGAACAATAAATAAACAAATGGAAGCGATGAATCGAACATTAGGGAAACAACAAATTTACAATCCTGAATGTAAGTGGCCTTAATTCACCAATAGACTCAACTGGATAAGGGAATGGGGACATCAGTGGCTTTTTGTTGTCTGCACAAAGCACACTTCACCTGCAAAGATGTGCACAGGCTGAAAGTGAAAGGGTTAAAAAAAATTTTTGAATAAAATGGAATCTGAAGGTAAGTGGGAGCAACTATATTCACATCTAAGGAGGAGATATCAACCAAAATTGGTGCAAAGAGACAAGTTACTTACACATCAATAAAGAGAAAACATATCAAGAAAACATAACATTGTAAATATATGTGTACTCAATGTTAGTGTATTCAGTTTCATGAAAAATATAATAACACCTCCACTTTGGGACATATGGGCTGGATATAATAATAGTTGGTGATTTAATGCCCACTTTAGTCAATAAATATATCACTTAGGAAAAACCAATAGCATAGTGGGACTAAAGAGATGGGCCAGTGGTTAACAGTGCTTACTACAACACCATGATGTTTGAGTTTGGATCTCAGGACCCATGTAACAAAATGGATATGGTCTCATTGGCACCAGCTCTGCCAGTGTTGTGCAGGACAGACACTGGAAGATCTCTGGAATGTCCTGGCTTCTAGCTCAGCTGAAACAGTGTAAAATCTAGGTTCAGGAAGAAACTTCCTATCAAAGACATAAGGTAGAAAGTGATAGACTAGGACACTCATTACACCATAGAATTAAGTGGCTCTCCACAAAGACACAACAAGGCCCCATGGCTGAAGACAGCACCCACACAACTTATTGACCATGGAGAATTTGAGCTGTACCTACACAGAGTCTTCACCTCAATGTTCTAGTATTTGTGGTACAAGAAGGTACTCTGCAAGCTACCAGAAGATAAACATAAACTCCTAACAAGCCACAAATGTTTTGATATGCAATGCTGTCCTGCCTAGGGTAATGTTGGCACAAAACTTGAAGGAGTAGCCAATAAATGCTTAATTTGAACTGCAGTTCACTATACAAGATGGAACCCATACCTGATACTGCTTGGGTGACCAAGAATCAAAGATTAGATAACACAAAAACCTAGGATAAAACGAAATACTACTGGTCTTTAAAAAAAAACAAGTAGTGATAAAATGACTCCTAATGATATTCCGCAGAATATTAATATCTTATTCAGCCATTACAATAGAAGCTTCCTCCTTTAGCAAATGGGGAAAATAACAGAGATCCACAGCCATATATTAATAGAAAAAAAAACACCTTGGAACACTCATGTTCTTTATTTTGCATATTTTTCTTTCAAAGAAGCAAATTACCATACATAAGTTGAAAATAACCTTATTCTATTTCCAACCTCAATCATTTTTTTTGCATGTGTATCAACAGCCATACTCTTCATTTGTTTACTCTACAAATTTTCCTCTAACTTTGTCTCTATATTGGTGTTATTCAAAAATGGAAATATGACCACAGCAGTTCTTTATCTAAAACTATTCATGGACATTCTGTTGAATTTTATAATAAATTCAGAATTATTTTAATGGAAAAAAGAATAGGACACATGCAGTCCTGCTCTGACCTCCTTAAAGGTACACACACAGCAGCAATGTAGACCAAACGTGTCTTAACAGGCATCTTTCAGGGAATGCCTTCTGTTGACCACTGAGTCCATCTTCTCAGTTGCTCATGGGACTCTAATATGTAACACAAATTCAGATTGTATTGAAAGAGACTCAGAGCTAAATATCAGGGAAAGGCTGAAATATCAGAGAGAGAAAACAACACAGTCAAGTCTCACCCAGCTTCCTCAGCCTTGCCCCTGGTTGCTTCTAATTGCTGCTGTTTTCCCCAGCCTGCCTTAAATACCCAGCTGTATCCCATCCAGGTTAGGATTTAAGGTGGGAGCTACTCTATTTGGTAGTCAGCCTTGAACTCACAGAAACACAGAAAGTTCTGGGCATAGGTCACCACTCTCAGGCTTTCCCTGTAGTGGGATTAAAGGTGTGTGCCATTGAAGCCTAGATGTTTGGCCTTGTACTCAAAGATCAAGAAATTCCTAAACTATGTCTGCCTAGTTTTTGACTGGTGCTGATCTCTTGATACTTCAGGTTTCATTAAATATTTAAAATATCTCCACACTAAATCATACTTAATCTACAAAAAAGCATCAGTAATCACAAAAACAACTACAATAATTTTTATATCAGCTTATAATAAAATAAAACTATAAATTATTAGTAAATAATGAATAGCAGAAGAAATTAGAAGAGAACATGAAATAAAAATATTAGAGATATAATGAAAGAATTTGTTATAGAGCTGAAAAAAACCTACAAGTTTATACCCTAAGATCTTCCTCAGAGCCAAAGGGGATTATTTTCTGAAAGACCATCATTGAAAAATTTTTAAATTCCAAATATAAAGATAGAATTCTAAGTATTTAGAAAAAAGAAAGTCTGTCACTAGAGCAAGATGTTAAAAAATGTAGTTTTCTGCAATTTTATTTTTAAAAACTAGTATAAAATGTGTTTAATGGTTCTCATATTTTATTTTTATAAGAATCTTAAAACACCAACATCTTCAACGACTAACATCTAATGTCCTTTTAATCAAATAGAGAAATAGAGAGAAGGAGGAGAGAAGGAGAGAGAGGGGGAGAAGGAGAGAGGAGAGGGGAGCTTTTGAAATGGGACAAATTAAGTATATTGAGTAACACATTTATGGAGTCTGAGTTACTGAGAAAAGACAAGACACATTGTATTCTATGGATATACTGAGCCTATAGCATAAGGAAGAATGCATCACAGAGGAGATGGAGATGGAGGCCATCACAATAAAATTCCAAAAGAAGAAATCCCCTTTGACTGTACATCTTCTCAGTGCCATGATTATAAATTAATATATTGTGGATTTTAGAAAGAAATTAATTTTATCATCTGAAGGCTAATATAGTGATGAAGTAATATGATTACTATATAGCAAAATCATTGTGTGTGTGTGTGTGTGTGTGTTTTAAATTTCATGTAAAAGTACTGTATCTAGGAGCTGGAGAGGTTAAGAGCACTGGCTGCTCCTCCAAAGGTCCCAAGTTAAATTCCCAACAACCACTTGTTGACTTACAACCATCAATAATGAGATCGGGTGCCCTCTTCTGGCATGCAAGCATATATGCAGGCAGAACACTGTATACATAATAAAGTAGAAAAAAATCTGTTTCTAAGAAAAAAAAAGTACTGTATCTACATCATTCTCCTCCTTTCTGATCCCCAGTCCCCATGACCTTTCTGCTTCTTAAACTCATGACCACCTATTTTTAATTATAATTCTTACATGTATATGTGTACATGTTTATAAATATAATCTGTTGAGATTATTTAGTGTTGCTCATATGTGTTAGGGCTGACCTCTTGGAACTGGCAACTCTACTGGGGGTCTCGTTCCTAAGGAAGACTAATTCCCCATCTCTCAGCAACCATTAGCTACCTGTAGCTCTTATTCTAGCAACAGGACCTTGTGAGAATTCTCCTACCCATGATGGCATGCTAATTGGTGTTGTCATTGTTAGATGTTGTTTAGGCAACCATATTGTGAGGTTTCCTAGGTATATTTTCATATCACATGTAGAAGACACTCTCTCACAGCAGATGGGCCATCCTAATCATCTTTTTTTTACAATCTTTTTGTACCCTCTTTCATGATGTTCCCTGAGCCTTAGAGGAAAAAGTTGCATGAAATATGCATCAAGTGGGGCTGGGCAACCCACAGTCAGTTATTTTTTGCATATTGATTAGATGTGGTATTATGTATTTGTCCATCTGCTACAAAAGGAGGCTTCTTTGGTGAGCAATGAAAGCTACGTTTATCTGTTAGTATATTAATAAATATTTATAATGGACTGGTTTAGTGAAATGGCAAGTGTAGATTCTCTTCCGGGGTTCGTGGTTTCATCAGTCACAGGTAGTGGGTTGGCCTTCCTGACTATTAATCAGGCCCTCTACCTAGACAGCTGTTGATTACTTGCAGGCTAGAGGTGCCACCATTGTGCCTTCTGAGATGTCTTGTCATTCTGGTCATTGCTGTTATTCATTTACACTACTGCTAGGTGGGTATCTTGGATTCTTGCATAGCTCCTTCTGGTATTATGAGAGCTGGTTCTCAGGGGAGAGGACTTCAGGTCAGAACCAGTTCGACTCCACCAGGTCTGATGTTTGAATACTGTGGTGTCTTCAGCAGTAGAGTCTTACCTTAAATTTTTGGGTGTCAACCAAGAGTAACTGCAATAGTCTGTTATTTTAGGGGTCACTAGGGCTCCCCTGACCAAATTACTCAACAACCGCAACAAAATGTCCTGGCACTGGGTTTTCTGTTAAAGAGTTAATGGCTCTTAGGAGAACATTGTCATCCCCCAAGTGGAATAACTTTCTTATGTATGTGTGAATACACATAAACTTGTATATGTAGAATTGTAAGTAAATATAGAACAATATGATTTCTAAGACTCATTCAGATATCCTTGTAATAAGGAGTTTCTGGCCCAGATAGCCCCAAGAGCCAGACAAGCTACCCCAAATAGACCTCCCACAGCTGCTTGATCCCAAATAATCACACAAAGGCTTATATTAATTTTATGCTAATTGACCTATGACTCAGGCATATTTCTAGTTAGCTCTTTCATCTTAACTATATCTATTTCCATTAATTTCTTTAGCCATGTGGCTTGGTACTTTTTCTCAAAGCAGTATGGTTGTCTTCATTCCTCTGTGTCTGTTGGCATCCCTCCTGGTGTTTCTCTGGAGTCTCTTACTTGCTTTTCCTCTTCCCAGAGTTTCCTTAATCTGGTTTCCCTGGCCACACTTCCTGTCTCCCTTCTGGCCAATTAGCATTTTATTAAACCAGTAGGAGGGACAAATATTTACAATATACCAAAACATACCCTTATTGTTATTCTGCAGGGGAGAGCAGCACTATCATCTTGACCTAGAGGTGTGGCCTTTAGGCCTTGAAGTCCCAGTATTATAGATGAGGTTGAAGGGCAGCTTGAGATCAGAGTACATGTACACAGAAAGCCTCTTCCTCTTCCTGTTATCTCTCATGCTCTTGAATGGATGACCTGATCTACTGAGTGTCAACCATGTGGGTCAATCCAGCTTTCCAGGAATGGCACAACTGTTTAATCTCTTGTATCAGTGAGTTCCCACTCTGAGCCCTCTAAATAAATATACTCTTCCTTTTTATTATTACTACTTTTTATTTTAAAAAACTCCCATAGTCATTAATGCTCCCCCTCCTGCCCCTTCTCCCAGTCCTTCCCCAGTATCTACTTTCCCCTTTACCCTCCCTTCACTCCCCAGAGAGGGCAAGGAATCCCAAGATGAGTCAATTTGGTCTGGCATATTCAGTTGAGGTAGGATAGAGTTCCTCCCTCAAGCATTAAGGCTGAGAAATGTACACACAGACACACACAAACATACACATACACACACACACACCACAAGACATGGGCTCTGAGAAGCCAGTTTATTCACCCAGCATAGAATCTGATCCAAGTGCAAGAGGCTCCAGAACTTTCCATGCCATTTGACTGTCATCTCAGTCACCTCAGAGGGTCCAGATCTGATCCATGAAGTTTCATCAGCTGTCATTTCAGAATCTGCAAACTCCCAACAACATAGGACAGCCTACTTTGTGAGTCTCCCCATCATGATCCTGATCCCTCTACTCATGTGATCTCTTCTCCCTTTTTCCGCTGGACCAGAAGTTCAACCCAGTGTTTAGCTATGGATCTCTGCATCTGCCTCCATCAGCTGCTGGATAAAGGTTCTATAGTGGCAAAATATGTCTGTCTTTATTAGTTACTGGTGATTTCCAATAATATTATTCACCCTTCCTCCCTTGCTTGCCCTCCATATTGTCCCTTTTTCCACCTCTGCAGGAAAGAATCCACCATTTTCCCTTCCATAGCATCCCATGTTCCACTATTTCTTCTCTAGAGCTCTTTCTGTAGCCCCCATCTTGAGTCCCTGTTCACTTCCACAGTATCTACCATTACCCCAGATGGTTTGCTTATATCTCAAGATTTGAATCTAGAGTCCAAAAATAAGAGAGAACACATGAATTTTGTCTTTCTTAGTTTGGATAATCCCACTCAGCATAGTATTTTCTAGTTTGATTCATTTACCTGCCATTTTCATACCAGTATCTTAAAGTAGATTTTTTTTGAATATCTAATAGATGAAATTCATGTATTCATTTTTTCCATAGAAGTATAAATATTTCACCTAATTTTCATGTTAAAAGACTTCATTATTTAAACAAGAACAGGTTGAAGAAGTCTCTTCATCCTTGTCAATGCTTTGAGTTCAGGGCTTCTGACTACAATGTGAAAAACAAGGCCCGAGAGCCATTCATGAAGGGACAGACAAACTTCTCACCCATTCCCACACACCACATAGGAAACTAATAAGGAACTCAGGATATCATTTAATAAATATTCTGCTCTTTCACTCATAATTACAAATGTATAGCTATGACTACTAGATATGTGAAAATGCAGAAAAAATAAAAAATAATAAAAATTGAATAAATTATTAAGAAGGAAAGGAATCTTAAAATAATGTGATTGGTTTTATAAGGGAGATTTGTCTATTTTATCTATAGGATAAGAACAAGTTCTAGTGACAGAAGAAATAAGGGTTTTAAAACATTAAGATATAATTCTAGACATTTATAATCTTGATAGAATAGTAAGATATAATTCTAGACATTTGTAATCTTGATAGAATAGTAGATTAAGGAGTGGAAAACTTTCAGAATCTAGAGAAAATGATGAACAGAAATGGTGAAAATTTTCAACAAAACCAATACAGGAGAACCCATATCCATCTATTAGTAACTCTAGGAGGAAGTTGGTGAGGAACTGATGTGAGCAATTATCTGGGGACAATGGAAGGAGATCACACAGGGCTGAAACAAAGCAGTGTTCCCTCATACCAATGTTTCCATTTGTTCCTAAGCTTCAGAAAATCAAAACATGCCCCTGTAAAGTTCAGAACACAAAGATTCCGAAGAAGATCCTGAGAGGTTCCGAAGAGATTACATTATCTCCAAAGGAAGAAAGGCTAAATTGGTTCCGGACATTTCATGAGCAGGGCTAGAGGCCAGAAAACATTGAAGCAATGCCTTCAAAATTCTGAGTGGAAATTATTTTGACCCTCAAATTCTAGCTATCAGCCAGGAGAAAAGATAAATTAAAGTCATGTTTAGAGACGTTAAGGGCTTAAAAACATCTGTACTGCTCATAAAAGATTATTTTAAAGGTATACCCAAGTGACGAAAGCTGAATCCAAGAGTCAGGGGTTACTTTTCTAACATCTGACAAAAGCCAATAAAGAGGGTTTTCTTCGGCTCATGATTTGAGGGACAGTATATCATGGTGGGGAACTGTGGCAGCACAGCAGGTGTTGAGGCAGCTGATCATATTGCATCTACAGTCAGGAGGCACAGAGTGATGAATGATGCTACTCCACTTGCCTTTGACTTCCTATTTATCCCAGGACTGCCACCCAGGGAACAGGAGTGGCACTGACCACATTTTTTGTTGGGGGTGGGATGGGGAAGATCTTCCCATGTCAATTACTCTATTCTAGATAATCCTTCACATGCATCTTCCCATGTTGAGTCTAAATCCTATCAAGTTGACAATCAAAATTAATCATCACAATGAGAATTAGCAAAATGTAGATCAAAAAAATGCAGGCTATTGCTGTTTTCTCTTGGTTGTTTACTATGGGAGAGAAGGACCCTTGCTGGAGATAACACACTGAATGTTAAAGCATGGAGAAATGTACTTGGAACTGACTTGGTAGCTTCTTTCCTAGTGACAAATGCTTCTAGTACCAGGAAGTACTACACAAGTTGCTGCAGGAGAAGTCATCGAGGTCTTACCCAGTTATATACCTTGTGTGTTACGAAACAAACCTGCCAGGCAACATATACCCACCAATGCAAAACATTTCACTATTTTGGATTTAAGAACCTCCTGGGAAAGGAACACATGTTTGGTACTATAAACCCAATCGAAAGCCTGTGGCTGAAGGGGGTCACAGGCCCTGTGGGGATCCCATTACTAGTGGTTAAAGCTGCTTTCAGGAATTGCTGGAAAATGTTCTTTTTGCAGTGAGTGAGGGTTAATGCAGATGCACACATCTGGACAAGGTGCTGAGAACACATGGCAGTTGAGTACTGAGCACTAAATGAGCTATTTGTCTCATTCTCTTGCAGGAGCAAGGGAATGTTGTAGAAGAAAGGCTAGAAGAGCTGGAGGAGCAAAGGGTAAGAAAGGGGTATTATGAAACACTCTGGACTGCAGCAGCTGTTTCAGTCATAAATAAACAACAGCTGCCTAATTTTACAAGACATGTGTAGATGTGTGTGTGTGCAGAGAAATGAGGAGAGAGAGGACATGAAAGCAAAGTGACTGGGAAGGAAGGAAGAGGAAGCAACTGCAGGAGAGGTTATGAAAGGGGAACGGGGCAATTACAATCAATAAACCTTGTATACGTAAATAATTGGTTGTTTGTTTGATTTTTTTTAACAAGGGTAATTTGTTATTTTGTTGATGTTTTGCTTTTGATCAAGTAAGAAAACAGAATGGGAAGAAATTCCAGGAAGATGATTATGCAGTGATCCTGGAGAGCTGTAATAAAACACGGATTCACAGAGCCAAACTGGGGAGTCTCCAAGACTCCAGACAATTTCAAGACCTGATACAGATGCTGAATAATGGGTGGATCTAAATTTAAGAAGTATTAATCAGAGTTATTCTGCATGTCCTACTTCACAAGGAGAGTTTTTAAAGAGATTTACCAGATATAAAATGCACGAATATCGAGAGATGGAGACCAGCAACAACTAGAGGATTATCTGACCTTTATCTGAAGATACTCTTATCCCAGGACTGAACAGTTCAGTGAGTCAGTTACCTTCTCTTGATTAACAAAAAGTCATTTAAATCCTGTCATTTGCAGCTAAAGTAGTTAAGACAACATATACATTTAAGGGACTGGAGAGATAAGGCAGCAGTCAAGAGGACTGCTGTGCTTCCAAAGGATGTGAGTTCGATTCTCAGTATCCTTATCCATTCACATACAGCCACTTGTAATTCCAGGTCAGGGGTATCCAGTGCCTCTTCTGGCACATATTCATACAAGCACATGAACACATAAATAAAAGTAAACAATTCTTTTAACAAATTATATGTTTAAACAAATCACAAGGACTACTGAGCTGGTTAGGAAGAAAACACAAATGCCCCATACCCCCTTGAGTTTTTCGTATTGAGTTGAGAATATTAGCCAATTCAGAAAGTCCAAAAATAAGTGAGAAACAGCTATTGAAAAAGTTACACATTAACACTATACAGATAATACAGTTAAAAAAAAGAATCACTCAATAAATGTAAAAGAACTAATATGGAGAAAAACACATACCTCGTATCAAAGAATAGGCTTAATTTTAAAAATTAAATGCTATAAGGGAGATGTTGTGCAAGTCTTTGGAGGGAGGACACTTGGGCAGAGAGAACTGAAACCTCGAAGTCTAAGAGGCAGATGAGAACTTGGCTGGTCTGCAGAACTGTAAGGATCCCAGAGTGCAGCGGTGCACAAGGGGACAGGAAGCAGAACACTGTCAGAAAATAAACTGACAGGAGAAAGACCATAGGTAGCATCCATGCTGCTGTAAAAGACTCGCTCTGAGTGGTTTGGGGACCACACAGAGTTTCCAGCCAGGACTAAAGTAATTTACTTTATGTTATCCTGCTATAGGAGCCTGAGACTATTGAAGATTTGGACCCCACCTCCTGTTTCCCTGGTAACACTAGAAATGTAAACATCAGCTTTGTCATTGCTTGGAATTAAGATTACCACATGAAAAGGGTGAAGGTGTCTGGGCTTTGCTCTAAATGCCATCTCTAGCCTTGAGTGGAGACCTGGCATTCCAAGCTACCCCAAAAGAGATGGAAAGGATTATTGGCCACTTAAGAAGATAATGTGCTTTTCTTCCCAGAAGCCTCTTCTCAAGGCAGACCCTTGCAGCTGCTTCTATCAAGCTGCACTGGAGCCTCTGCCATGAAGCCTGCCAACTTTTCTGAGCCCTGACTCAGTTTTCTTTGTCCCTTTTTGGGATACTGGCTAAACTTGCTTTCCTTGGTATTCTAGGCTTGCTTTTTCACTTCCGGAAATCTTTACCTCCTCTTGCCATATGGCTGCTAGTTAACCTTCAAAGTGGCATTCTCTCTGTCTCTCTCTCTCTCTGTCTCTCTCTCTGTCTCTCTCTCTGTCTCTCTCTGTCTCTCTGTCTCTCTGTCTCTCTCTCTCTCTCTCTCTCTCTCTCTCTCTCTCAGCAGCTGTGTAAGCTGTAATTGGCAGCTTGCCTGCCCTGTTGTTTTCCCCTAAATTCCAATACAATTGTCCTTGAGCATTTCTAAATTCTTTTGTCAACAGAAGTAAGAACCACAAAGGGAGCTAGCTGCTGGGCTCACAATAGACAAGGAACAAGAATAGTTATAAAGTATGTGACTATCCACATGATTATAACAACATCAGCAATCAAAGGTGATGCTGACCAAGTAGGTTGCACTGGTGTAAAGACATCAAACTCCAAACCTCAGGTAGATTATGAACAGCTGACAAGAACACACCATTTCAAGTGCACATGCAAACCAAGTGAACAACTTTCACTGTTTTGTAAAAATTCTAAAGAGAACTCAAGGAGAACTTGAATGTGAGTCCATTGACTTAATGAGTGTTTGTTGAGCGGGTACATGGCACCTGTGAGTTAGTCACCAAACAAGCCCTCAAAGAAGAATGGAGGAATCTTGCCCCAAGGAACTCATGGTCATGTTAGGAAGGAAAAGTAACATAGCAAGATGAAACTTGAACAGTGGCATAAGCTGAGAGCAGTTATAGCTGGTGTCTCTAGCCTTCCTCATCCCATGGTGCTTATATTCAGTGACTCACTGACATTTCTTAGGTTGAACCCATACTCTTCAAAAAGGTCTCATGATCTGGTTCAGTCCATCCTTAAGGTCTGTTGAGATTAGATAATGCTCCTCTCCTCTATAGTTGTTAATATTGTAGTTTTTTTTTTTTTTAAGTGGTTTTTCAGGCTGTGTCTTGCCCTAGGAGACTCCATTTTACAAGCATCTGATTCTGTTTTGAGGAAGAAGGGTGACAGCAGTGCCTGAGTAGACCTAGAAACTGCACCACATGTCAAGCACTGTCCATCAGCGCAGACAGAAAAATGATTCATTTCTGGGGATAGAAAGTGAACCAGCATTGAAGGTTTTTGAGAGGTTTGAAACTGTTGGGGCAAGTGGGTGTATTAAAATCCTCTCAGAGAAACCAGGCCCACGAACTTATCAGACAGGACACGCTAGATCAAAGAAAAGTGTAACTCTTTCATCTGAACCCACAAAGTGATGAATTCCCAACACTGTGATGGTCCCATAGCAGCCTATGAGCTGCTATCTGGTGTGTGCTCAAGGACTAAGGATTCCCCAGTGTTCTGCTTGATCTGTCCCTGTTTTCTGCTCCTGAGCAGTTCAGACCTTTCACTTGACGAATCTCTCTCAATCCAGATGCTTCACCAGCTATTTCCATGAGCAGACCCCTCTTGACATTGGCCTGGCTCATTATCTTCTCTTTACAGACTCTACCAGCTCCTGAGGACCCTTGAAATGTCCTGCAACATCCTTAACTTTCCTCATTCTGTAACCCATATTGAAGTAGAGATACACAGATACATTTGCTATGTGCTGTGTGTTGTGGGAGGTAATGCTACTGATTTCCTTTGATATAAAGAACTTACATTTGCCTCTGTCAAGCTACCAATGTAGGCAGATTTTATGACAATTGCTGTCATCTAATCTGCCAAATCTTGTGAATTTATTGTTAGTCAATAAATTCAGACATTAATGGAAGGCCCAAACATATCCACCTGTTTCTGGCACAGTGTGCTCACAAGAAGCTCCTCTGCTCTCTGTGTGTCTTCCACCATGGTTTGTTTGCCTTCCTTTTAGCCTCATGAACTGCATCCCATTCAGTGGCTAAGAACGTTGCTGCATCTTTACCTATGATGGGTATTTGCTAATTAGAAGAAATAAGAAAATGGTAATTAAATTGAAATTCCTGACTTCTTGCATTAATGAATAATATTCCTGAGGAAAAAACCATGAGAACTTTTACTTTAATTTTCAGCATTTAACACAATACCTACCTCAAACTTAAGGCAGAACAATTATCTGTTGATTAGTAAATGACGAATCAATAAATGTAATTAAAGGAATGAAAGAAGAAATGAATAAACAAATTAGCTTTTTTCCTAAACCATCATCTACCTACAAATTAAATCTTTTTCTACTTCCATCATAAAAAAGGCATAAATGTATAATTGTGTAATTTTTCATAGGAGACAAATTCTAAAATAAATAATTGAACATCATTTAAAAAATTCTGCCCATAAACAAAACAGAATGTTTTGAGATGAGTTTTGATAATTTAATGTTTTATTTAATCCACCAAATAAAATGCCAAATATTTTCAGTGGCCATGTAAACAGAAGACACAAAGAAGGAGCCAATAATTTTTTCTCATATGCCATTTTTTTCTTTCTGTCTTTTTTTGGAAGCAACTAAGTAGAAAAGAAGGGTCCACATCATTTAAGAGAAAAGCAACCACTTCATAGAAACAGTTCTGCCTTTGCATCTTTATTGAACCAGGAATATATTTCTACTGCCCAGAAGAGGAAAAGGCCTGGAGAGAGATACCAGGTCCAACCACCAGCTACAGAAGAGAATAAATACCCAGAGCTTAAAGACTAACTGACCAGATAAGAAAGGTACAATACAGCTTTATCTGAATTCTTGAGATATATCCTACTAGAACAATGCTTTCTAATATCCAAGCCTACAGAAAACCTTAACATTACAAGTTGCTAAATATTCAGTATGTTATAGTCACCTATATGGTCATCCTGTTCTGTTACAGAGTATCAACTTATTTCTCTCATGAACATGGAAAACTAGGAGAGAAATATGACAGTTTTTCAACATCACGTCTAAAATGTAAGCTTACTATAAAATTAATCATCTTATTATTCAGTGTGTTCATCTTTTTTATATACCTGTGATGCCTCTTCACTGGAGAACACACCTTTCCAACTAACAGGAAGAGACATTCATGAGCCACTCCCACTGGCCCTCTTGAAGCAGCCATGGGCGGGTGGGGCGGGGGGAACTGCTCATGTGAAGCAGGGCTGTCCACTAGCAGCACTGGGTTGTGCTTCTCTGAAGGTTCTACTGCTGGGGTTGGCTTTTAGTAACTGCTTAAAATCACTCCTAGGAGAGGCATAGCTAACATTCCCACAGTAAGTCTTTGCCTGACTAGAAAAGACATTGCCTGTAGCAGGATACAAGATTAAACAAAGAAATCAGTAGCCTTTCTATACACTAAAGATAAAAGGGCTGAGAAAGAAATAAGGGAAACATCACCCTTTATAGCTGCAAATAGCATTAAATACCTTGGAGTAATTATAACCAAAGAAGTAACAGATCTGTTTGACAAAAATTTTAAATCACTGAAGAAAGAAATTGAAGAGGATATCAGAAAATGGAAAGATGTCCCATGTTCCTGGATAAGTAGGATCAACTTGGTAAAAATGGCAATTCTACCAAAAGCAATCTACAGATTCAATTCACTGTCCATCAAAATTCCAACACAATATTTTATGGAACTTGAAAGAATAATACTCAACTTCATTTGGAATAACAGGAAAGCCAAGACTGCCAAAACAATTTTACTCAACAAAAGAACCTCAGGAGGCATCACCATCCCCGACTTCAAGTTATACTATAGAGCTACAGTAATAAAAAAACAGCCTGATACTGGCATAAAACAGACATGTGGATCAATGGAATCGAAATGAGGATCCGGGCATTAACCCAAAAACCTATGAATACCTGATCTTCGACAAAGAGACCCAAAATATTCAATGGAAAAAAGACAGTATATTTAACAAATGGTGTTGGCATAGTTGATTTGTATTATGTAGAAAAATGCAAATAGATCCAAGCCTGTCACCCTGCACGAAACTCAAATACAAGTGGATTAAAGACCTCAACATAAACCCAGCCACACTCAACCTGATAGAAAAGAATGTGGGAAATACCCTCCAACGAATTGGCAAAGGCAACTACTTCCTAAATATAACACCAGTGGCACAGACACTAAGAACAACAATCAATAAGTGGGACCTCCTGAAACTGAGAAGCTTCTGTAAAGCCAAGGATACTGTCAATAGAACAAAATGACAGCCTAGAGAATGGGAAAAGATTTTCACCAACCCTACAAGTGACAGAGGACTGATCTCTGAAATATATAAAGAACTCAAGAAACTAGAGCCCAAAACCTTGAATAACCCAATCAAAAAATGGGGTTCAGAACTAAAAAGGGAATTCTCAGCAGAATTGCCAATGGCTGAAAGGCACTTGAAAAAATGCTCAGTTTCTTTAGCCATCAGAGAAATTCAAATCAAAACAATTTTGAGGTACAACCTTATACCTGTCAGATTGGCTAAGATAAAAAACACAAATGATAGCCTATGCTGGAAAGGTTGCAGAGCAAGGGAAACACTGCTCCATTGTTGGTGGGAGTGTAAGCTTGTTCAGGCACTCTGGAATGCAGTATGGTGGTTTTGTAGAAAACTGGGAATCAATCTCCCCAAGGATCCAGCAATACCACTTCTGGTTGTATACCCTAAATAAGCACATTCGTACTCCCAAAGCATTAGCTCAACTATGTTCATAGCAGCATTATTTGTAATATCAAGATCCTGGAAACAACCTAGATGTCCCTCAACTGAAGAATGGATTAACAAACTGTGGTACATCTACACAATGGAGTACTACTCAGCAGTAAGAAAAAAAAAATGATATCCTAAAATTTGCAGGCAAATGGATGGATTTGGAGAATATCCTTCTGAGCGAGGTATCACAAACACAGAAAGATAAGCAAGAGATGTACTCAATCATTAGTGGACTCTAAACAAAAAAGCAAAACGCAAAGCATGTCCAAGCTGCAAACCACAACCACTGAACAGCTTAGGATCTGAAACACCTTGGACTGGCACCTTGGATGCCACTCCCTCTAGAGGTACACCTGACTCAGTCTTGATGTTGGGGTGAGGAAACTGGATTTGCCAGGAGTGGAGGCTGAACTAAGCCATATGGGACTTTGGGACCCTGGGACCTCCTGCCCTTGCTGGGGAGGAGATGGGGAGATGTAGAGAAGAGAGAGTGACTGGAGGGGATGGGAGGGGTAAACAACCTTGAACATGGATATACACGGATAGAAAATATAACTTTATTCATAATAAAAAGAAAACAGAAAAAAAGACATTGCCACCACATCCATATTTGTTTTTCTGGAAAGTATTTATTTTCCTGAGTCTCATAGCCCAGTGCTTATTTTAAATGTATGGCTTTTCTTTTTGAGATTTATTCAGACTGCTGGGGGAGGGAGGCATGGATCTAAATACAGAGTAATCCAAGAAGCTGCTAATTAACTGCTAAAATTCTCTACAAATAGAACTCTTGATAGTACCTTTGAAGCACAAGTCCTGATTCTGCAGCACCCAAGGAGTCCATGTTCACAATGAACAGAATGGTGTTGGGAAGGTGACATTTTAGGATTATTTCCTGTATTTGTTGACTTACAGCAGCCTTAATCACTTAGGAGTTTTAGACAAATGTTGTTACTGGAATGAAGGAGACCCTAAATATTTGCATAAATAAATTGTAAATAAGTGCTGCCTTTATTTACACTGAAAAGCCCCATTATCTCTGCAAAATGGTTGATTATATTGGCACCAGATACTAAAACTCTGCAAGCCAAGATGTTAAAGCTAATATAGAGAGAAAGATCAGACAGATAATATGTGTTCCTAGATCTGTCGGTAAGGATTTTGGTCCCCTTCAAAGTTCTGTGCCTCACCATGGAACACCATCTCTCAGCTGAAACATCTCACACCCTTCTTTCTCTGTCCTAAGGAAGTCACGAATATTCAAAATGTAACCTTCCTGGAAAACTTTGGAATCTCTAAGATCAAATATGTAAATGCAAGTTCAAACTAACAAGCAAGAATCTAGTCTCTTCTCCCATGAAAGTTATGCTTTATCTTATGCTTAAATGAGACATAAGTACAGAAAAAACTCATAAAATACCATTTATATGCAATTTGTACTTAAAGATAAGATCTAATTATCAAATAGGTATACAACAATGAAAGAAATGTTCACTGAGTAAGTGACATCACCACAGACAGAGCTACACAAAGTAAGAAAGCTCTGGAGTGCAGGAATAGCTAGATCCTAAGGATTCCAAAGAGGATCAAAGCAAAAGGAAGCCCTACCCACCAAGAGAAGCATGGTCACAGGGTAGGCCCACAGATCTGGTGCGAGTGAAATATTCTGAAATTCCAACAACATCAAAACACCTGAAAAATGTCATTTCCACTTCCTTCTCTCAGCATCTTGCCAGCAAATAGGGTAAAACAACCTGAGAGTTCAAACTGAACAGGAAACCCCAATGTTCTGTTCTTTTGTTTGTCTGAGGTTTGACCTGCAACTCACAGCCATCCTCTTGCCTCAGCCTTCAAGTGTAGAGAT
This sequence comes from Sigmodon hispidus, assembly GCA_004025045.1. Lineage (NCBI taxonomy): Eukaryota > Metazoa > Chordata > Mammalia > Rodentia > Cricetidae > Sigmodon > Sigmodon hispidus. The sequence goes on from PVIH01000137.1 coordinate 304,035, forward strand.
TACAGAGGGAAGTCACAGTGCCTGACCCCAATAGTTTGTTTGAATGATGACATTGTAAAGAAAGCTTAGTTGAAAAGAAACATGTGCTCTACCTCTGACCAGCAGCCAAATTCTATGGAACCTGGTGGCAATAGCTTAAAAAAAAAAAAAAAAAAAAAAAAAAAAAAAAAAAAAAAAAAAAAAAAAAAAAAAAAAAAAAAAAAAAGTATAAAGAGCCTTATAGTGAGTCCTCTAAATTCATCTCCATATAAAAGTAATTTAGAAGGTGCATCATTGTGAAATGCTCATGCAGATTCTCGCCTTCCCTGCAGTTAAAGGGGACTTTTCCTTATCACTCATAGTGTAGTATCAAACACTGTAAGATGCCAAGTAAATCCTGGCCAGGACTCACCCCCTTTCCTTAACCCTGCAGGCAGAAAACACAGTGTCTTAGATTCTACAATGAAATACTATCTTGAGTCTCTGCCAGAAATTAAATGGCCATAAACTGGGAGACTACAGTGATGCCTGTTTCTGAGTGTTGCGATCTAGTGAAGAGATTGGCCTGTTTCAGAACATAAAGCATATAGAGATCTGAAAGTCCCCGTAGGAGGTAAAGGTATCATTATGGATGATTTTTTCTTAAGAAAGTCACTGCCGAACAGAAGAATATCTTCAAACTCAAAACCAAACCAAAGAGAAGCCCATGTCCTTGTGTTTCTTTCCTGACAAGTGATCATATTCACTTCAGAACTAAAATAATGGAAAGAAGGAAGGAAGGGAAGGAGGGAGGGAGAGAGAAAGCCTACATCAGGGTGGGTCAAGATAGCATGTGCTATTCAGCAACCCACGTAGAAAAATCTCTACTCCCTTTGCCCTAAAGCCTTTAAAGTAAATGTCCAGCCAGACAAAAGCCCGTTTTCCCACTGCTTTTGTGTGCAGGAAGCAGTTGTCAGCTACAGCTACGTTAGTGAAAAATAACAACTGCAGACGCCGAGACACGCGCCACAGTGTTCCCGTGGAAATCAAACTCTGAGAAATTTTTTAAATGTTTTCAACACATCAGCGTGAAGCATCGACCTAGTTGGAATCACTTAGATCTAAAGCAAATGCGCTGATTGTTTTCACAGCAGGCTTTTCTTCTTGGAGCAGAGCAAGAGCCAGCTCCGGCACAAGGGTAGCATGGAAAGGTTTTCAGCCCCCTGCCTCTGTAGGCTGTCGCCTGTGACGGGATCAATACCAGGGTGAGCAGCACAGGAAGCTGACAGAAGATTATGAAGATGAGGGGAGCTGTGGAATTACCCTACAGGCTCTGCTCTTTCTCTGACCTCGAATCTCATGAGCCGTGGACATAGATGGAAAACCATCAGAACAGTCTGAGAGAGGACCAGGATGAATGGTGTGAGAGAGCGTCTGTGCGGAGCGGAGCCTGGCTGTCCTTTGGCTGCTCGCTGTGGTCTCAGAAAAGGGCAAGCTCTGTAGCAAGGTGAGGTGGCACCGTGACCAGCAGGAAGAGCCATGCCTCACCAGCAAAGCGGGTGTGCAGTAATTGGTAACACCGTCTTCAGTAGATTTTCATTACAGTGAATACAATATTTGTTCGACTTTTAGACCCAGACAAGTAGCATTTCTGTAAAAATCTGTACCAAGTACCTTGAGGAGGATGAAATACACCCTGAAATCCCATCATCTGTCTTGGTGGTTCTACAGTACACAGCAGTTTTCTGTCAGTTAGAGCCCCAGTATATTCTCTGAGTTGGTCCTGGATCTCGGCAAGAGCAGTGGATCAGGAGAAGCCTTTTTCATTCCAAGTGACCAGCATACACACTTGAAAGAACTTCTTATTCCTATTAGTCTGAACTGTTCCAGCCAACTGAGCATACTGGAGATGTGTCTCATAATCAATGAACAATGTCAGGTCCAAGCTAAAATTGCTACACAATCTAACAGTTGAACCCAAAGCCTGAGACACATCTTGATTTCTCTAAAGAATGTACAATATGCAATAACAATATATAAGAAGCATACAAGAAATTCAAGCCTATTTTTTAATCTGTTTGCATAAGTCATTGGATAAACAGGAAGGAAGTATCCTTCTAGGTAATCTTCTAGGTATCAAATAGATTGTTATCTACAATCCTCAAACTGGAAAATTATCACCACAAACTTTAACTATTATTCACACACACACTTTTTAAAGAGATATTTATTTATTTTTTTTTATCTTGTGTGTGTTGTCTGCTCAAGTGTAATACTCTTCTTTTGTTTCCAGTGTCTGTGGAGGCCAGAAGAGGGCACCACATCCATGGAGCTGTCAGTTCAAGATGCTGTCAGTTGACTTGTGGGTTCTTGTAACTAAACCTGGACCCTCTGCAGAAACAAGAAGTGTTTTTGACACCTGAGCCATCTCTCTAGCCCCACACATACCTATAATTTGCAAAATTAATACCTTACTACATAAAGAAAGTTTCTTGTTTAGGCTAATTACATTAGATCACCAGAATATACTCAGCTCATTCAGCTTCTTCTAAAACAGTTTTAATGCCTCTTAAATTATGAACTTCATATATTTCATCAATCCTCTGTTTGAATATATCAGATATTTTTGTGTATGTATGAACACTAAATAGAAATTCTTTTTCCAGTTGTGATGTGATTATTTTTTCCAAAAGGAGAAGTATTAGATAAAATTTTATTACTAAAATTTTATATTTTTAAAACAGAAAAATTTTTCAAAAATCCCACATAACCTTTCAGGGTTTTTTTCTCATTTGTGGATGTTAGTTTTGACTCTTTACATATGTATTTCTTTTGTAATACTCACAGAGGTCCTGAAATTAGTAATGAGGTATGGGTGAGCTTTGAAGAGAAAGAACATAAGATTTTTAAATTAAAAAAAAAAATAAACACAAGTAGTTATCAAAGTTCTAGATTTTACCTAGAAAACAAAGTAATAATCATCCCTTTATAGTAGTATGGCTTACCAAATAAAACATGTGAGCTCTAGACTATTGATTGCTCCTTCACTGGTTTTCACCACACCTTCTTTCAGTAGTAAATATTCAAAGGCAAAATAAGATCATTCAACTTAATGCCATTCTATTTGCTATTACTCATAAACTCCTGTAATAAAATGTCAAGAAACATTTGACATAACCCACAAACTAAATTTTAAAATTTATTGTGACTTATAATCACTATCATCAAGTATCTATCATTATCATCCGTATCATTACCGCTATCATAAACATCCTCGTCATCCTCACCACCATCATCACTACCACCATCATTGTCACAACTATCATTACCATCATCATCACAACATCAGCACCATCACCATCACTTCCCTTGCCTCTGGCAAAAGGACATATAGGGCTTTTCATTGAAATACACTTGTGGCAGCTATCAGCATATGAAAGTCCTTCTGGCCACCAATCTCCTTGGTCCTGCTCACAAATGCCATTTATGCATTTCAAAGTCCACACTGGGATCCTGGTCCCTCTCTCCTCCAGTTCTACTCTAAATTCCCAGGGAATTTTAGTTCACTGGCTTTCTGCCACCCCAGATAACTTTTTTCTTTAAAGGTCGCCTGATTATCCCCACCCCAATCCAACCCCATGAGCTTTTCTCTGTTTTCCATTTTTATGCTTACTTCACTGGGCTCTTGAATACAGTTTCATTGTTAATCTGTTTCCTTTTGCTATACCTGAAGCTGGATAATATGTAAATAAAACAGGTTTGTGGTAAATGTGGTAGAGTGATCTCTGTACGATATAAATAAATAACTGTTTAGACCCATGCAGGGCACCGTAGATGTGAGTAGAGAATCAGAGACAGCCAGATAAAAAGAGAATAAAGTTAGTCACTCTGCATCAGACCCCCAAGAGGAGCAGACATGTAAGAGGTACCGGCCAGCCACAGGCTGAGCCACGTGTCGGGAAGATTAATAAAAATAGATTAATCTAAAAAAAAAGGCTAACTAATAATGTGCTTAAGATATGAGCCAAGCAGTGTAAAGTATATAAGCATGTGATTCATTTCTTTTGGGGGACAAAAGCCGCGGGCGCACAGACCAGGCTCCAAACTGCTGGCGCCACACGTGCGCCACACACAAACCTCCAGCCCCAAACAGGCCGGGAAAAACATACAACAACACAGGTTTGTTTAGTTTATAGTTTTGAACACACACAGTTCAAACTATGGCAGCCTACACCATTTGACCTCTGGTGTTGCAGAATATATGATCACACTGTGAACCCTGAGATTACATTATTTACTAGAAAAACCTGCTTCTAGATATGTGTGGATCAACCCTAGCACACACCTTTAATCCAAAAGCTTTCTACTTAGATGTTATAAACAAAATTAAACTTTTAAACATAATCAACCTTATGTCAAGAGGCAGAGCCAGCAACCAGTTGACAGGAAATAACCATAGAGAGGGAGAGGGAGTCAGGAGGACAGAGAGACACACAGAAAGGAGAAGAGAGGGAGAGCCATTGGAGGAGTTCTTGTCTGAGAGAGGCAGGAGAAAACTCTCCTTCTGAGACAATAGTTTAGGAGGAAGCAGGTAGCTTCTTTCTTTATCTCCCTGTGCTGGTATGTTTTCACTACCACACCTGGCTCCTGAGACTTTCCTGATAAAATGGAATGATAGAGAGTTAAAAACAACACTCTGGTAAAGATCTCAGGTAGATGGCATTTCCATGAGGGGCATACATACAGGAAAAAAAAAATCATGATGAAATAAGTAGGAGGAAGTGGCTTTGCCATTGTATAACCAACTTTCAAGAGACAACATACGCTCACAATTACTACATCACTACATTAGTTCCTCTGAGAGATACCCAATGTTGTAACATTTTACACTAAGCTACAACTTATTATTAGCTATTAATACTTAGTATTAGTGTTAGTATCAGAAGCTCTACTACTTCTGAACATCATAGTACTGAAGACCGACCAACTTTACTTTCTTTTTCTCCTCATTTTTAAAAATTTATTTAGAAAGGTATTATTTTCTATGTATACCCCTGCCCTCCCTCCCTTCCCTCCTCCCAGTCCCTCCCATTCCTCCCTCAACTCCATTCCCCCATCCACTCCCCAAGGAGGGCAAGGAGTCCCAGGGTGGGCCATTTTAGTCTGGTGTATCTATTTAACGCAGGTCCAATTCCCTCATCCCAATATTAGAACTGAGTTAGGTGTTCCACTGTAGCAAATGGGCTCCAAGATGCCAGTTCATGCACAGGAACATAGTCTGGTTGTACTGCAAGAGGCTCCACAAACTGCTCATGCTGTTTGACCTTTGGAGGGTTTAGTTCCTTCTCCTGATGGTTCCCCAGTGGCTGTTTCTGATTCAGGGAGCTCCCCAGAGCTCCAGCCAGCCATCTCTGTGGGTCTCCTCATGATCCCTATCCTTTTGCTCATATACACTCTCCTCTCTCTCTCTTCAGCTGGACCGGGAGCTCAACTTGGTGCTTAGCTATGTATCTCTGCTAGTTTTCAACTCCTAAATCCTTGATGAACAGATTTAAACCCTGTCCAAACAACACACTAACTTTATGCTTCACTGTTAACTGCTCTATGGCAGCATCATCCTGGGAGAGTGGAGCCTAAGACTGAGGTGGGCTGAAGTCTCTGATGCAACAGCCAACTTTATTCAGAGCATCAGACAATTTATATTTGGAAAGTTTGGAAAGGTCATATAAGTTGAGGCTATTTGCAGTCAAAAGGGAAGCCTGTGCTTGGAAATTTTTTAAATAACAAAAGTGAGCAGCAATATATCATCTGAAGCAAACTCTTCCCCCATCTACCACATCTTGGAGGATCATTACAAGAATGAAGTTTGTCTGGGTTGAACAAAGGCTACAAGATTTCTGTTTCCTTGAATTTCTCCCAAGGTCTCAGGTTTCTCCTCACAGTTTCATTCTTGGATCATGTTCTGACCATTCATTATCTTAAATAGTTTTTATTTATTTTTTGGTATTTATCACAACTTGGAATTTTTCTTTGTTTTTAACTTTTATACAAAGCATCTTTTCTTGATTATATTGTAGAACAGGTAAGGGATTAAAAACTCTCTTAACTTTTATTCCATCCCTTGGTGTTCTGGCTAGTGGCCAGGTAACAACGGGTCATCAGTCAATAGAAGCTGTGGCAATAATGCACACCCTGTTATCAACTCTAACTTAAAAGAAAGAAAGCATCTAAAGTGCCTGTAATAAGAACTATCCTTTTATATAGTTTGTCACACTTTGGGAATTTTTTGCTTTGATACCCACAAAATAGACTGTTTAAACCTGTCACACATGCATATCTAAGGCAATCCAGTAATGAGAGTGACCTAGTCAGAAGTGAAAAAAAAAAAGCCTATCTATTCAAAAACATTTTTCACTGGTCAAAGATGAAATTAATCTACTCAAATTATCTTTTAAGGCCAACATAGCATAATATCACAAAATCTACTTTAAAACATAAATATGAGATGACAGTTCACATATGAATTCTACAGACTGAACAAAGAGGGCTGGGTAGCTTCATGTTAGAAAAGAAGTGGGAAGGAAAGGCTATATGGTACCACGAAGAGAAAGCTGTCCCTGCACAGGGGATGTGAGTCATGAACAGGATGATATATATTCTTCACCCCAATACCTTCTGAAGACTTTGAAATCAAAACAAGATTATTTTTATTCTGTTTCAGTAAACATGTTTGAATGAACCAATTTATAACTTATAGAGAGAAAAATAAACAGGTCAAAACGTTCACTCTCCAGTCCAGGGTTGAAAATGGTAAGAAAATGCTAAGAAGAAGTTAGGATCTGGTTTTGAGTTGGAGAAGGGCGGGGGTGGGGAGGCGTTAGGGTGGGAGAGATGAAGAGTTGGACACGGCGTCTGACAAAAGACCACAGTGGAGGACTTGAAGAGGGATGCTGGTCGCTGATGGATAATCAACATGGACAAAGCATTATTCTTGCCTCACTAGACAGTGCGGGTGATCACTAGATAAAGTCAAAGCCTTGTAAGTAAGTCAGCATTTAACAAGGGGCTCTCCATCTAGAAAGGGATAGATACTTAAAGGATTTCCCCAAGAGACGGTATCAGAAAGTGTCAAGTAGCACAGAAATACATGCTGGCTTCAGGCCAATCTTTTTAACCAGTGTGCTTAACAGGCATCCCTGAAGTGTGCTGGCTGGAGCTAGGAGAAGAGAAGCACTTGGCTCCACTTCATCCCCTCTGATTGTGCCCCCACTCAGGTACCAGGCACTTTCCTTGACTTTCATTCACAAGCTAGATTATATGAATTAAGCATCTAGGTATTTTTCCACTTTCAGAACTCTGTAGCAAAGGGCAAGTTCTAGTTTACTAACAGTTACAGCCATGCTAGAAAAAAATGAAGCAATGATATGTTGTCTTGGCTGCACTGGACAAGATGAGAAAATGTGATCAATGGATTGTTCTTACATCTCACATAACCAGACTGACTCAAACGGATACCCCTTTTTCGAAATGTGCATAGGAGAGACAGCAGCTCCAATGAAGCAAGGCTGGTATCAAACTGTGGTTTAAAAATACTGCTATCATAGAATTACTAAGAAAAAAAGACTATTAAGTCCAAAACTGTCACATAATCAGCACACAAACTTGTAATTGAATGTATTGACCAGACCTGGAGAGGAAGTTAAGCATGGAGAGGGTACAGTGCCACCTCTGAATAGACCAGAATGGCTAGTGCAAAAAAATCATGGTTCCCACAACAACAGTAACTTAACTGGATGAACATATAGTATATTATGACATGAAAGTTGACACCACATACAAAAATACTAAATACTACACACGCCTGAGGGGTTCCCATTATTACCACTGTGGGAGTTGTAAGTTCTGAATGGCAATAAAAATGGAGTCAGAACCAGCTGAACAACCTTGGATCAGGCCTTTATGGAAACCCTGTGCACTCATGTACTTTACAAATCTTTATGGAGTACCTAGCATGTGTAAAGCATTGTACTAGAGGCTGTGCAAAAATATGATACCTGCCTCAAGTAGCTTATAAAAAACTATATCCATTGGGACCAAACCACTGGTTTATAAAAAATGAGAGAATTCCTCATGCTGTGGCCAGGCAATCTGTTCCACTTTTCCCAAATGTCATGTGCAGATGCTTATGATGTAGAAATGCTGCCAGAATCTACAGCCAAGTACTAAGGCTAACTCTCCATTGCCCACTACTGTGGTCCTCATAGTTAATTAAGCTCCATGTGTTAGTCTTTCATTTGTATCTTTGCTTTCTCCCAATCTTTAAAATAAATCTTCAGTGTTTAAAATTTTCTAAATTCCCACTGTACTAAAATACTTATCTGCCCTGACCTCTACATGTTTAGATCTCCAAAAGTATGCACATGCCACATGACATTTTAACAAGTGTCTACCATAGCTACTTCCCTGCCTTCCTATGTCCAAATGCAGGTATGCTTCTTAAACGTGGAGTCATATTGGGCATACCATAAACTCATTTGCACTGGGTGATGGGTGCTACAGCCTGATCAGTCATTCTAAGTTGATGAAATCGACTTTATACACCTTAGCCACTGGGCAAAAGAGCTCAAACTACAGTGAACCTGATGAAAATATATCACCACTCCTAACCTTAGGAAGTTTCAAAGTCTAGGAGATGTCACAGGTAATTTATTAATCAGAGTGAGGAACAGTGTTCATGTAACTGTTTGGAGTTTAAAGAGGGAAAAAGAGAAAATAGAATAAATAAATCATTGTAAAAATTGTCATGGGAACATATATGGACTCACAGAGATAATTTCACAAATGATAATTTTTATTTCATACACTATATATACATACATAGACATAAACATGTTTACAAAGTTTGCATTAGAGATCAACCAGAAGTATCAAAGAACTACGAAAGACTGCCCAGAGAATGGAAGTTTATTGACCTTGACCAAATCAGTTAAAACATTTAAATTTAAAACAAAAGTCTTGAGTTAGGTGTCCTTTATAATTTCTTCTCTATAAACATTCTCTAACAACATGTATGAAGTATGACCCTACCTTGTCTTCTTACATATGTGTTGTGTTCCAACCTCAAAATTATTCTCAAGGCCTCAAAATTTCCTTAACAAATAATAAATAACCTTTGGTTCGATTAATAATATTTCCCACTATTTGAAAAATATTTATTTTCAGCAGGTCTAAATCATCCAAGGCCACTTATGAACTTTAGCCTACGCACAAGGGGTAGATAAAAAACAAAGAGAGTATACATAAGTTAAGGTCAAGAGAAAATTAAACAGACTTTTACAATAACCCTAATTCAAAACTGAAGATGTATGCCAAAAAGAGGTACGGCATGCTCTGAACATCGAAGGAAAGACAGACACATTTGAAAGGGCATGGCAGAACTCTGCAGGAAGAAACAAGGCTTCAACAAAAGCTGTGGTGGAAACTCAAAGGCATGGAGGGAAGGAATTCCAGGCACTGTCCATATGTGTTATCTAGTTTAAAGAGGGGGTTCAGAGTCTAAAGGAGAGTCTCGGAAGAACATCACCTTGTGGGAGATGGCTAGGTCCTCTAATGATGTCATCCATGACTGGGAATCAGGAATTGTGTCCTAAGTCAACTGTCCATCATCTAGTTCAACAGGGAATAAAGTCAACGGAGAGCTGTGGGGATTTGGTTTCTTAACAACTCCAGCCAGAGTCCAGAAGTATTTTTTCTGCTCAGCATATGGGTATTTTGTTAAATACAGTGTTAAAAGATAGAAAGGTGTTAAGAGCACCATTACAGGGGGTACAGGACCTGAAGGCAAGGAGGAGGTCATGTCAACATTCCAGGAGTGAGGAACAGATCCAGAGAGGAATTGGGACAGTGGAAATGAACAGAGCACTGCATCCCAGGCACATTCTGTGAATGCTGTAGGGGCTAGAGAGACAGCTCAATAGTTAAGAATACATACAAATCTTGAGAAGGGCCTTAGTTCAGTTCTCAGCACCCATATTTACAACTGCCTGTAACTCTAGCTCCAGTGTATCTGATGCCTTCTTTTGGCCTCCACAGGAATCTGCATTCATGTTTGTGTGCACAGAAACACACAAAGAATTAAAAACCAAATAAATATTTCAAAAGTGATTTTAAAGAAATATGCTTGTTGAAATGAATAAACAGAGGCTGACAGCCTGAGTTTGAATCCCACTTCCATCACTTCCTCATGTAGATATAGTATGCTGACAGCAATGCTCTCAATTCCACCATTTACTCATATAGCTAGTGGTATGCTGACCTCAGTGTTCCCAGTCCCACCATTTTCTCATACAGATAGAGGTATGCTTACCACAATGTTCTCAGAAGTCTTAGGGTCAGACAAGTGCATATCATTGTTTAAGTAGAATGTGTCTGTAGGAAAGATGGCTTTAGCACACAATAGGATGTTTTAAAGGAAAAGTCAAATATGTAAGTAGATGTAGTAAATTTAAAAATAACAAAGTAGCAGGGGATAAGAATGGATTGGAGAATAAATATATAGGAAAATGACAGCTGATGATCCTGACATTGGTTAGAGGAGAGGATAGGAAAAACAGGGGACTCTGTCTTATTTCTATAAAGGAGTAAGAAGAAACAGAACTAATATAGGTACAAGATTTTAAAAAAAAAAAACTCATCTTAGAAAGTTTGGTTAATAATCCGCCTTGAAACCTCCTGCCCTTTCTGGGGAGGAGATGAGGGGATGGAGAGAAGAGAGTGACCAGGAGGGTCGGGAGGAGGAAGAGAGTTTAAACAAGGGAATACATGGATTAAAAAAAAATGAGACTTTATTCTATAAAAATAAAAAAAATGAACAACCCACCACCACCATCACCACCAACAACAAAAGAACACTTGGTTAAGAAACCAGAACACACCAGAATGATGCATGTCTGTAATCCCAAACCACGGGAGACTGAGGAGGGAGACTTGCTGTCTTGGGGTCATCTTGGGGGCATAGCAAGTCTATTTCAAAACAAAAACAGAAATGTAAGCAAGCCACTAGGCAGCTTCTGGAAGCATGGTCAGTACCAGGCCAGTGGAGGTGAAAAGTGAGATAACAATTGTTAGTAATAATATATATTTTAAAATAAGTAAAGGAAAAGATCTTGAATAATTCTATAGTAAAGGAAAAAATGTATTTGAATTTATATAGTATGTTCACATGTAGCAAAACATCACACTGTATCCATAAATATTTACGGTTATTATTTCAATTAAAAATACAAAACTTCATTTAAAAGAAGCACACTCATATCCTACAAAAAACAAAAGTGGATACCTGCTTTCTTCTTATTTTCACAAAAGCTATAAGTCAGAAGTGAGCAGAGTGGGTGGAAAGGTTTTAGATGTGAACAGTCTATAAAAATAAAATCTTCTCATGATTATGGATAATTTTCTGAACACCAACCACTTTGCTTTTTTTTCCTACATAAATTGCTTTGTAGTCAGAAGTTTCTGGCCTGTACTAGCCCTGAGGTCTGGATCTGCAGCCATTCAGTCATCACACAAAGGCTTATATTAATTATAATCTCTTTGACCTATGATTCAGGCTTATTACTTGCTAACTCTTATACTTTAAGTTACTCCATATTTCTATTTATTTTTAACCACATGGCTTGGTAGTTTTTTGCCCAGTGTCACATTCTCATCCTGCTTCCTCTGTGTCTCACTGTCTGTCCTCTTTCTCTGCTTTTCTGCTTCCCAGAATTCTCCTAGTCTGCTAACCCCACCCCACCTACACTTCTGACTGGCCAATCAGAATTTTATTAAACCAACATGAGCAACAAATCTTGACAGTGTACAAGAGCAATATCCTATAGCATTGTTTTACTGAGTTCTCACAGTATCCAGTGAAGTGATCATTTTTTAATTGTTTTGGCATTTTCATTCATGTATATGACACATTCTTGTTACACCCGTTTCTCCATCCTTTCTTCCTCTCACTTCTAACATTATCCACCGGTTGTCCCAAGTCTCCAGTTCACTTTTATGCTTTTTTTTTTTTTGTATGCTTTGTGACTCAAAGAGAAATTTGTTTGGTAAAGGCTGAAGATAGCACTAGTTTATGGGTAGAAGCATGAATATTTTTATAAGGCAGGGGCCAGTAAGATGGTTCAGCAGTTACTGCCCTTTGCCACTAAGCCAAATGACCTGGTTAAAAATGAAAAAATTAAAAATGTTGAATTCTGATATTACTATTTCCCAGAATTTACTTACTGGGCTTGCTTGCATTGTAGACAACTTGTTGAATAAGACAAAAATCTTTCCACCAGAAAAATCATTTAAGAAATTTGCCTTACACCTGAAAAAGTGCTCATCATCTTTAGCCATCAGAGAAATGCAAATCAAAACAACTTTGAGATGCCACCTGACACCTGTTAGATTGGCTAAGATAAAAGACACAGAGGACAGCCTATGCTGGAGAAGATGCAGAGCAAGGGGAACACTCCTCCATTGTTGGTGGGAGTGTAAGCTTGTTCAGCTGCTTTGGAACGCTGTATGGCGGTTTCTCAGAAAATTGAGAATCAATCTCCCCTAGGACCCAGCAATGCCACTTCTGGGTGTATACCCTAAAAAAGCACAGTCATACTCCAAAGGCATTAGCTCAACTATGTTCATAGCAGTGTTATTTGCAATATCAAGATCCTGGAAACAACCTAGATGTCCCTCAACTGAAGAACGGATTAACAAACTGCGGTACATCTACACAATGGAGTACTACTCAGCAGTAAGAAAAAATGATATCCTAAAATTTGCAGGCAAATGGATGGATTTGGAGAATATCCTACTGAGTAAGGTATCACAAACTCAGAAAGATAAGCAGGGGATGTACTCACTCATTAGTGGACTCTAAACAAACAAACAAACAAACAAACAAGAAAAAAGCAAAGCATGCCCAAGCTGCAAACCACAACCACTGAACAGCTTGGGATCAGAAACACCCTGGACTGACTCCTTGGATCCCACTCGCCCTAGAGGAACACCTGACTCACTCTTGAGGGACGGGGGAGAAAACTGGATCTGCCAGGAGTGGAGACTGAACTAAGCAATATTGTGGCAGTGGAACCATGGGACTGCCTGCTGCCTGCCCAGGGAGGGGATGGGGATTTGTGGAGGAGAAAGAATGACCTGATGTGGTGGGAGGGGGAAGGGAGCTTGAAAAAGGATATACAAGATTAGAAAGTGTGACTTCTTTGTTCATAATAATAATAAAGAAAAAAAAGAAATTTGCCTTAAAAATAGCAAAGCACGTGTCCAGATTTGTCTTCAACAAACGTAATATATATCTATATGTTATATATATAATTTCTCCAGCTCTCTGAAGATGATGGTATCTTGTTTAAGCTGTCCTCCAATGGTGCTTTCTGGTCATGTCTACTTTATTTCATTCTTATACAGTTTAACATCTAGTCAGGTTAAAATACTGAAACACTAATTTTGCATCTTTTTTTTAGTTCTCTTTGTCTTGTAAGTGGTGCTAAATAGGCCCTATATTTAAGATTCAACATTTTGGAGTGCTAAAGGTATCTAATGGATAACTTGCTGGTGACTCCTAAGTCAAATATATTACATAACATGTAAGAAACCATGAATGAATCACTCACTTTTTGTAGACATTGATACAAAATATAAAATGACCATTTTAAAGATGACATCATTTATACATTCTGTAATTAAACTATGACCAGAGTATCCCCCAATTTCCCAAAGTAGATTGAAAGGAAATGGGTAAAACTAAGACAACTCAAAGTTTTTGAGCCACTTGAGAGGGGCATTTACCAAGCTAGACATTAGAAGAGGACCAGCTGCCATACATTCTCAGATGGAACAACCAGTAAGACTCTCAACGTCAATAGTACCACTGGAGAGATGCAAGCATTGTAGGGAAAGTGATGGTGAGAGGTGGGAGGAAGATGGTGTACATAAGAAAAAAACCTGTGTGGTCTTTAGTAACTCTATTCAACTTTTCATTCTTAGATGGTTAGGGTGCATTTTCTCAGACAGGAAAAGTTAAAGAAGGAAGGAAAGAGAAAGGGGAATGAGATGAAGGGTTCTGAAGTCATCTAAACCTAACATACAAGAAGCCAAGACCCCCTTCCATCCAGATACCCATTGCTCAACTTCTCAATCTGCCAATATTTCATCAAGATGCCAACAGCACCACCTTAATTTCTGATATGGTCTGACATTCCCTTTCCCCCTTTTACAAGAGGATTTCATCTTTTTCCATTGCTGCCTTTTCTGGAAAGAGACAAAAGTCGTGACTCCTCATTCTACATAAACTTTCCTCTAATAGGCAGAGCCAAGATAAAACATAGATGTATAAGAAATCACTAAGTTATGCTTGTATATTAAAAGCCATAGTTTTCATTAGGACTTAAAAATTATAAGCCAAAACTATCTTCAGGAATTAAAGAGTGTTATTTATTGCCCCTTAAAACCTTAATACAATTAATGCATGAGGTACTATTTAAAAAAAATGAATACTAGTAATTTGTTATAAACTTAAACCACAGACAGTGGGTCAAGAATAAGGTCTATGCAAGTGATCATAAACATGAGTTGAGTGCTGTGGTAAGCCAATAATGCTAGAGGGAGAAACACACAAACAGGGGAGAAAAGTTCCAGGATCTATGTGCACAAAATCTCTTCTGCCCCTTCTGCCATCTAAGGCTCTTCCACGCACATACTAAACTCAGCCCCCTTCCTTGTCAAATTGGTCCTTACAAAGGATGACATAAGGCTGCAGCTCAGGGCTTAACCATGACCACATCCCCTCCCTTTGATTCAGAGCAGTCATGGAAAGGAGAGGTGTGGGTGTAGAGGTGTGGCAGTCAAGACACAAGACATATTATACATTACTGAATTACAGGTTAAAGGCACAACAAAGGAGAGAGAGGGAGGGAGAGGGGAAGAGAAGAATGGAGAAAGAGAATATATGTACCATGTTCCTTGTGAACTTAGAAAGCAATATAGATTTTGTTGAGAATCATTTCAAGAACACTGCATTGTTCTCTAATTATATATTCATGGGGTCTGGAAATCTTAAGTCTTTTGTTAAAGTTAGAGATATTCTGGAGTGAATTTTGTTAAATCCTACATTTATAATAGAAATGCAAACAAACAAACAAAAAGACTGAAGTGGTTTTGTTCTCAGTCCACCTACCATTAGGCACAGATATTTAAAGTGACAGAAAGAAAAGAAGTTAGGAGGAACTGGGCAGAGTAGAAGAAACCTGTCATCTAATTTGGTGTAAAAAAAAAAAAATGTAATTGAAGTAGAAAATGCGATGGCACAAAATAAACCAGCTTTCCAAAATTTTAAATAAAACAAGATTTTGGTCACATTGCAATAATTCTTAACAATAGCAGTAAGGATCATAATTAGTGCATCAACTAAGTATATATTAAGCATTACACTTTCTATAGGTATCATTTAAGGCCATGTTTTTGTGTTTTTTGTACATCATTAAGGTTTAGCAACCCTGACACCAACATTTTTATAGCAAATTCTAACTTTGCACTGACTGTCTACTTGATACTGTCTTCCAGGCCCAGCTTCCTGGTCAGGAAATTCAAGTGACACAAATCTATCTCACAGACCAGCCATATTTGCAAAGTGTCTAACATGTACTAAGTGTTCACTAATGTCTGGATTATCATTAGTGTTCTTGATTGGAGATAGCTGAATATTTAGGCCTTTGTTGTTTTCTAAAGGTGTGTGTGTGTTTGTGTGTGTGCATGTGTGTGTACACCCAAGTGAGTATGCCATATCAGGTGCTCAAAGAAGCCAGAAGCTTTCTAAACTGCTAGGAAGGGAACATGGTCCCTTTTTTGTATGCAGATGTTATTAAGGATTATTTCATATGTTCAACCATTCACACACACACACATATAGAATTATTCAATCTTTATCGCCTCATTACAATTGCTTATAAAGCTTTACTTGTTGTTTATTGCTCAACATTGAACACAAAGACTTGCGTAAGTGAAACAAACACGCCACACATCCAAGCCTTGCATAGCTTTAGAACAAATGCCAGCATTAGCCAAGTACCAGTCAGAGAAACCAAGTAGATATTTCCAGAGCTGGCCTTGCATGTAGTCAGTAGACTTGAAAGCCTCAACCCTGGTGATTTAGCAACAGCCAAAGTTAAGAAAGAGAGTAACCATGAAGCTTCAGAAAGAACATCTGGGTTCAAATCTCACTTCTTCCACTCACTAGCAATATGGTTATAAAAAGAATTCAACCACTCAGAGCTGGCTTCCATTTCAACAAGTTGAGAAGTGGATTTTAGAGCTGTAGCTGCCAGCTGTGTCAAGACCAACATTGTGATTTGCTGCTGAGAGCATGTTCTGAGCTTCAGGGGGCAACAAACTGCTCTAAGGCTTACAGGTGAAGATGGTTATGTGAAATCCAGAGTATTTATTCTGGCATCTGGGGGTCGGACAGAGTAGGGGAAATTGTACATTTCTCCAATGGCAGTTCAGAAAATCAATTTCTACAAATCTCTGCTGAAAAAGCTGTCATGAGTAGCTCCCTCCCACCCTCTTTCCCCAAAGGTTTCGTTATCTCCCAATTCACTTTCTTTTTCATATACATGAAATAATGTGATTAAGATCCACAATCACAGATATCCTAAAAGAAATATAAACCATAACTTCCAGCACGTTTTCATAAATATTCAAGTAGCAGGCATTTTGTCTACCTTACCAAAACACCAAGTTAGTAGAATTCAAATGGTAATTGTAATTATTTTTGGTTCAGTCTTCTCTCAACAGTATTATGAAATGTATAAGTGAGAGGTGAAAGATTGGCTTGGCACAAAATGAAATATAGAAAATAGGAATATAGCTGGCAGTCATTACCATAAATTCCTTGTTGCCCACTAGTGTAAGCACACTAGCTGTGTCAAACACTGGAAATACCTCTGTGTCAATTATCTTCCTAAGGAACAATGAGGTCCATGTTGAAGTAAGTGTAAGATATGCACTGTAATCAGCTGAGTGGCTGGCTTGGTTTTAAAGTCATAACATATTCAACTGAGAACTGGCTCCTTATATAATTCTTTCTTGTTCTTCCTTCCTTATTACTACATATCATATTGTGAACTGTATTGTTGTCTTAATTGGCTTGGATATTCGGCATACGTGTTAATGATAAATACCTTTCACAATGCCATTAATCTATCTTTCAGTTCAAACATTACACTTTATTATCTATGATTATTAGGGTTATTATTGAAACATCATGACCAAAAGCAAGTTGGAGAGGAAAGAGTTTTTATGGCTTATATATTCACATCACTGTTCATCATTGAAGGGGGAGTCAGGACAGGAACACAAGCAGGGCAGGAACAAGAGGACAGACGCTAATGCAGAGGCCATGGAGGGGTGCTGTCTTCTGGGTTGATCAGCCTGCTTTCTCATAGAACTCAGAGCATCCAGCCCAGAAATGGAACCTCCTACATCAATCACTAACTATGAAAATGTCTTATAGCTGCATCTTCTGTAGTGATTTTCTTAAGTAAGCTTGCTTCCTTTTAAGAATGACAGCAGGACACTGTCCAGAGGTCAGCAGGTTCTGATCACCCATCCAGAAAGTCGTTCTCTGGGACCAGGGTCAATCTGTAGAGTCTGATCCCAGATTCTCCTTAGTAGACAGGACTAGAGTTTGGCTGTGAGGGGCTCCTCCAGCCACACCTAAAAGAGGGGACATTGCATGGTTGGGCCCCGCCTACAGGATAAACTGTGTCATCAGAGAAGGACTGAGGCTTTGAAATTCAGACCTGTGTCCAGAGCAGAGTCAGAGCTGGACCAGACCCCTTGCACAGAGGAGACAGGAGACACACAAGCCTTCTTGCCACAACTGGCTAGGAGCGGCTTAATTGTGAACCACTGAAGCCATGGGCAGACGCCAGTGCAAAAGTACATATAACAATATAAAGAACAACAAGGCAACACCAGAAGAAACTGGTGGTTCTACAACTACAAGACCTGAACAGAGCAAAGAAGAGGAAATAGAAGGAAACAACAGCAAAAACACCATTATGAAGATTATTGAAGCCTTCAAAGAAGATATAAAAAATTCCCTTAAAGAAACAAAAAAATACAAACAAAAAATTGGAAGAGATGAACAAATCCTTGAAAGAAAACCAAGAAAAGGTAACCCAAACAATGAAAGAAACATTTCAGGAACTAACTAAAAACCAAAATAGAAGCAATAAAAAAGGCACAAAATGAGGCAAAGATGGAAATAGAAAATCTGAAGAAAAGAGCTGGAACTACAGATACAAGCATAACCACAGAATCCAAGAGATGGAAGAGAGAATCTCTAAAGTAGAAGACTCAGTAGTGGAATTAGATACATCAGTCAAAAAAAAATACTAAAACCAACAAAGTCATAACACAAAATGTTCAGGAAATCTGGAACACCATGAAAAGACCTAACCTGAGAATAATAGGAATAGAAGAAGAAGAATAGCAGCTGAAAGGCACAGATAATGTTTTCAATAAAATCATAGAAGAAAACTTTCCCAACTTAAGGAAGAAAATGCCTATAAAGATACAAGATGCTTACAGAACAGCAAATAGCTATGACCCCCCCAAAAAAGTCCACTTGCCACATAATAATCGAACCACAAAACATACAGAACAAAGAAAAAATTTTAAGAGCTGCAAAAGAAAAGGGCCAACTTACCTATAAAGGCAGACCCATCAGAATAACTCCTGACTGTTCAATGGAAACGATGAAAGCTAGAAGGTCCTGGACAGAAGTTATACAGACACAAAAAGAGCATGACTGTCAACCTAGACTAATGTACTCAGCAAAATTATCAATCACCATAGATGGAGTAAACAAGATATTTCATGACAAAGTCAGACTGAAACAACAGCTATCTACGAATCCAGCCCTCCAGAAAGTATTAGAGGAAAAACTCCAATCTAAGGATTCCAAATACACCCATGAAACCACAAACAATCAATAATCCCACAGAAGAAAAACCCAGAGAAAGGAAATACATACAAGCTACCACCAAAAGTAGCAGGAAATATCAATCAATGGTTACTAATATCCCTTAATATCAATGGACTCAACTCACCTATAGAAAGACACACACAAACACGATGGGTACAAAAACAGAAGCCATCCCCCCTGCTACATACAAGAAACACACCTCAACCACAAAGACAGACACAGGCTCAAAGTAAGGGTTGGCAAAAGATTTTCCGATCAAATAGCCCTAAGAAACAAGCGGGGATTGCCATCCTAATATCTAACAAAGTAGATTTTAAGCTAAAAGCAACTAAAAGGGACCAAGATGGTCATTACTTATTCACCACAGGAAAAATTGGTAAGAGGAGATTTCAATCCTGAATATTTATGCCCCTAATATGAGGGCACCTACCTATGTAAAAGAAACACTGCTAAAGCACAAATCCCACATCAATTCTCACACCCAAATAGTGGGAGACTTCAATACCCTATTTTTACCCCTGGATAGGTCAACCAGACAGAGACTCGACAGAGAAATAAGGAGTCTAACAGAGGTTATGATGCAAATGGATTTAATAGATATTTATAGAACCTTCACACCAAATGCAAAGGAATATATATATTTCTCAGCTCCTCACGGAGCTTTCTCTAAAATTGACCACATAATTGGCCATAAAGCAAATATCAACAGATACAAAAGAATGGAAATAATCCCTTGTATCAATTTGGATCACCAGGGCCTAAAGTTAGAGTTCAACAACATCAAAAATCACAGAAAGTCTACCAACTCATGGAAACTAAACATCATTCAACTGAACCACCTCTGGGTCAAGGAAGAAATTAAGAAAGAAATCAAAGACTTCCTAGAATTTAATGAAAACGAATCCACAACATACCGAAACTTAAGACAATAAAAATCGTCTCAAGAGGAAAATTCATAGCACTATATGCCTATATGAAAAACGTAGAGAAATCCCACACAAGAGAACTAACAGCACAACTGAAAGCCTTAGAATAATTAGAAGCAAACTCACCAGGAAATAGTACACAGCAGGAAATAATCAAACTTAGAGCTGAAATCAATACAACTGAAACAAAAAGAACAAAGAATCAATGAATCAAAGAGTTGGTTCTTTGAGAAAGTGATCAAGAAAGATAAGCCCATACCCAAACTAATCAAAAAGCAGAGAGAGAGTATCCAAATCAACAAAATCAGAAATGAAAAGGGGGACATAACAACAGACCCCCAGGAAATCTAGATAATTATCAGTTCATACTTTGAAAATCTATATTCCACAAAAATGGGAAGCCTAGATGAAATGGACAGCTTTCTGGACAGGTACCATTTACCAAAGTTAAATGAAGACCAGATTATCTAAACAGACCTATAACTCTAAAGGAAATTGAAGCTGTCATTAAGATCCTCCCAAGTAAAAGAAGCCCAGGTCCAGATGGTTTCAGTGCAGAATTCTACAGACATTCAAAGAAGAATTACTACCATAACTGCTCAAACTATTTCACACAGTAGAAACTGAAGGAATATTGCCAAATTCCTTTTATGAGGCTACAATTACCCTAATATCAAAGCCATTCAAAGACACAACAAAGAAGGAGAATTACAGACCACTTTTGCTCATGAATATCCATGCTAAAATTCTCAACAAAATTTTGGCAAACTGTATACAACAATATATAAAAAATATCATCCACCATAACCAAGTAGGCTTCATCCCAGAAATGTAGGGATGGTTCAACATATGAAAAACCATAAATGCCATCCATCATAAAAAAAAACTAAAGGAAAAAACCCACATGATCATATTCTTAGATACTGAAAAAAATCCAACACTCCTTTATGATTAAAGTCCTGGAGAGATCAGAAATACAGGGAAAATATCTGAATATAATAAAGGCGATTTACAAGAAGCTGACAGCCAGTATCAGACTTAATGGAGAAAAACTCAAAGCAATCCCACTAAAATCAGGAAGTAGACAAGGATGTCCTCTCTCCCCTTATCTATTCAATGTAGTTCTTGAAGTTTTAGTTAAAGCAATAAAGGAACTAAAGGAGATTAAGGAGATACAAATTAGAAAAAAAGAAGTGAAACTATCTCTATTTGCAGATGATATGATTGTATACATAAGTGACCCACAAAATTCTACCAGGAAACTTCTCAGCTGATAAACACCTTCAGCAATGTAGCAGGATACAAGATTAACTCAAAGAAATCAGTAGCCCTTCTATACACTAAAGATAAATGGGCTGAAAAAGAATTAAGGGAAACATCACCCTTTATAATAGCTGCAAATAGCATTAAATATCTTGGAGTAACTATAACCAAAGAAGTAACAGATCTATTTGACAAAAATTTTAAATCACTGAAGAGAGAAATTGAAGAGGATATCAGAAAATGAAAAGATCTCTCATGTTCCTGGATAGGTGGGATCAACATAGTAAAAATGGCAATTCTTCCAAAAGCAATCTACAGATTCAATGCACTACCTATCAAAATCCCAACACAATATTTTATGGACCTTGAAAGAATAATACTCAACTTCATTTGGAATAACAGGACAGCCAGAACTGTCAAAACAATTTTGCTCAACAAAAGAACTTTGGGAGGTATCACCATCCCTGACTTCAAGTTATACTATAGAGCTACAGTAGTAAAAACAGCCTGGTACTGGCATAAAAACAGCCTTGTGAATCAATGAATAAAACTGAAGACCCCAACATTAACCTACACATTTATGAACATCTGATCTTTGACCAAGAGGACCAAAATATTCAATAGATAAAAGATAGTATCTTCGGGGCTGGAGAGATGGCTCAGAGGTTAAGAGCACTGACTGTTCTTCCAGAGGTCCTGAGTTCAATTCCCCGCAAAACCACATGGTGGCTCACAACCATCTATGATGAGGTCTGGCACCCTCTTCTGTAAAACTGTATGCATAATAAATAAATAAATAAATAAATAAATAATTTTTTAAAAAAAGATAGTATCTTCAACAAATGGTGTTGGCATACCTGAATAGCAGTATGTAGAAAAATGCAAATAGATCCTAGCCTATCACCCTGCACAAAACTCAAATACAAGTGGATCAAAGACCTTAACATTAACCCAGCCACAGTGAACTTGATAGAAAAGAAAGTGGGAAATACCCTCCAACACATTGTCACAGGTGACCATTTCCTAAATATAACACCAGTGGCACTGACGCTAAGAACAACAATCAATAAGTGGGACCTCCTGAAACTGAGAAGCTTCTGTAAAGCCAAGGATACTGTCAATAGAACAAAATGACAGCCTAGAGAATGGGAAAAGATTTTCACCAACCCTACAAGTGATAGAGGACTGATCTCTGAAATATATAAAGAACTCAAGAAACTAGAGCTCAAAACCTTGAATAACCCAATCAAAAAATGGGGTTCAGAACTAAAAAGGGAATTCTCAGCAGAAGAATTACGAATGGCTGAAAGGCACTTGAAAAAGTGCTCAGCTTCTTTAGTCATCAGAGAAATACAAATCAAAACAACTTTGAGATACCACCTAACACCTGTGAGATTTGTTAAGATTAAAGACACAGATGACAGCCTATGCTGGAAAGGTTGCATTGCAAGGGTGGGAGTGTAAGCTTGTTCACCCACTCTGGAATGCAGTGTGGTGGTTTCTGAGAAAATTGGGAATCAATCTCCCCAAGGATCCAGCAATACCACTTCTGGTTATATACCCTGAAGAAGCACATTCACACTTCAAAGGCCTTAGCTCAACTATGTTCATAGCATCATTATTCATAATAGCAAGAACCTGGAAACAACCTAGATGCCCCTCAACTGAAGAATGGATTAACAAATTGTGGTACATCTACACAATGGAGTACTACTCAGCAGTAAGAAAAAATGATATCCTAAAATTTGCAGGCAAATGGATGGAATTGGAGAATATCCTCCTGAACAAGGTATCCCAAACCCAGAAAGATAAGCAGGTGATGTACTAATGAGTGCATTAGTGAACTCTAAACAAAAAAGCAAAAATCAAAGCATGTCCAAGCTGCAAACCATAGCCACTGAGCAGCTTGGGATCTGAAACACCTTGGACTGGCACCTTGTATCCAACTCCCTCTAGAGGAACACCTGACTCTGTCTTGATGTTGGGGTGAGGAAACTAGATCTGCCAGGTGTGGATGCTGAACTGAGCAATAATGGGTCCTTGGGCCTCCTGCCCTTGCTGGGGAGGAGGTGTGGAGATGTTGGGAAGAGGGAATGACTGGAGGGGGTGGGAAGACGAAGTGACCTTGAATAAGGATATACATTGATAGAAAATGTGACTTCATTCATAATAAAAAATAAAAAAATAAAATGAATGCAAAAAAAAGAAGCCTAAAACTCCTAGACTGTTAGAGAACTTGAGGAAATTCACAAGTTTGTCTTGGAAAAAATGAATGTCAAAAAAAAAAAAAAAAAAAAAAGAATGGCAGCAGCAGTGACGTGGAGCCAGCCTGAGCCCGGAAGATGTGTGTGCTGTGTAGTCCAGAGCTGGAGAAGTGACTCCATAGTCCATAGAGGAGCCAGAAGATGGTAGGTGAATCTCAAATAATAGGACATAGAGTTACTTGTGCTGTCAGACTTAGGCTTTGCTTGGTTCTGATTGTTAATGTGCCCTGGCTCTTCCCTCTTTAGGAAAGTAATTTAATTTTAATTTTTATAGGGGCCTACAGCTGAAAGACTTTGAATTTTTAACTCATTTTGAATACTAAGAGACATTGGATATTTTAAAGAGAGTGAAATTTTAATGTGTTTGAATTTGTAAAGACTGTGTGTTATTTATGTTTTTAATGTGAGATCTTGAGGATGAATATGAAAGGAAAGGTGGCCAGGCTGTGCTGGTTCATGCCTTTAATCCCAGCACTTGGGAGGCAGAGGCAGGTGTATCTCTAAGAGTTCAAGGCCAGCCTGGTCTATAGAGTGAGATCCAGGACAGCCAGTGCTACATAGCACAATAAAACCCTGTCGCAAAGAGAAAGAATTAATTAAAAAAAAAACACACACACATAGAGAGAGAGAGAGAGAGAGAGAGAGAGAGAGAGAGAGAGAGAATGAGAGAGAGAGAGAGAGAGAGAGAGAGAAGAAAGGCTTAAAGGTGATATGTTTGTGTGTCAGGTTGACAAGGGGTCAGCTGTGCTGGCTGGTCCAATGCCAACTTGACACAAAAACTAAAACTAAAGTTATCTGAAACTAGAGATCCTTAATTGAGAGAATGCCTCCATAGATCCAGCCATAATGTGTTTTTCTAATTAGAAATTGATGGGGGAGGGTCCAGTCCATTGTGGGTGGGGCCACCCCTGAGCTGGAAACTCTGGGTTCTATAAAAAACAGGTTGAGCAAACCAGTAAGCAGTTCCCCTCCACATCAGCTCCTGCCTCCAGGTTCCTTCCCTTTTTGAGTTCCTGTCCTGATGTTCTTCAGTGATGAACAATGATGAAGAAGTAGAAGCCAAATAAACCCCTTCCTCCTCAACTTGCTTGGTCATTGTTTCTTTATAGCAATAGCAACCTTAACTAACACATCATTTCCTAGGAAGGGACATGATCAGTTCTTTAGGAAAAGCAAACCCCACTTAGAAGATTCTGAAATGCCTTTGCTTAGACTAATTGATAAGAGGGCTTATTTTTAAATATTGAGTGCTCAGCAAGAATACTGAACATCCAGACAATGGAATATTACAGAAAAGAATGTTATACAGCCAGGCATGGTGTAACATGCTTGTGGATCCGGATTTCTGGGAAGCTGAGTTAAGAGTAACATTTGAATACAGGATTTCAAGACCTTGTCTTTTTAAAAATAAAGATCTATTTTAAATAATATTGGTATATTATATGTTTACAAATATATCAATTCTATAAAATATGAATATACTCAGGTGGTACAAATATTATCTATAGTTATATATACATGAAAACTTTCTGGAAAAATAGATAAGAAATTGTTAATGAATATTACTTTTGCAAAGATGAAAACAAAAGATACTTTGCTTTTCTATTTGTATAGTCAGCATCTTATTGAAATTATTTCCCAAAAGAATGCTTTACTTTATAATTTTTTAACTGGACTAGTAACTCATCTCAATCCTGTGTGTATCTAACCTGTGTTCATCTCTGTGATGCTGCACTTTCTTCCTGTTTGGGGGAATTATAGAAGAGAGAAAACAAGTCCAGCTTGCATGTTTCAGCACTCACAAGAAGTAGCTACATGGCAGAAATGTACTGGGAGTCAAACCTGGTTTTATGAGGAAGTGAGACAGTCATCGTCCTTTGCTTTATAGTAACCTGTGTGCTCACATTTCAGCTTGGAACACCTGCAAGGTGTTTGTTTCTACATTCTCCTCAACAACTTGAGAAGAGGGTTTTAAAGTATACACCTAACATGGTTTTTGTACATATTAAATTTAAAAGAGACTTGAAACACATTCAGACAATTAGAAGTTAAATAATCAAACATTTTTAAGTCAGTAGTGTGTGGTGCATCTGTATACACATGTCTGTGTTCATGTGTGCATGTATATATATGTGCATGTACTTGTATGCATGCTAACGGGATCGCCAAATTGGCCTGTTTTCATTCTTACATTTAGGAATTGGAAACTTAATGTGTTCAATCACACACACACACACACACACACACACACACACACACACACATACACACACAATGTTTTCCATAATGGAATCACAATTTTAGCTCTTGAGTATAATATTAATTTTCTACAGCAGAACAAGTATGATTGTTTTGGATTCAAGTATGGTGTTTCTTTGTTCCTATAAACCTTTGGCTATAACTCTAGTCATCTTTTGCATTAACAGCATCAGAAATGTGATAAGAAATAAATCCAAGAATACATAAAGTTCACACTATCAAAAAACATTGTGAAATTGAGAAAATGAATGCAGCAGAAGTTTACTTTCAAGACTCTGGATACCTCCTATACATAGAAAAATAGAATATTTCAAACTTGGGTTTTTATATTGCAGCCAAATTTCTACAAAACCTTCTATTTTTCCCAAATTCTGACCTGGGGCACTTTACCCCTCAATCATCACTTCTGCCTTCTATTCAACCAGCATCTTGTCAAATCTGGCCACAAGATTAAGTTCCCCAATTCAGAATTCAATATTGTAACCCTAAGGATATAAGATCTAAGCTGGAACATTCTGTTTTTTTTTAAAAAAAATGGATAAGATTGTTTCAGCCCAGAGACCACAGTTGGCCCAGACGGTAATGATGAATCATCAGAACTGACACTAAGTGAAATGAGTTTGATGTTCTTGGTTTAA
Organism: Sigmodon hispidus; assembly: GCA_004025045.1. NCBI lineage: Eukaryota > Metazoa > Chordata > Mammalia > Rodentia > Cricetidae > Sigmodon > Sigmodon hispidus. The sequence goes on from PVIH01000137.1 coordinate 330,382, forward strand.
CTTGTGCACATTAAGTAGCATTTTACATTTGTCCCAACTCTAAACCTTTTGGAGAAGAGGTTGAATGAGTCTTATGTTCTTGTGTTATGTAAGGCTTACAAAATTAATAAGCTGTGTCCCAGCCATTTGGTCTGCCCTGCTCTAGCCTTTTGTGTTTCTCTCCATTCCTGGCCATGCTGGTCTTCACCTTTAGAGAAATAGAGATGAAGATCTAAGGATTTCTTTTCCCATATGTCTTCAGTATTGCTGAAGCTCCTGGTATCCATGTTTCTGTTTCTATATAATACTTGCTTTTCTCTCTTGGAAAGCATGCATTTTATAAAACAACAAAACAAAACCATGGATGTTGATTTTGCACCCAAACTTTTTAAGCTTAAGAGGAAACTTAAGCTCTCTATAAATGATGCACCTTGTTCACTTCAGGGGAGTTTGCCTGAGCTCTGATGAGTGCTAAAAATCTTTTTAGGGACATCTGACCTTTTCAAATATACACGTTTAAGTCTCCCTCTGAGTATTGGAGAAATAAGTTTTACTCTTAAAATAGTTTCTAAATATTCATGTAAAAACAATATTGACAGAAAATTAAGTTCCAGGAACACCTTTGTAATAAGTTGCTACTTCAGAGCTTCAGAACCCTTGTCAAACTCTTGTTAAAATGCTCCAAGGACGTCTGAAAGTGTTCTTTAATTTTGAAATTCACATAACATAGTGAAGGATTTTGTCCTTTAATTTCTCTTTGGAGATTTTATTTGTTGTAAATGGTTTTCACTGTATATGGTCTTTGTGACTACAAAGGCAGCTGAAGAAAATTCTGAGAGTAAAAAACATTAAGGAAGCAAATGTGTTGGTGGGCTGCTTTTCCATGCTTGAGTACATGTCTCCTCTTCTAGAGTCCCACCAAGATTCACTCTTCATTTCTTAGTCATTACTCTGACTCTGGATCACAGTGGAAAAGAACAGAATGCCTGACAGGTGTAGGACAATGAAAGAAGAGAAACAGAATGCAGGAACATCGCTCTGGAGTGCATTAATCTTCTCATTAAGGGTGGTTGCACATTTGTTTGTATCTTTGGTCCCAGGGTGGAGAGCTGACAATTACATGGCCTCATCTTTACCCAGGAGCAACCTACCCTTCCAAAAAGGTGGAATTTATTCTATTGATTCTTTGTTACCCCACCCCAGAACCTTTAGTTAGAGGCTGTCAAAGACAGTGATATTGCAGCTCTCTGGAATTTGAACCCAGTATCAATAACTAATCTGTCTGGTGAAAAAAAAAAGAGTCCTCTCTATTATGGGAGATTTTAAAACTAGTAAAAAAAACAAAATAACAGCTGGGTGGAATAATAAAGTATTCCACTATCTAAAGAAAATCTAGAATTTTTAATATAAATAATCAAACATGCTTTCAATTGTCATGCTGTTATTATTTATTTGTGTTTTTATTTACAAAATGTTAGCTCTAAAATAACAATATGCTTATGCATATCTTATGCAGTAACATATCTGATGCATAAGATAAATAAAATTAACACAAGCTTAGTTTAACTCTGGAAATGAAGTTATCAGGTAAAAAACTGAGCATTTTTCACCATCATTGACTCACACTGTAGGATTAGAAGAAGTAGAAGATGATGGGAAGAGAAATTAACCCTTCCTGACATGTAATGCTGAGACTTCTGAGTCTCATTTTGATAGGAAAACTGATAGAAATCCCAGTATAATCTCAGAAGAGCTCAAGACAGTATAGCTCAGTAGGGCTGCTTCCACGTGCTCAGAAAGCAAGACCCAGTCAGACATCTATTCCACTGAAACACATTAAATTTATTTAAATTTTAAAGTATTATATATTTTCTATTGACATTTAATTTATGGCCGATATTTACCTTGCCCCCACATTGTTTCTGTGTGTCTGATTCTTTTATTTTTGCACTTTATTTCCAGCTGTACTTTCTGCTCTTTTAGATGTTATGAAAAAGCAACAGTTTAAACAGCACACTTCAGTTGAAAAGCAACATTTTCCCACATTTTCAGATGCTGTCAATGATAATTTTGATGCCAAAAAGACAAAGATACTTTAATCTGCTTGGTATTGTGCACTTTGCCCAGCAAGGCAAGTCAATGGAAAACATCTTCCTTCCCTGAGCTCCAGCCAGCACTCAGGATTTGACAGGCAGCTCACCACAGGCAAACTTTTTTAGCACATGCTCATCTCGCATATTATCACTGCACTGATAAAATGACTTCATAATTTACATGCCCATTTCAACTTTAAAATATTCAAAAGACAATAAAAATAGAGAATATCAGACAAGAATCACCTAAGCAACATTAGGCTGGCTTCTAGATTTGTATCTAATGAAGTGTTTGACATCAATAATGACATAGCGCAAGTTCAGTATTAGTGAGCCTAGCACCATTCTGTACCTAAAGAAAATCTCACAACTTTTTAAAGCTGTATTTTACTAATACAGTAACTACCTAGAGCACAATGGGAAGTATATTCTCAATTAAATTTAAGCAAACATAATTTCACATCCTGAAATGTATACATTTATTGAAGCAATATATGAGTTTCAAAACATGTCATTCTGATGATCCAAATGGCTATTACTAAAGTATACCTATATCATATTTGGTATGTGTAAGACATGGGTAGGTAAGTCCCAGTGCTTAATGGAATGTGTTGGCATAAAAGTCAGTCTAAGCAGACCGATTACAACATGCATGCCATTTACCTGCTACTTAGGATCTTCTCCCTAGGCAACCACCACCTCATGCCAGCTAGAATGTGTTTCAGGTATGCAGATTATTTTTAGTACTATATTGGCTACTTTGAGGAACAAGAAAGTATGTAAATTAATCTACATTGTAATCATTTGAATGCTAAAATGTGGTTTGTTTTGACACCAAAATGTGAAAGCGAGAATGCACACTGCCACAAGTCAAATGCAGGACACACAGTGAGCACAGCCTCTCTGAGCCATTGACACAGGCTTCCAATGTACAGCTGTAAAACATTGTAAACTGTATAAATGAACTTGCAAAAGGGTCTACTTTACAGTGGAGGAAAATTGTAAATGCTTTGGAATACCCTTTCAATATTGTGCGAATATAGAACAGTTACTGTCTTCATTACTCTATATTCAAGCAAGTCCTCTATAACTCCACCCATGACTTAGTTACTTCTATTCCATTACTGACAAACTCTTTAATATGCTTAATAAACACTTTTGAAAAAATCTAATGTGTCTTACCTGTTGTATTTAGTACCTAATTTAACACCATCTATTGGTAATATTTGCACAACAGTCTGTAGCCTTGTCCTGCCAGCCTAGACCCTCAGGGTTGTACATCAGGATGGTAGACCTCCCAGTTTCTCAGGTAACAAAGTGCCAGCTGGAGTATTAAACATAGTGACCAGTCTCCATGACATGAGCAGAAAGCGAAACAGTAAAAACAGTCTGCAATTCTCATGGATGAATCTGTCACTCATAATCACAGGTTTACAAAAGCGAAAAGATGAAGTAAACCTTTAATGACTAGGAGAGGTGGATATTTAAGCCTTTGTTTTTTTAAAATGATCATTCAAGCCCACAGGGCAAAGCCTCCTTAACTGCTGAGTTTGAATTTATTTGAAATTATCTGAAGGATAACAATCCAGTCTTTAGAACAAGGGTTTGTTTAGGGAGCTTGCTACAGATAATGACTATCAAAAATCTGATTTGATTTCTAAAAACTGTATGGATGAATCGAGTTTCTTGGTCTTGATATACCAGGGAGAGAGCTTGTACTTCCAAGTCTAGACTGCTTAATTGCTTGCTTGAGGGAGGGAAAATCCTGAGGGAGAGGCGTATATGAGCAATATCTGCTGTGTGAAGTCAGAACTCTCCCAAGCTAGATCATGCTCAGTAATGCAGAAAGGTCTGTTCTCCCCTCCAGTTGAAGTGACCATACATATTTGATCCTAGAGCTGAATGAAAAAGAAAAACAAAAACGACCATATTTCATGGGAACCATTCAGAATTTTGAATGGAAAACATAGCTTGCAACTGTTTGTTTGCTTCTCCTCACCAAAGCCACTTAGAAACAAGAATTAGGACAGAAGGAAGGCAAAACTAAATACGTCAACGTGCATCCTAGAGGAAGAAGCAAAAAATCTGCATTATCAGGCTGGACTGTCCACACTTGATGAGCAGGTATTAGAGAATATTTAGTCAAGGGCTTGAAAACAAAGCTTCCCTTGCTGGCTATGAAGGACTGTAAAATATTTTTTTGTCTTTTTCTTTTCTTTATGTTACAAACAATCAGCTGAAGAAAGGTCCTTATCTGTGCTGTAATAGTTAAGATGAATCAATTTCACATGTTGACCACTTCTATTTTTCTCTTATAAACATGAATCAATTTAGACTTTCTTTGTATAAATGAAAGACTGTATGGTATTTCCCCCTCCCTTTAGATAGTGCTTCAATTTCAAATTAAAGAAATGAATATTCCAGTGTATACCTTTGAGCACCAAAATTCTTACAATCATCAAAAGAATCGCTTCCATAATTTCTATCTTAACAATAAGCATGGGTTTTCTTAAACAAAAAATTTATAAAAAATACTGCCAGAAAAAACAACTATTTGGATGCAACAATTTACAAAGTATCCATAACAAGTCATTAGCGTTAATGTGGCTTCTGAACATAAGCCTTAGGAGATCCCTGGGGCACATGCAAGACACAGCTAAGGAATAAACATAAGTACTAAAACCTTGACAAATCAGAAGTCTTGCATCTACAAAATACACACTGGTTCACCTTTAATGGTACATGATGGAGCCTTTTTAAAGTATTCACATTTACAATTGATTTCCAATAAAAAAAAATCTTAATTAACAAACTAATAGTATTCTTTCTGATTTTTTTTCACCAGAAGCATATGCAAAAGGAAATAAGAGTAATTTTGCCCAGTACTACGCACCATAACTACTTCATGGGGAAATAGTATCTTCAACTGAAGAAAAGTTTTATTAAACAGCACAAGACAGCTGTCATGGGTTCAAGTTTTAATCATATACAAAGACCTCATTTACTATAGCAGATATTTACTTAATTCCCCACTGCAAAATTATTTGGGCTCCAATTAATATACTTATCTGTCAGCAAACACTTACAATACAGCAAGTATTGGCAGTATATAGGATTAGTTGCATATTATCTCCTGACAAATATATGAACACAACCTTCACTTTATAATCTGCCAACAGAATAAAAAACAGCTTTAAAGTTTAAAAGATGATTTTTTTTCCTGTACAAGTATACATATACTTCTTTTAAAATAGCGTGAGCATGTGGAAATATGATATTACATATCTGACATTTTCCATCTAGAAATGTGTTAAGAGGCATGCTGGTATTAATAAGCTATGTGCCTTCATCCTCCTGAAGTGCTTTGCTATAATTTGTTTGAAAACAGAGTAAGAAGGTATATAACTACTGTGCAATTAACACACAGCACACATATTTTAGGTCCTCACCTTGCCAGTTTGCCTTGACTGGAAAGTGTGCAAAAAAAAAAAAAAAAACCCAAAACTTTCTGGAGTTCATAAATATTCGTAGCCACATTTTGATTTATGAGTTAACAATTTTTAAGCAAGCATAGAGAACTTAGAGAAAATTTTTGAGAAAAGCACATTTAAAAGAAAAACTCTCTCTATCCCTTGTTTGCACACCCCACCCCCATCACCCTCCCTCCAGCAGGGCACCCTCATTCCTTTCCCTTCGGCACTTCAGTTATCGGAAGGCAAATGAAAAGACAATGGTTCTTTTCCTCCTGTCATTTAGCTTATAACACAAACATTCAAGCACAAACATAAAGTACCTATTTAACAGAAAGCACCAGACAGACAGAGCAGGACTCACTGACCCATTTGGAAGACAAAGACGCCAGAGCAGCAAAGCTCTAGAAATCAGCTTGTGAGGCCTCTGAGAGATATTCTTCTGCATTTCATCACAGCAGCCCAGACCAGTTCACCTCCCTGGATACAGAGAGGAGGAACTAAATAGAGCTGTTTATTAAAGCTGGTGTGCTGGATTGCATTAGGAAGCGGGCAGGCCACCTGGACCTTTCAGATTGTGGCGGTGTTTAATTTGCAGCCTGCCCCTCTGCAGCAGAGGAGGCGACGGCTACTACTACATTTACCAGGCTCAGTCACACACCACCGGGGCTAGAAGTAAAAGCACTTGTATTTGTGTACTTATATTTTCCATATAGAAAAAGAGAGAGAGAAGAATACAATCCAAATAAAAATATTGAATAGCACAATAAAAAATTGTATACTGCCTAGGAAGCATGGCACTTTATTTTCTTCTCATACTTTCTTTCCGAGATCACAATCTACGCAGGAAAAAAATAAATTCTTAAAATGAAAGTTTTTCATATTTAGCCCAAGTCATAAATTTGCTATGCTCTTTGAATTTCTTGGTGGTGGTTTTGTTTTGGTTTCTGTTTAAGAGCAGCACACTGAAGTTTCCAGCTGAGCTTTCCTAGCCAGATTTAATGGGCGCCTTTTGCCTTTCGCACTTTCAGCACTACGCTGGCAGGTAGCTGAAGACACAGATAGAAAGATGGTACAGTAAATATGAATTATGTGAATCATATGGTGAGACCCTTGTGGAAAAGGGGGAGTTGAGAAATGGCTGACTCCATACCTGACCAATTACAGCTTGCATGGTCCCCGTGTCCTGCTGCGCTGGGAGATCGCAATCCATCATATGTTGTCTTTGAAAAGGAGAATGGGGGTTTCTGGCACGCACCTGTCAATCAACTTCTGCACTCACAACCATCACCAAAAGCAAGGGGAAAAAAGTCAAGCTGCTCCACCAAATAGGATGAGACTGTCATGTGACCTCCGGCAGAGACGCACACATTCACTACCTCCATAGAGCGTAAGAATTTTCTGTAGATATGAAATGACATTGACAAATATCCAATACCGAGTAAATAAAGTGAGACAAACAGCTATTCGCCAAAGACAAAATGTTAGCTGTAATCTTCTGCTAAAAGTATATAAAAAATAAAAATAAAAATGGGAAGATTCTTTTTAATGCTACAAAACATATTGGAAAATAGAAAAACTTTCATGTAATAATTGAGTCTTTTTATAACATGCATTTTAAAATAATGATTCATTGTTGGGCTTCTCTTATTCTGTCACCTGTGATTTTATTTTCAAAACTTCTAAATGACCTTTTGATGATATGTAGTGATCTTTGTAGTTTTATAAAAAGTCACCATTAGAGAAAAGCTTAAAATATTAACTATCATGTATCACAGATGCCCTGATATTTATTGATTGGGAATGGATATACAATCATTGTGTAAACTCTGATGACTACTCAACTATAAAATATTCAAAGTGTGTAAATAGTGGTCACTAAACTTTTCATCTTCTGAAAGGTTAGGAGGGAAGGATTTGTTTCCAGCTCATCCAAACTGACTCACCATAATGGCAAATACTTCCACTTTTTTCACATTTAAATAAAGCTATTGGGTTCTAAACACTTTAGAACAGATTGCTGGTATATTGTGGGGCATCCATTATAGATTTGAAAATAACCAAGTAGCTTTTTAACCCTTCCAGGATTAGGAATCTGACTTTGAAGACAATCCTATAGATAGTGCAGACTTTCTCTTTGAAAAGCCTGGTACTATTTATTTAGTTGATTTTGTAAGTTAATGGTTCTGTTTGTCTACTTTTTTCAACTGGAGCTCATTAATTACTGTATTTTTCTTAACTAAAAAAATAAATAAAATCCAAAAAGACTTTCTCTTATAAAATGAGAACTCCTTAAGATTGAAAACTAATGCTAATATTAACCTTGGTAAGTGGTAAAATGAAAAGAAATGGCTAATACACAATATGTACACACACACACACACACACACACACACACACACACAAACCAGCATCCCCAAGCAAAGGATCCATGCATGCTGCAAGTCTTGAGAGAACTGAGGACTGAAAGATTCCACTAAACACCATTTGAATTCATAGTCCATGCTGAAGCCTCTGTCCTAAGGAACACCAACACAGCGGGGTGCTTCTGCAATCATTGGAAAGTAGGAACTTGCTTGTCAATAACCTGCCCCCTGCCCAGGATAGGGAAACTGAGGCCCTCGGGGTCATCTGGAACCTGTAAGAACTAAGCCTAATGTGTCAGAAACCTGCCCGCTGCAAGGGCTGGAGGGTTGGGAGGCAGTAGTGGGCTCTAGGGATGCTTGGCAAGACTCTAAGCAGACAGGCAGAATAATGGCCAGGGGAAGTTGTGGAGCCGGGCAGAATGAGCATCTATCCAGACTCTGGGGTTCTGGCGACCCATGTCCAAGATTGGAGTGGTCCTGGGACTTTGGGGCTTCTGCAGCACGAGGTGCCCTGCTCTGCTCTGAGCCAGCTCTGAGCTAGCTTGATGAGCAACCCCATGGGCTCTCTCGCAGCTGGTTCCCTCTGGCTGCTACTTCTCTAGATGTTCAGTGTCCTCCAGGGACCTTAGCATCCTAAGTGTCTTCCCACAGGATCAACGTGGGGGATGGGGGCCAGGCTATAGTATGAGGAGACTTTTGAAGCTGCTTTCCCATACTTTGGTGTTTGAGACTGCTACAGGACACCACTGCTTGCACATAACCTATCTGTCTGATATCAGCTGTACTTACTGTGGGTGAGCCTGGAAGGAGGGCTTGAGCTAGGCGCTGCCAGATTTTGCCTTCATTAATCTCCTTGTGAAAATCCAGGGAGGCTGAGAGTTATTTTCATTTCACAGATGTGGCTCAAAAAGTAAATGCAAGAGCTGTGACTTAAAGTTGCTTTAAATCCAAAGCAGAACTTCTAGGAAACCAGAGTCAGTTAACATTTAAAATAACTATTTTAATTTAATTATAACAATTATAATTTAAATTAAAATAACAGCAACCTTCTATGAGACACTGACTTCTTCGACAAAAATTTATGCCAAGTACTTTACTCAATGCTGGAAACACAGCAAACAGTACAGGTTCCTTTTGAAACAATAGAAATAATCTAAGAGCTTCAAGACTCATTTGTAGGGATTGTCTGATTCTGAATTCTGAAGCAAGTTTATAAGTCTAGAATGTCTCATACAAAGGTAAGTGTTCATTATCTATGTTGGGTATGGCCTTGGGCAGGTGGCCAATTCTCTAAGTTTTCAGAGAAATTTCCCATTTTATATCAGAGATAATCTCTCAAGGATTTGGGGAGATTTTTCATGGAAAGTTATTGAGCTATATTTTACTGGTATCCAAGAAATCTTTGTTATTTTCCTCTGGGAGGACAGTAGAAAGTCAAGAAGGGTGAATTCTTCTGGAGATTGAGGAAGACCATGTGCGGGAGTAGGAAGGTTTGGGCTGTGATACAAAGAGAAGACACTCCTGCTCCCCACAGGAGAAAGCATGGTTTATTTTTCCCAGCCCACCCCCAGCTCCCAGTGTGATTGGCACGCACTGTAAGGCTTGAAGAGTGGAAGACGATTGGGAGAGAGTAGAAATGGAGAAGTTTCCTTCCATCCCTACAATAGAATTCAGAAAAGAAAATTCATTAAGTGAAAAACTTAGTATGACTACCATCCCTTCTGCCTTCTCTCCTCATCCAGTTTCCATAAAATCCTGAATCATTGACCCACTCAGGCTACATTCTTCATCGTTGTGCAAAGTGAAACTGGACTCCCAACATAGACCATCTTATATAACAGATGGTGTGAGTCAAACAAAAAGAGGTCTCACCATTGCCCCAGACTGTAACTCTCAGCTTCTTGGACTAAGAATTATCTTCATTTTTTAAGATTAAACCACAAAAGTTGCAAAGATAAAGGCAATACTGAGACCGAGGTAGGGTGATATTTAGATAGACTCTGTCTTTGCGTCAATTGATGCTTTGGACTCTTCAGAGATAAGAGATGGCATATCTAGACACTTCCCAAACCCTAGGACCAAGTACAGGAAATGGTGGGTGCATGCTTCAGCGAAATCCATGAACAAACATCTTCTCCTGCTAAACGGAGCACATTTCCTTTTATGCTATCAGAATGTGTAACTTTGCATCAACACATCAAAGCCTTCCTTTCTATCTGTTAAGATCTGCTTTGTGTCTCTCCTCTTATTTGCTCTTTCTATGGTTACAATGATATCATACCTGTTCTTTCACCTCCTATTCCTTGTTTGCTCAGACTTAATATTCACAATTATATTTCTGATCCCTGAAAAATTGGCCTTATCATTTTTCTAATTGCTTTTCTTAATCTCCTCTCTTCAGCTAATGCCCCCTCAATATTTTCTCCAGCTTACATAGCACTCTGTATAATGTGGTTTATTTTGTAGTAATTTGGCATGGTCTCCCATGGATGTGAGGCAGTGTCATAGGAGTAGATACACGTATGTGGTCAAGATTCCCTTTCCACAGTCTTTGGTTTACCCTGCTCCACTCTGTCTTCCTTTTCAAGGTCACAAGTTTGTCAAATTTTTTGTACCATCACCCTCTGGATGATCTATTGTTTTGTCTATTTCCACCACTTTCCCCCAATATCACATTTGTTATCTAGACTTTTAGATTTTGCAGAGAACTTCTCCGAGATAGTCTTTTCAATCACTATCTGTTCCTTAAGCAATATTACATAGCTTTAGCTTCCACAGAACACTGACCAGCATAAATAACCTGTACCCTGGGATCTTTGGTTGTTCTTATTTTCATATTTCTAGAAAACTGAGCCCAGGAAAAGTATCACAAGCAGAATGATGGAAGTAGAGAGAGCAGAAGAGGGGAAAACCATCATCCCAAGGCCCAGGGAATGCAGAGCTGAGAGGGTTTATCAGCGCAGCTCAAGGCCCAAGAGTTGTGAGCCCTTGTGATTTATAGTTTCTCCTACAGAGTAATTCTTCTACAGCACTTTTTGTTTTGTTTTCATTGACTTTGGACAAGGAAAATCCATGAACCTACTATACATTGTCTGATTATTTGACCACTGTCTTTGCTATTTTTTCTAACTGGGTACTATATTCAGAATGAAAAAAAGGCATTATAGGGTACTAATATCTGTTTTTCACCCCCATGATTGCCTTTTGTTAGGGCTTAGTTTTCTTGGATACAATTCTTCTTCTAGTATGTATTCAAAGAAGGCACTGATGTAAATGCTCCTGGATTTCACGCTATTTTGGGTAGTTTGAGTATCTGAGCCTAAACACTAACACAATTTCTCATGAAAGTTCTTCCTGATAGGACAGGTGGAAAGCTTGTTTCCTTAACTCTGTGCTTAACTGGGCAGGGGGAGAGGGCTCCTTACCTTTAATTCATAGTTAAAGAGCCACATGCCTGAAGAATCTAACCAAGGTGCCAATTGGCTCTATTCTTCAGATGGTAGATTTGAAGCTTTGGGATCTGTCCACTGTCTTAAAGACATCCAGTTTTAAATGGTGTCTGAATGGAAGCAGATTCATTAAGAGGTCATCACTATTCATAGGTCTTCCCCAGGAAAATCCACTCTATTCAAGCCTCTTCTGCGATCATAACCACCACCAATATAACAGCACTAACCAGAACATGAGTCAGGAGGAACGATTTACCACTTTTTTATGATTGGAGCTAAGAAGAGGGTGAGTGCTAAGGACCAAGATCTTTTCTTGGATGCCTGAGATCTTTTCAGGAGAATCAGCAGATTAAAAGGTTTTCAAATTCCACTGAATGGGACTTCTGTCTTTCATTCCTTCTTGTCTGAAGAACACTTAGTGGAGGTTTCCTGGGGCTCTGTGACTTAAGACTTGCGCCCAGCCTGAATAGGGAAGCAAGTCTGAGACCCCAAGTGCCTTCTTATTCCTTAAGGAGACTTGCTAAAAATGTAACACAGTGTCACCCTTCTCACTATTTTGTTTTGGGAGAAGTGTGGTTATTTTTCATAAAACATTATTTATGTAGCATAATTAAGTACTTTAGAATATATACACTTTTTCTAACCTAATAAATATTAATCAATATAGACCATAAAAACAGACACTGTGGGGAGTCATAACTAGCTTTGAAATGGAGCAAAGACATCTGAGGAATCAAAGACAAGTGCAGTCATGGCAGGAGTTTGCATGGCCACACAGTATCCAAGCATTTCATTTATTCTTCTTCAGCTACTCCCATGACCACCCCAACACTTACCTACTTTTATCCTCATTTCACAGCTGCTGGTGAAAGCATTACATTGAATATTGCAAATGCGGGAATCTTAAAGACAAATATGCCTAACACAATAACCTTGAATTTGTATGAACTAAGCTAAGCAATGCTTCTTAGAAAGAAATATTGCAAAAAAAAAAAGTTAAATTAAGTTTTTAGAAGGTTTTTCTAAGACTATGCATTCAAGAGTAGCATCAAACCTATGGCCTAGAAATTCCAGACTGCCTCTAAAGAAAATAGCATACCTTGAATAGGATCAGAAGGATCCAAGTGTATCTGTTCCCACTTTTATTTCTTTTTGTTTTACAGGAAAAAAAATAATTATTCAACACAAAGACAAGATTAACATTTACATTTAAAGAATAAGATAAAAGAGTATTTGTGATGAACAAAAGTAACATCATACAGAAAAGACAAATAATAGACTCTATTAATACCAAGATTTTATATACCTCAATAGAGACTGAATAATGTAAATAAATAAATAAATAAATACTCATTGGTGTGACTTGAATAATTGAGAAAATAAAATGATTCAGATTACAACAAACAAATTAAACATTTTAGAAAAAATAAACACACAAAAATATGAACAGAAAAAAAGTGAAGCTTGCAGTAGCCCAAACATAGATAGATGACTAAAATAAGCAAAAAACACTCTGTAGTTTATTGGTAAGAAAAAAATCATAAATATACCTACAGAACATGTCTCACTTATTTCCTGACTAAACTGACTGACCTTAAAATTAGACCTCTTCTATCTTTGAAATTGAAGGTGGGCATACATGTATATATGCATATTTTTTTAAAAATTCTTGTTATAGATTATATTTACTTAATTGTGTATAGTTTCAGAGGGTTTTACAAGTGATCCAGTTTTAATAAGTACTGTATTAATAATCTTTGTATGTGACTTTGAAATGTATTAATAAGTACTTGTGAATAGGGGCTGATGGAGCCTGGAGGCCAACATTGGCTTTGATATGCAATGACAGATACATGTCAATAGAGAGCCATATGTTCCTTCAGTTAGAGGTAAGTCAACAACAATAGAAATAAATGAATAGGTCAGAAATTGAAGAGAAGGAAAGAATAAAGCAAAATGGAATCAAGAAGCTGAGAATTTCTTAGGCAGTGAGAATTTCATAGCCATGTGTCCCATCAGAGTAACAGTATGAGAAGTTTTTGGCTGTACCTCCTTCCTCATCTGCCATGTGGCAGTATGGTAAGGGAAAGATACCCTCCCCCTTCCATCCCTTACTACCTACAACAGGTAAAAGAGCAGGTTCCCAGATCAAGAAAGTGAGAAGGCTGGTCCTGCCTCTCACAGGCTGTAGCTCACAGGAGAATAGGCCCTGCACCCCATCCAGACAGCACAGTAGGCCTGACTCTTGCGGCCAGGGGCACAGGTGAGCTGTACCTGAGGGCACAAGAGCAGGAGAGCTAATCTCTACCCCTCGTATATTCCCTGCAGTCATCAGGAGAGCGGGCTCTGCACCTCATCTGGGCAAAACAGTAGAACTCTGGTAGCATAAGTGTGAGTGGGCCTGATCTGGGGACCTGAGAAAAAGAGAACTGGCCCTGCCCCTTGCTTGCAGGCTATATTGGGTGAGCTAGCCTAGTCAGTGCTGAAGAGCTTGCCCTTGTGGTGATGGTGAGATAAAGCTGGCAGGCTGACCAACCCAGCTACCACCCAGGCCCAGAACGAGGGCTATGAGTTAGCCCATCCCCAAATTTACTACATCTATGAACTGTTGGAGCATGTGAAGGGGACGTACCTACTGATCCAAAAACTGAAGACTCTCCAGGACACAGCACAACAATAGAATAAAGACCCTGAGTTTATGGCTACCCAAAGCTGCCAGTGTATATCATTATGCACATCTCCAATGCAGAATGACTGTGAAATCAGAAACTGCCTTAGAAATCATGGGCCTTTGTAGCATCACAATGTGTGCTATTACCTGCTGTTTATCCCTTCTTAGACTAATAAATACTAAACTTAAGATTATGTAAAGTTCATAGTATCTCATATATTGTCTTGGAAATTGTTCATCTGCTCTTGTATATAATCTTTGTTTCACATGTATACCTGCACACAAGAGAAAATGTAGAGAAAGGAAAACACAAATCATGACTACCATCTTAAGATCATTACCTCAAATAAGTCTGCCATGCTGCTCTACCATTCAAACTTATTTCCTTGCCCAACAGCTACCACCAACAAATGCAGAATGCTTTGTCCTCCTTCCTTGAATCTTCCAGTAATCCCTCAGCATGTCTCCCACTTGATAGACAAAGAAGCAGAGAAGGAATGAGAAGAGACACTTATGCTCTTTGCTTTGTTATCAAACTATAAAAAATCGTGGCCAACAAAGAATTGTAATTACCCTAGAAATCTTATTTGGTGAGGCCTGATGATAGCCAAAGGAAGAACTAGTCTCCAAAGAAGATTTCAGAGTTCTGACAACTTGTCAGACCACCATCCTGAAAAGACTAGAGCTGAAATAATGATGATTCAGTGATGGGCTGGACCATATCTTGATCCATGCTTCCTCATGGATGCCTTTTACCTTTTATTTAAACCCAAATTTTATTCATGATCCAGAATACAAATGTGGTGAGATGTGATCTCTAGACATCTTACATTTTTCTCTCTACCAATGTAGTCACATTGAATAAATGTCTATTATTCTTCTTTTTACCACTATTTTTGTCTTCCACTAGCCTATTGGAGACAAATGGCTGAGAATAAATTCTTAAAGCTTTCAGGAATGTGGCTTTCACTCTAATAATTCCAGCAACATTCCTGCCACCAAATATGTTAGTATTTATATTTGTACCTGATATTCTGTCTTTTTCCTGCTAAAATGAATAAAATGCACTTGCATAGGCACCCTGTGTACAAGACCTTGTTGCCTCTCAATTACTTTATAATTTTTTTCTTCCAATCCTTTCTTTCCCTGTATATCAGCAAAATTTCCATCTCTACTAGACTTCCAATTAGCACACAGAACCTTCTAGACTAACTTTAGCACTACTTGTCCAAAGAAAAATCAGCTATAATTTACATTTCCTTATGCTGCACAAGAAAGTCCCTCAAAATAATTTACTACCTCCCCTATATCTATGAAAGACAAGGGAAACTTGCAGTATTATGTTCCTTTCCTACAAATCTATTCCATTTAAACTGTATAGAGTCTATTAAGATCTATAAAATAAGTAAGGCTCAAAAGATTGCCAAATTTAGTAACAATCTCAATAATGAACATTATTGCAAAACCCATTGTTAAAATGCCAATCTCAAATTAATCTTATAGAGTCAATGTCATATCATCAAAAATAATGATAGGCCTTTGAACCATGGACCTGTATCAAGAACAGACTCAGAGGTGAGCAGATTCCAGCTCTTGGGCCACCAAGAGAATTCCTCTCCAGGGTCTGGAGACACACCCACAGCTCTGACCTCACACTCTCACATGCAGCCATCAAGCACTAGACTAAAGATGGGAGGGACCTTCTCCAGTGATTCCTAGAGACACTTAGCAGGAGGGACCTCCTATGGCTGGGCCCCAGCTGTTTCATGATAGATGCCTTTGAATCACAGACCCAAGTCCAGAACAGAGTCAGGGATCAATTATGCAGACCCTGTGTCCAGAGCAGACAGGAGAAGCACAAACCCTCTAGCCACAACTGACTAGGAGCTGCCTAAGAGTGAACCAAGAAAGCAATGGGAAGACGCCAGTGTAAGAATAAATGTAACAATATAAAGAACAACAAGGGAACACTAGAAGAAACTGGTGGTTCCATAACACTAACATTTGAACAGAGCAATGAAGAGGAAACGGAAGGAACAACATCATAAACACCTTTATAAAGATTATAGAAGCCTTAAAAGCGGATATAAAAATGACGTTAAAATACAGAACAAAATACAAACAAAAAATTGGAAGAGATCAACAAATCCTTGAAAGAAAGAAAAAAAAAAACCAAAAGAAAAACCAAAAACATGAAAAAAAAATCAAGAAACTAAAAACTGAAATAGAAGCAATAAAGAAGAGACAAAATGAGGCAAAGGTGGAAATAGAAATCCTGAAGAAAAGAGCTGGAATTACAGATACAATCATAATCAACAGAATCCAAGAGACGGAAGAGAGAATCTCTGAAGTGGAAAACTCAACAGCAGATAATAGATACATCAGTCAAAGAAAACACTAAAACCAAAAAAGCCATAACACAAAATGTTCAGGAAATTTGAGAGACCATGAAAAAAACAAATCTGAGAATAATAGGAAGAAGAAGAAGAAGAAGAAGAAGAAGAAGAAGAAGAAGAAGAAGAAGAAGAAGAAGACCAGCTCAAAGGTACAAATCATGTATTCAATAACATCAAAGGAGAAAACTTTCCCAACCTAAAGAAGGAAATGCCTATAGAGATACAAGAAGCTTACAGAACACCAAATAGGTTAGACCACCCAAAAAGTCTGCTTGCCACATAATAATCAAGCCACAAAACATACAGAACAAAGAAAAAATTTTAAGAGCTGCAAAGAAAAGGGTCAAATTACCTAAAAAGTCAGAGTCATCAGAATAACACCAGACTATTCAATGGAAACAATGAAAGCAAGAAGGTGCTGGTCAGAAGTTATACATACAGACACTAATAGAGCATGGTTACCTACCCAGACTACTATACCTGGTAACACAATCAATCACCATAGACGGAAGTAAGCAAGATATTTCACAACAAAATCAGATTTAAATAATACCTATCCACAAATCTGGCCCTTCTGAAAGCACTAAAGGGAAAACCCCAACCTAAGGATACCAGATACACCCATGAAACCAAAAACAATCAATAATCCCACAGAAGAAAAGCCCAAAGGAAGGAAATACACACAAGCTAACACCTAAAATAACAAGAAATACAATCAATGGTCATTAATATCCCTTAATATTAATGGACTCAATTCACCTATAAACACGCTAACACAATGGACACAAAAACAGTGCCATCCTTCTGCTGCATACAAGAAACACACCTCATAAAGACAGACACAGGCTCAGAGTAAACAGTTGGGAAAAGATGTTCCCATCAAATTGCCCCAAGAAACAAGCTGGTATTGCCATCCTGATATCTAACAAAGTAGACTTCAAACAAAAATCAATCAAAAGAGACCAGGATAGACATTACTTATTCATCTCAGGAAAAATTGATCAAGATGAGATCTCAGTCCTGAATATTTATGCCCCTAATATAAGGGCACCTACATATGTAAAAGAAACACTACTAAAGCTCAAACACCACATCAAATGTCTCATTCTAATAGTGGGAGACTTCAATACCCCACTTTCACCCTTGGATAGGTCAACCAGACAGAAATTCAACAGAGAAATAAGGGGGTCTAACAGAGGTTATGATGCAAATGGACTTAATAAATATTTACAAAAGCTTCCACCCAAATGCAAAGGGACATACATATTTCTCAGCACCACATGGAACTGTCTCTAAAACTGACCACATAATTGGTCAAAAAGCATATATCAATAGATACAAAAAAATGGAAATAACCCCTTGCATTGTATCAGACCACCAGGGCCTAAAGTTAGAGTTTAACAACATCAAAAATCACAGAACGTCTACCAACTCATGAAAATTAAACATCACTCAACTGAACCACCTCTGGATCAAGAAAGAAAATAAAAAAGAAATCAAAGACTTCCTAGAATTTAATGAAAATGAATCCACAACATACCCAAACTTATGGGACACAATGAAAGCAGTCTTACAAGGAAAATTCATAACACTACATGCCTATATGAAAAACCTAGAGAAATCCCACACAAGAGAACTAACAGCACAGCTGAAAGCCTTAGAACAGTTAGAAGCAAACTCACCTAGAAGTAGTAGACTGCAGGAAATAATCAAACTTAGAGCTGAAATCAATACAATTGAAACAAAAAGAACAATACAAAGAATCAATGAATCAAAGAGTTGATTCTTTGAGAAAGTAAACAAAATAGATAAACCTCAGAAGGCATCACCATTCCAGACTTCAAGTTATATTACAGAGCTACAGTAATAAAAACAGCCTGGTACTGGAATAAAAACAGGCTTGTGAGTCAATGGAATAAAATTAAAGACCCCAACATTAACCTACCCACCTATGAACACCTGATCTTTGACCAAGAGGACCAAAATATTTAATGGATAAAAGATAATATCTTCAACAAATGGTGTTGTCATACCTGAATGGCAGTATGTAGAAAAATGCAAATAGATCCTAGCCTATCACCCTGCACAAAACTCAAATACAAGTGGATCAAAGACCTTAACATTAACCCAGCCACAGTGAACTTGAAAGAAAAGAAAGTGGGAAATACCTTCCAACGCATTGGCACAGGTGACCACTTCCTAAATATAACATCAGTAGCACAGACATTAAGAACAACAATCAATAAGGGGGACCTCCTGAAACTGAGAAGCTTCTATAAAGCCAAGGACACAGTCAATAAGACAAAACAACAGCCTATAGAATGGGAAAAGATTTTCACCAGTCCTACAAGTAACAGAGGATTGATCTCTAAAATATATAGAGAACTCAAGAAACTAGAGCCCAAAGCCCTAAATAGTCCAATTAAAAAATGTGGTTCAGAACTAAAAATGGATTTCTCAGCACAATTACAAATGGCTGAAAGGCACTTGAAAAAGTGCTCAACATCTTTAGCCATCAGAGAAATGCAATTCAACACAACTTTGAGACACCACCTTACACCTGTCAGATTGGCTAAGATTAAAAACACAGATGACTGGAGAAGATGCAGAACAAGGGGAACATTCCTTCATTTATTGGGAGTGTAAACTTGTTCAGTCACTCTGGAATGCAGTATGCTGGTTTCTCAGAAAACTGGCACTCAATCTTCCCAAGAATCCAGAAATACCACTTTTAGGCATATATCTTAAAGATGCTCATTTGCACCCCATAAGCATTAGCTCAACTATGTTCATAGCAGCATTTTTTGTAATAGCAAGATCATGGAAACAACCTAGATGCCCCTCAGCTGAAGAATGGTTTAACAAACTGTGGTACTTCTACACAATGGAGTACTACTCAGCAGTAAGAAAAAAAAAATGATATCCTATAATTCTCGGGCAAATGGATGGATTTGGAGAATATCCCCTGAGGGAACTGTCACAGTCCCAGAAAGATAAACAGGGGATGTACTCACTCATTAACAGCCTTTAAACAAAAAGCAAAAAACACTCAAGCTGCAAACCACAACCATTGAACAGCTTGGGATCTGAAGCACCTTGAAGCCCATTCCCTCCAGAGAAACACCTGACCCAGGCTTGATATTAGGATGAGGAAATCGGACTTGCCTGGAGTGGATGCTGAGCTAATAATCTACCTTAGGACCTCCTGCCCCTTCTGGGGAAGGGATGGGGGGATGGGGAGAAGAGAGCGTTATGAACTTGTCTGGAGGGGCAAGTAAGCTTGAACAAGGGAATACATGGATAAAAAAAGAGACCTTATTCTATAAAAATAAATAAAAAAATATGGCAGGTTTTTTGAGGGGCAGAAATTGGTTGCATAATTTTAAAATTTTTATGAAATAACAATAGATAAAACAACTTTGAAAAAGAAAAAAGTAAATTGCATTGAAACTTAGGGTGTAGCAGCAGGTAATCATATTTCCTAATGCTGTATTTATAAAAGAGAGAAACTAGATCACTATAACACAATAGAGGCTAGAAATATACACACATCTATGTAAATACTGTTTTGACCAAATTTTAAAACAGTTCATTAAATAATTTTAGTTGATTATGCTTGAATAATTGTACATCACAATGCAAATAAGTATTAAATAATTATAATCCCTACCATAAATATACGAAAATTAACTCAAAAAGAACCAACCACGTAATGTAAAATTTGAAGCTATTACATGTCCAGAAGAAAACTTTCACTGTCTTGACAAATAGGTAATTCTGAAGATGACACCTAACTCAATAAAGATCAAAGTGATAATATGAACTTTATAAAAATGTAAACTTTGCCTTCAAAAGATATGATGAGATGAGTGATAAAATGAGCATAGATGTTATCATATATCATTGTATATAATCTGTGAAATTCTTAGTAATAGAGAAAATTAAGAAAATTAAAAAACAAAATATAAAAAACAAATTTTAAATTACAGAATAAAAGAGAATATTTATAAGTTGCAAATCTGATAAAGGGCTTGTAACCATAAGATATGAACCCCTCTCAAAAGTAAAAAAAAAAAAAAAAAAGAAGAAGAAGAAGAAAAAGAGTAAAATATCTGAAGAGACACTCTACTAGAGAAAATTTTCAATCAGTAAACAGACACCTGGAAAGTTGTCCATTAATTCATTAATGAAGCATTAACTAGCACAAGAAAAACAAGTGAAGATGTTCCCTGACTTAGAAATCATATTGCTTAAAATTTTTAAGTTGTGGTGCTAATAAGTAATATAGGAAAACTATACCTCAAATTCAACATTAATTCTTTCTTGGGCTAGCAATATGCAGTACCACCCTCTCTCATGATAGTGGACAGCATCACAGAACCACAGTCTCCAGCTAGCACAATCTATAGTGTGTTGTGCTACTGAATTCTGATGTTTGGTGGTTAGGTGGATTAAATGTACTTGGAAAGTAAAATATTTTCAGTTTATACTAGATTTGGGGGATGTAAGCTCAATGTACAGCCACAATTATCTGTATACTCTGTAATTGTGGCTAAAACTAAGAAGACAGACCGCACCAGTTGCTGGTAATAATGTGGGTAAGCTAAATTCACATCCTTCACAGAAAAGAGTACAGCAAGCTATACCCACTTTGTATAAAGAAGACAGGAAGTTTTAAAAAGTTAAATATAAACCCACAGTGTAATGAAGGTTTTCCACTCCTAAGCATTTACACACTAAAAAGAAAAGCAGATATTTCACAAACTTGCTTACAAATATCTATACATTTAGTAGGTCAAACTCAAAGCAACTCAAATGGTCATCAGTAGGCAAAAATATAAATGTATCTTCTCTCAAATAAGTAGTATTCCACAGTACTCAGCAATGAAATGAACTGTTAATGTGATGAACAGTAAAATGAACTGTCATCACATACTACAGAATAAGTGAATCACCACATGCTTATCCTGGGAGATTAGGCACTCTGCAAATCATTTCACATAGATGATGGAAACTAATTGCAACAAAAACAAATCAATATATAATTACCACACAGGGAACTTTCACACTGGAAACACACTGTATGGCATCTTCTAGTATGTTTGTGTGTGTGTGTATACATGTGTATATATGTATATGTTGTTCTTTTAAAAAACTATAGCTGTCTTTTAAGCCACAGCTCTCCTAATCAGCAACTGCAACTCATTTGGGTGCCAGAGTAAAGCTTCGGGGAATTCTGTGCCCTCAGACACCGACTCTTTCAAAGCTACAAAGGGAACTTACGTAAATCTCTGCCCCTCTACAGAAGTCAAGACTCAGAGATTGAGGTGGAATTATGCTCCTCAAAAAGGCAAGTCATTCACCTCCTCATGTCTTCCCAAAAGGCTTCCTCTTTTCTTCTCCTTACCTCCACTTACAAGTCCTATTCCACCTGGCTTCTCCCTACCACTTCCTATCAGCTAGCTGCCGAAGCAGCCTCCTGACCACAGGTGAATTTTATTTAATCAAACAAATAACACTTTTTTATTATTAAACAAATGCTTCAGAGCATAAATACAAGTAGCACACTTTAAAATAATATTTTACAAAATGTATATATATATATATGGGGGTAAACACACACGCATACCTGGCAGAGTAAAGTAAAAATGCAGAAACACTGAAAAGCCATGGGTGAAAACTTCACTATCTTGATGGTGATGATTAAGTCATAAATGTCAAATTTGGTCAAAATGCACCAAATTATACACCTAAACTAGAACAATCTACTGAATTTCAATCACACTATTGAAAGAGGCAAATTTTTCAGTGATATTCACAAATAAAAACCAGAAGATAGAGGAGCTCTATGAAATTCTGTTTCTGGATATGATATGACTATTACAGACCGCCAGGCTGACGTCCTCATTAGTGGGATACAGGCTGACAGAAGTGAATCGAAGATACTAAAGTCTCCTCAGGACTCACCTTGATGTGGGGAATCCAGACAGAAAGGGAAGTGTTGCTTGGCAGGATCCAAGTCCCACCTCCACACTCTACCCCCCTATGCCCCACCGTATGGACACAGCATCCTGACTGCCTATACAAATGTGCACACACAAAGGCGTGGCTGCAATAGGAGGAGGAGGCAGGAGGAAGGGAGTCATCTGAAGGAGGGGAGGAGAAGAGCAGGTAACAGGGGAATATATCATAATACATGGCATAAATCATAAACTGTCAAAACTTTAAAACATATTTTAAAGATAGTTTAACTTTCCAGTCCTAACTATTATGGCATCTTTGAGAAGCTTATTTTAAAAATAATTTCAAATACTAAATTATTATCAAAACTTTTTCATGTTATAACAGACTAAGCACGTGGTTAAATTTCGAATGTATACCATGGTGAGAACTAAGCCCAGAAGCATACATGGGCTCCATTCCTAAACACCTTACAAACCCACAGGAAGCCATATCTTAACTAATAAGTCTTCAAAAATGTACAAATTAACAATTTTGATAATTTTATGAATGTGAATAGAAATATATGGGAAAATATTTCACTACTCTGTCATTCACTTTAACAATTACATCATGTTTTATAAAAAGCATATTAGCACAAGAGTATACAGTATCTCTGTGATTAGTTATAGTCATGCTGCCTAGGAGTTCTTAGCACATTTGTGTGCTGCTAACTTTGATTAATCTTTAATTAAGATAGACTTTTACTTTCACATAAAATTTTCAGACTATTACAATTTCACAGTTAATGCATACGTAAACGTATGCATTTCCATTGCCCCAACAGTGAGACATCTCCTGGTCAGGTGAAGCACTGGGGGATTATTTAGGTTGTCTTCAACTTCATTTCTGTTTCTCCACAATTTCTTGCCATCTAACACCTAAGAGGAAAAGCTCTCTGAAATACTAAATAAGTGATCGCTTTCAAATGCTTTAGCACATAAGTTTTAGTCTTTATTCTTGATATTTGATGACTTTACAAAGAGGCATTGTTCTCTTTTGTTACTATAAAAAAAAGTCTTTAAAATACAGAGTAAAAGCAATATTAAGGGGAAATGGGAGAAATGGGATTGTATATGATGGTTTGAAAGGGATGTCACCCTTAGTCTGAGCATTTAAATCCCAAGTCTCAAGTGTGGTGGCTGTTGGGAGGAATAAGAGGTGTGTAATTTCTCGATAGAGTACGTCATTGGGATGGGCTTTGAGGTTTCAAAAGATTCTTTTCTCCTCAAGTTGGCTCTTTCTACTTTCTGTTTTCTGTTTCAGATGTGACCTCCCAGATGCTGCTGCAGTCACCAAGCCTGCCTACAGCCTCACTTGCCTCCCATGTGGTGAAAAACTTTTATCTCTCTGGGATGGTAAAGCCAACATATACCCTTTCATTCATACATTGTCTGTGTTATAGTGTTTATCACAGCAACAGAAAAGTAACAAACACCAGATGTTAATTAGGAGAGGGAAGTAAGATCAACACAGAGGGTATGGAAAGACAGTAGAAGAATAGTTAGGATATCTGAAAAAGTCATAGATATTATTAACTAGTTACCTCAAAATACTTATATACATATATATGTATATATAAATATTACATTTGTGTACACATGTAGTTTAAAGGAAATTTTCTCATCTGAGTTGACAATGATCCCCAAAAGCCACAAGCTAACAAAATCCGCAGCACCGGGCCTAAAATAAAAATTCTCTAGTTGACTTGTCCAAGAGTCTTCCAGAATGTTAGAGGATACTGCTCTTGCCCTAGGTTGGCTCCCACGGTTGAAGATAAGTCTGTGTTGCTGGAGACACCATGTATTAAAGATGCAAGATCCAGAATATAAAAGCTCAATCTGACCTAAAAGCTTTCTCCTGAGGACTAGTTTCCATGAGACCATAAGATTCAATGAAGGCTTCCAAGGCAGAGAAGCAACCAGGAGTGTCACCCAGCTATGATTCCTATGAACCACGACAACAAGAAGTCTGGCATGATAAGCCTAAGTGTGCAATGGTGGCACACATACTTTGGGGGTAAACAACATCTCTCTAATTAGACCATGTAGAAATAGTTGGGTCATGGATTTTGAAAGAGAACTCACAACTACCAATTTGCTAAGGCAACATAATTCTTAACTATATTCTAATTATTTATCATTATACCCACAAATAAGTGTATTTTTTACCTCTCAGCCAAGAATATTCTTTTTGCAATAGGTGGAGACTCTTTCACAAAACAACAGTTGATCGGAATGCAGAGAATAAATGATCATCTGCTGCTCAGCAAATCTGATACATATTTCATACAACTCCAACATATAATACCAACAGTTATATTAACATGGAAAGGGTAAAATTCATGGAACCCCAACCCTAAACAAAGAATTATGAGCAATTGAGTAATATTGCTGGAGAAAATGGTGTTCCCAGGGAAGGGACTCCCAGTTGGTTATTCAGTGCCAAGTAGCTAGCCCTGAAATCATGTACATCATATACAGACTGGACACACACACACACACACACACACACACACACTTAAAATAACAATAAGTGACTCACACCCAGAAGCTGAGAATCTAGTAGTTGCTAGTCCACAAGCCTGGTGCCTCAGCAGCCCTAATCAATACAGAAGATTTGAACATTTTGTGGAAAACCTCTAGTCCTTAATCTGGTTCTGATATTTGCAGTAGCAGCCACAGGGAAAATCAACTGAATGCCAAATAGGAAGGTCAAGCAAACAAGCAGAATGATGTTCCTTGTGCCATACCTTTTTTGTTCTGGATGCTATTCACAGTTGGAGTAGGTCTTCCTGCACCAATAAAGACAATCACATCATGTTTGATAGTTCCTCATCAAAGTTCTCCAGGTGAGGTTCCATATTCAAATGATCCTAACTTGTGATGCATTGGCCTTAAACCAATCATAAAAATTATGCCCTCTGGGTTCTTAGCAGAATTCTAAAGCACTTCCTGCATTTATGTTCTTTCACCCCTAAACATGTCAAAGTGAATTTCAAAAATTAAATGACCTTTTCTTGCATGACCACTACTACAAAAATGATATTACTTAATACCATAAATCGTGTGATAAGAATTTTAATATTTAATATATTTTTGTTTGTATTTAAACTTGAAAAGTTGATATACTTCCAGAAATGCTTTTCTACTTTTGGTTTGATTAACTAAAATTTAAACAAAGCTCTTGTATTATATGTCTTGAGTTTCTTATAAAAGTTTTAATATAAAAGATTCTCTCTTCAAGTTTTTCTGCTAAAATATTGAAGAGACTGAGTCCGTTTCATGTTTTCAATTTCTCTGTTAATCTTGTTATTGTTTCCTTGTCACTTTAATTATTGTGGTGCCAAAACTAGCACTGCATCATGCTGAAGTTCATGATCAAGTTTTATCCATGGAGCTTTAGCTTCACCTTACCTTTCTTTAAAAGGACTCTATACCTGAGAAGGGGAGGGGCCCACATGCTAACAGCTCATCTCTACTTTGTATACATGTTCATCCAAAGGTTTTGATGACGACTACCTCAAGTAGTTAGTCTGCAGTTGTGAATGGTGATGCTTTTCACAGCCCTTCTGTACAGACTATCAGGTCTATAGGGAAAACCTCATTCACTGAAGATATTGGTCCTTTCTACGCAGTTAGTGCTTCCAAGGTGATAGGCTTAGTCCTTTGCATTTCATCATCATTTTTCAGAGAAATTAGTTCACACATTAGCAACCTCTTGTACAGTGGTTTGTTTTTATTCTCTTTTTAGTATCCCAAATCAGTCATCGTTTTCTATTTTAAGTGTCTGAACAATGCACTTGTCATCTCACTGATGCTCATGCTACATGCTTTGTTATAGAAACTCATGGCCTGGCTGTGTGCCTTGGCATAACTCCCTTCATCACACAGAATTTCCTTGAGAATTACACCAATATATATTCCAGAATCTTCTTGTTTATGTCCTATAATACTCCTAGGTTCTTTCTGGAGAAGAATGGTATTTAGAACCACTAGGAATATGTCATTTCAAAGGTCAAAGCTAGAAAATACAACTGTTTTTTGAAGGGAGAAAAAAATAAAGATATTTACTCTGATACTCCCAATTTAAATTCTAGTATCAAAAATGTGCCATCATGTTTTTATTTTACACTTATATCACTTACATTCATACTTTTTTATGAATAATATTTAGCTTCATTGTGACATTACAGTAATTGTGTGCTATTTCATTTCTGAGTGTTAAATAGTCCACAAAATAAAATAATAATGTCTGAAATAAAATGAATTTGATATTAGAACTGTATAAATAAGCATAGAATCAGAAGAAGGTAAAATATCACCAACAAAAGATGAAAGATGGAAAGATGGTTAAAATACAGTCTTTTATAAACTAAGATGGAGATTTAGGTAAAAGCTTATAAAGTCTTTTATTATTTGGCACAAGTACAGAAATATTGATAATATCTGGAAATCAAGCAGGCATGTTAAATTACTATGGGTAGCTACTAATAAATAGCCTTTGAGTTCTTTACCAGGAGATAGAAAAGGTAATACATGAAGAAGAAAAATACAATCATAGATAGCAAGAAAAGAAGCAATGCAAGGAATATTGCAAGTACACACCAAAAATGACAGTGGAAATAAATATATTGGGATTTTCAAATGCTAATAAAATAATTCTTTAATAAAATTATATTATAAGTTATAAAATATTTGTAATTAGCAATAAGATTATCAAAATATAAATATACCTGATGTATTACTTAGAGGCTTAACTTTCTAGAGTTCTTGTGTGATCCTGTCTACCTCAGTATGTGAGATAGGGATCATGACTTGCTTATTCTAAATGAAATATGTCACATGTCATAAAAAGGATATAAACAGTGCTGAAATATTATCTTTTAACACTGCCTTATGCTATGCTTCCTTGTGCCTTCTACTGAAGGAAGTTGCCTGACAAAAGCTGCCCAGTGGTAAAAATAGGAAGACAGACCTAACCTAAGAGTGAGAAACAGCTACTGAGGCTTCAGCTCAACAATACCTCACAACAGAGCTGAATGAAGTCTGTCCACAACCACAGGAATGAACATAGAGGCAGATCCTTCTGGCCAAACCTGGCCATGTTGGCAATCCATGCTGGTAGTAGCTTCTCTAAAGCTTCAGTGAAGCCTGAGGAGGCAACCAAGCCAAGCCCAGACTCCTGACCACAGAAACTGGAACCTTGAAACTTCAGTCCACTAAGTTTTGTTTTATAATAATTGTAAGAAATTTAGTTTTTCATTTGAAAAGTATGAGTGAAGCATTAAACTGAAGAATTTAAAAGCTAGTAGAGAAGAGAGTAAACTAAATGAAAGTCAAAGAAAAAAACAATAAAGGAAGTAAAGGTTACAAGATATGAACAAAATCAAAGAATGAAATGGTAAACCAATTGCAACAGATGCCAAAAAATTCAAAATATTATAAGAAAATACTTGAGAAAGCTGTATTCCACTATGTTAGAAAACATAAAAGCAATGGACAGATTTCTAGGTTCAGCTGAACCACCAATGTTAACCTAGAAAAGATCAACAACTTAAAAAAAGAAACCTTAGCGAGTAAGAAGGTAAAATAAATAATAGAAACCATTCCAGCTGAAAACAGTCCAGGTCCAGATTGATTTGCAGAAAAATTCTACTATATTTTTTAAGTAATTACCAATACACCTCAAATAATTTAAAAAATAGAGAGAAGTGGAAGGATTATTCTCAAGTTCTTCTTTGGAGCCAATATTTCTCTAAGCCCAAATACAGTAAATTCACAACCCCAAGAGAAAACCATAGGTCAATATCTCCAGTGAACATGAATGAAAAAAATCCTCAATGAAATACTAGTAAAATGAATACAGGCATATTCAAAAACAAGTCATCCACCATGATTAAGTTGCTTTTATTTGAAATTTAGAAATGGCTCAAATTATTTAAGTCAATGAATATAATAAGTTATTTAAGTGGAATTAAAAACAAAATTTACAGGATCATCTTAACAGATGTAGCAAAGATCTTCAACAAAATTCAACATATCTTTATTAAAATAAATCCTAGTGAAAGTAGGACTGGAAGATAAACATCTCAGTGCAATAAAGGCTATATACATTAGAAACCTATAGCCAGCATCATCCTACATTTCTAACAAATAAAAGAGGATATATATATATGATAGGATAAAAGGGTAGAATATAGAACTTATTTTTAAAAAGCAACTACTTGTTTTCAATGTTTTACATTAAAATAGATTTTAGTCTATTGGCACAAATTCAGGTTAATTTTGTTATACTACATGTACATTTCTACTCTTGTTTAAGGTATTATGTTTATGCAATTTATTTAAAATTGTAATGTATAATTAAAATGTATATCAATAGTCATTTAAATAAACTTATAATCATATTAGTTAGGTTTTTAGATATACAAGGATAATTCTTCAAATACTTGAATGACGAACAGAATACAGCATTTAAAATATTTCAAAACTTGTATTTTCCTGGAAAATGAGACATGTCTGCTCTTGACAGCACCAATCTACTTCAAGAGAATGATGGGCATAAAAGAAACTCCATATGGAGTTTACTTTCTTTGTGGCATTGTGAAAAAAAAATTGTTCTTGCCTTGACCACTTGACAGTATGCTATATAAGCTGGACATGCAGAACCCATAGGAAAATGACCACTGAACTTTGCCAAAAGAAGGTGAGATGACCTTTTTGGTTCCAGGTTCTCAGAGAAAACTACCAAACACTCTGCAAGACACTGGGAGAAGTGACTGACAAACTTTGCCAAAATAGGTGGGACAGTCCTTCAAATTTTCTGTTTCACTAAAAAATCTGACAAAGATTCTAGACCTGTAGGCTAAAGATAGATATCACAACATTGCAGAAAAACTTTGGGTGACTGTCCAGTAAGCCTATTGTCTCTGTCATTTCTAAATTTTGAAAGTTGCTTCTAAAGCAATTTCTGTTTACTGAGGTAGTATTATATCTATCTTGTGTCTTTGAAGGAGTTGAAGACTAGATAGTTATAATTATAGTTTGCCCTAGTTATGATAAAAGACAAATTAGGATATAAAACTTTAGACTCACAAAAGTAGAATAGATTATGAAATATTTTCTTTAATTTTGCCAAATACATATTGACTGGATATTATTGCTATAATTTTTGCTTGATAACTGTTTTGTTACATGTAATTTTGCAATGTTAAAATTGAAACCTTTCTTTTTGATAAGACAGAAAAGAGGAAGTGATGTGGAATGTGCTTCTCAATGCTGTAAATATATGTTGCTTCATTTGGTTAATAAAGAACCTCCTCTGGCCTATGATAAGATAGCTTATAGCCAGGTAGAAAATCCAGAGGGAAAGAATGAAGAAAGATGGAGTCAGGGTAGACCTACCTAGCTGCCTGGAGAGGAAGCTAGATGTGAAAGTACTATTAAACCACTGTCCACATGGCAATGC
Organism: Sigmodon hispidus; assembly: GCA_004025045.1. NCBI lineage: Eukaryota > Metazoa > Chordata > Mammalia > Rodentia > Cricetidae > Sigmodon > Sigmodon hispidus. The sequence continues at coordinate 360,276 of PVIH01000137.1, forward strand.
ATAGATTAATAGAAATGGGTTGAGTTCATTTATAATAGCTAGTTGGTAATGAGCCTGAGCCATAGGCCAAACAGTTTGTAATTAATATTAGCCTCTGAGTAATTATTTTATAAGTAACTGCAGGACTATGAGTGGGAGGGATTTGTCTGGACCCCAGGCCAGGCCAGGCCAGAAAAATTTCTGGCTATGAGAAAAAAAACCCTCCAAACAATACTACTAAAATAAGAAATAAGACATGACTGCCAAATATTTTCCCTTTTTAATTATTTTTTATGTGCATTGTTGTGTTGCCTGCATGTCTGTGTGAGAGTGTCAGGTCCCTTGAACTGCAGTTACAGACAGGTGTGAGCTGTTATGTGAGTGCTGGGAATTGAACCTGAGTCCTCTGGAAGAGCAATCAATGCTCTTAATCACAGAGCCATCTCTCCAGCTCTACTATTCTCATTTTCAATACAATGTTTGGTGTACTAGCTAAAGCAACAAGACAAGGTAAAGAAACTAAAGAAATACAAATGGGGAAAAAAAGATGTGAAATTATCTCTATTTGCAGATGATATATATATATGTATATATATATCATCTGCAAATATATGTATATATATATCATCTGCAAATAGATATATCATCTGCATATATATCATCTGCATATATATATATATACACTTACTTCTAGAAAAGATTGCCATTTTCAGCAAAGTAGCAGAGTAAAAAAATTAACTTACAAAAATCAGTAGCCTTTCTATATGCTAAGAACAAACTGAGAATGAGCTTGTGGAAATACTTCAATTTATAATAACCTTAAAAATTAAAAGAAAATATCTAGAAATAGGCATAACTAAGAATGTGAAAGACATGTACAGCAAAACTAATGTCTGAAGAAAAAGATTTAGAAAGGCACTAGATGCTGAAAATACCTCCCATGTTGATAAAAAGAACCTCAATGGATTGATAAAATTAGTATTGTCCAAATGACCATCCTATGAAAAGCAACATAAAGAGGCAAGAAGATAACAATCAAAATCTCCATGATATTCTCTACAGAAGTAGGAAAAAAAGTCCTAAAATTCATGTAGAATCACCAACTACCCTGAATACCCAAATCAACAAAATCAGAAATGAAAAGGGGGACATAACAACAGACCCCCAGGAAATACAGAGAATTATCAGACCATACTTTGAAAATCTGTATTCCACAAAAATGGAAAACCTAGAAGAAAAGGACAGCTTTCTGGACAGGTACCATCTACCAAAATTAAATGAAGATCAGATTAATTACTTAGACAGACCTATAACCCTTAAGGAAACTGAAGCTGTCATTAAAAGCCTCCCCAAAAATAAAAGCACTGGTCCACATGATTTCATTGCTGAATTCTACCAGACATTCTAAGAAGAATTATTACCGTTACTCCTCAAACTATTTCACACAGTAGAAACTGAAGGAATATTGCCAAATTCCTTTTATGAGGCCACAATTATCCTAATACCCAAGCCACTCAAAGATAAATCAAAGAAGGAGAATTACAGACCAATTTCCCTCATGAATATTGACGCGAAAATTCTCAACAAAATTTTGGCAAACCATATACAACAATGTATAAAAAATATCATCCACCACAACCAAGTAGGCTTCATCCCAGAAATGCAGGGGTGGTTTAACATATGAAAAACTGTAAATGTTATCAATCATATAAACAAACTAAAGGAACAAAACCACATGATCATATCCTTAGACGCTGAAAAAGCCTTTGACAAAATCCAACACTCCTTTATGATTAAAGCCCTGGAGAGATCAGGCATACAGGGAGAATAACTAAATATAAAAGCAATGTACAGAATCAATGCACTGCCCATCAAAATCCCAACACAATATTTTTTGGAGCTTGAAAGAACAATACTCAATTTCATTTGGAATAACAGGAAAGCCAGGATTGCCAAAACCATTTTACTCAATAAAAGAACCTCAGGAGGTATCACCATCCCTGACTTCAAGTTATACTATAGAGCTACAGTAATAAAAACAGCCTGGTACTGGCATAAAAACAGACTTGTGGATCAATGGAATAGAATTGAGAATCTAGACATTAACCCAAAAACCTATGAACACCTGATCTTTGACAAAGAGGCCCAAAATATTCAATGGAAAAAAGATAGTATATTTAACAAATGGTGTTGGCATAGCTGGATGGAAGTGTATAGAAAAATGTAAATAGATCCAAGCCTGTCACCCTGCACAAAACTCAAATCCAAGTGGATCAAAGACCTGAACATAAACCCAGCCACTTTAAACTTGATAGAAAAGAAAGTGGGAAATACACTTCTACGAATTGGCACAGACAACCACTTCCTAAATATAACACCAGTGGCACAGACACTAAGACCAACAATCAATAAGTGGGATCTCCTGAAGCTAAGAAGCTTCTGTAAAGCCAAGGACACTGTCAATAGGACAAAACAACAGCCTACAGAATGGGAAAAGATTTTCAACAACCCTACAAGTGATAGAGGACTGATCTCTAAGATATATAAAGAACTCAAGAATCTAGAGCCCAAAACCTTGAATAACCCAATCAAAAAATGGGGTTCAGATCTAAAAAAGGAATTCTCAGCAGAAGAATTACGAGTGACTGAAAGGCATCTGAAAAAGTGTTCATCATGTTTAGCCATCAGAGAAATGCAAATCAAAACAACTTTCAGATACGACCTGACACCTGTTAGATTGGCTAAGATAAAAGACACAGAGGACAGCCTATGTTGGAGAGGATACAGAGCAAGGGGAACACTCCTCCATTGTTGGTGGGAGTGTAAGCTTGTTCAGCCACTTTGGAATGCAGTATGGCAGATTCTCAGAAAATTGAGAATCAATCTCCCCAAGGACCCAGCAATACCACTTCTGGGTGTATACCCTAAAGATGCACAGTCACACTACAAAGCCATTAGCTCAACTATGTTCATAGCAGTTTTATTTGTAATAGCAAGAACCTGGAAACAACCTAGATGTCCTTCAACTGAAGAATGGATTAACAAACTGTGGTACATCTACACAATGGAGTACTACTCAGCAGTAAGAAAAAATGATATCCTAAAATTTGCAGGCAAATGGATGGACTTGGAGTATATCCTCGAAGCGAGGTATCACAAACTCAGAAAGATAAGCAGGGGATATACTCACTCATTAGTGGACTCTAAATAAACAAACAAACAAACAAGAAAAAAAGCAAAACATGCCCAAGCTGCAAATCACAACCACTGAACAGCCTGGGATCAGAAACACCCTGGACTGACTCCTTGGATCCCACTCCCCCTAGAGGAACACCTGACTCACTCTTGAGGGGGCGGGGAGAAAACTGGATCTGCCAGGAGTGGAGACTGAACTAAGCAATACTGAGTCAGTGGGACAATGGACTGCCTGCTCCCTGCCCAGGGAGGGGATGGGGAGTTGTGGAGAAGAAAGAATGATCTGATGTGGTGGGAGGGGGAAGGGACCTTGAATAAGGATATACAAGGATAGAAAGTGTGACTTCTTTGTTCATAATAATAATAATAAAATAAAAAAATTAAAAAGAAAATAATATAGCCATGTATCTGAAAGGGAGGTTCTTGAAAGAAGAAATAAAAGTGATGAAGAAATATCTCAAAAAAATGATCAGAATTCTTAAGAGTCATAGAAATTCAAGTTAAAATTAATTTGAGATTTCATAGTGTACAAGTCAGAGTTGCTAAGATCACAAAATCAACTGATAACAAATGTTATTGGGCATGTGGGGAAAAGGGAAGCCTCATTCATTGTTCATAAAATTGTAAACTGTGGCATCCACTCTGGAAAAAAGTGTGGAAAATTCTTAGTAAGCTAAAATTAGATATACCATATTTACTCAGCAATTCTACTCTTTGGGAAAAATTCAAAGGACTTTATATACTTCTACAGAGAAATTGATCATATGCTGATTTATAGAGTGTCCTCCAAATGATTAACCAATAATTAAAATCTGGTAAATGGAGTTATTCCACACCACGTGATAATGTTCCCGCTAAGGTCCATAGACTATCTCACAAAAATGCCAACACCAGACATGGGAAACTTCCTCTCAAGTTGTTGGTCTTGGGTACTGAAGATACCACCCAAACAATCTAGATTATTGTCATTGCCCTTGATTTCATCCAAAAATTTGAAGGAGACTATTTCTGAAGCCACCTCACTCTTCAGACAACACTTGAACTAGAGCCACAACTGACTTAAAAATCTCCTCCCTGAGAACAAGCGCTCATTGTATTTGAAGATGATACATAAGCTAAAAAGGATAAAAATCAATCAACAGTCTAATCCAGCTGTCATGGCTGCAAACAACAGCTGCAAGATGTCCACAGTGATGCAGTATTGACATTATTATCTTGGGAGTAACTAACAGCTATTATTAAATTAAGTCTCATTCAATAAGAAATCACTGATACCTGGTACTGTAAACCTAACTAAGTACCCATAGCTAGAGAGGCCGTAGACCCTACAGGAGAACCCATTACTGCAACTTTCTCAAACAGTATAGTTTCTAAGTGCATTCTTAATACTTACCATATACCCACAGATAAGTATAGCTTTCATGTATTGCATAAAAGCTTATTTTGCAATAGATAGAGGCTATCTATTATTGATACCTACAGCTGATTAAAGCTGAGAGAATACATGACCATAGTATGCTGCACTTGGTACATCTACAATGCCCAGAAGATGAGATGCCTGCTGTTAGATGGCATATTCTACTAGACGTGAGTGATGCTGCACCCATGAAATCTTAACATTGTGCTTTTCATAAATAAGACTTGATTAACAATCACACCAGTTGACATGCCAGTGTGGATAGGAGGTATTTCCAAAATCTCACTTCTTAATAAAGAACTATAGTAAATTAATTACTGCTAAAAAAGAAAGAATCAGCTTTGTCAGGGATAAGCCTACTGATAGTTTTCAAATCACAAATGTTCAACTGTAAATGCATGTACATATGAGCAACAGTACATAGATTCAATGAGTTATATGTATATATACATATATATGAATCTATATAAAATTACAATTAAAGAAAAAGTTATGAATTTGAGAGGAAATGGGGGACATGGAAGAGTTGAAGAAGCAGGGATAGAAAAGTATATTCATATGTACTCATAAAATTCTCAAAAACAAAAAATTAAATTGAAAATTATGTTTTGGCCAGTTCCATTAGTAAACTAAGAAAAATAAAGGTGTATTATTTAAAAAGGCAATATCAGTTTAAAATGTAAATATGCAGTAAAGAAAGTAAAAATTCTCTTAATATACCCACTTTGCACATGTTTCATCAACCTATTTAGTTGGTTGGTTTTGGTTTTTAGTTTTTGGACATAGGGTCCCACTATGTAGCTCTTCCTTTCCTAGAACTCACTCTGTAAATCAGAATAGCCTTGAATTAAAAATCAGTCTGCCCTTGCTTCCCATTGCTGGGATTAAAGGTATGTACCACCACATTTGGCTCCTCAATTTCTTAAACAGAATTATTAAAAATCTGTGTTCACTTAATTAAATATCTGGTCCCATAAAGGAAATGTAAGCAGCTTTTACTAAACTGTCTGTGGCTGCTCACTGTGAATGGAGTTATGTAGTAGTTGGATATTTCTCTCCCACCCACCTGTTCTAAAATATCCTGCAGCTGCCTCCCAAACAATTGAATCAGAGGCTTAATATTACTTATAAATGATTGGTAGATAGCTCAGGCTTGTTACTAGCCAATGCTTACAATTAAATTAGCCCTTATTTTTTATTTATGCTTTGCCACCTAGCTTATGGCTTACTACCTCATTTTCTATACATCCTGCTTCCTGGCTGTCATCTCTTCTCACTCTACTCTTTCTCATCCCATCATTCTCAGTTTGGCTTTCCCACCTAACTGTATCTTTTTTAGTTATTGGTCAGTCAGCTTATTTATTAAACTAATCATAGCAACTTATATCCACGTAGCATTTCCTTCTTTTTCTAATTAAAAAGGAAGGTTTTAATGTTAACATAGTAAAATTATGTACGGTAAAAACAGTTATTATTTGAGATCTGCTGGTGAAACAGAAATGTTCAATTACATATAGTGCTCAATATGAGGCAAGAATTTCCACATAAAATCTGAGAAAGCTTTAAAAAATGTAGGGGAAGGTTCTAATTTACAGCAACAGAGACAAGCACAGCTATCTAGTCTCACAGGCTCATGCTAGCAGATATGCAGAAACACGTCTCCCGACAGCAGCCTGCAAAATGAAGCCAGCCACCAACCACCATGAGCTACATGGTATGGCAGGTTCTTAAAGTTTCTCACATAGGCTGCAGTACAGAGAGACTTCTTCCAGCCACTGCCTGTGGGCTTAAGAACTCCACCAGCTGCATGGTAGGCTTAGAGTTTTTGTTTATGCAGACAGAAAAGGTTACAGATACTCAGTAAAGGCAGATTCAAACCAAAAAATTTTAAAACCTCTAAACAGATTATAGTATATTTAAAAGTATACATAGGCTTAAGAGAGAAAAGAAAATGGGTAGAAAAAGTCCTTAAAAACTTGTAATAAAAATATAATAAGCCTAAAGATAGGGAATACAGAGAGAGTGTTATTATGTTGTCTTTGAATTTTTGTTGCTAAGAGACACTGGATTATAAAAACTTCTAGATTCAAGCAGTCCATGTATTTTTAAAAATTCTTGACTTCAAAATATAGGCTAAAAGATATGTTACTTCGGAGAAGAGATTATGCTTTATATTTCCATAGAAAATGAGAGATTATAAATTTATTTTAGGTTAAGGAAAATCATGTTTGATCAAAGAAGAACCCTAAAAGTCCTGGCTACAGACATAAAGAAATAAACCTAAAAGAACTATAAGGCACATGATGTATATTATACCTGCTCAAACACATAACAAAAATTATCCTTGGCTGACTTATGTACAATGCATAGTCTATATTTGTATTAATGCAGATATGTATGTTACCTTTAAAAATTTATATAATTTCAGAGCAAGGGGACAAGACATTGATGAAAATGATGGCCCAAGGGATACAGCATCCAACACACCTTCCAGGCTGCTCATTGAGATGATTCAGCCTCATAGAATACCACAGCCAAGACTAAACAATTATCCTGATTTTCTCAAGGTTCTCTCAAAGATTACTAGTGTCCCAATAAACAGAAAATAGTTTATAAAAACTATGTCCACATTCCAAAAAAATGGGTTAGGAATATTTATTATCATTTTGGGAAGGTAGGTTATTGGTAATGATGAATAAATAAATAAATAAAAAGCCAAACAAAGCAGAGTAGATCCAGGCATCTCATTCTAAAAAGGATAATAGGATAAAAGGATAGATTATTGAATCTACTTTAATCCAAAAACAACTATTAATCTTGCATATTTTACACTGTTATGAATTTTGATTTATTGATACAAACTTAAGGGTAATTTTGTTACACTGAATGTATATTTCTACTCTTGTTTAAAGTATTATTTTTATGCAGCTCATTTAAAAATTTAATGTATACTTATAACATACAGATTAGTAGTCATCTATAATAGTTAAATTAGTTATATACAAATATATTTAGATAGAAAGTCTTCAAACACTCCAAAGACTCGGTATAGCATTTAATTTGTTTAATAGCCTAAGGCTTTTCATGACAATGAGATATGTCTTCTGGTAGCACCAATCTACTTTAGAGAAGATGATGGGCATCAAAGAAACTCCATATGGAGTTTGTTTTCTTTGTGATAAAAGTTAGTCATTGGGCAATAAAATGCCTTTACCTCAATTGCTGACTATATACTGTCTAAACTGGACTAACTGAAAGCAAGAAATGTGACTGCCAAACTTTGCCAAGCCAAGGTAGGACAGTCCTTAAGAATTCTGTTTTAATAGGAAGGTCTGTCAGATATGCTATGCTTGTAGGCAAAAATTCGGTGCCTGAAATTTGCAGGGAAACTTTGGGTGACTTTTCAGGTAGCCTCATCTCTCTGTCATTAGATAACATTTTATCTTTATGGAGTCTTTGATGGAGTTAAAGACTAAATAGTTAAACTCATAGTTTTCTTTAGTTATTATAGAAGGTATAATAGGTATTAGGTATAACACCAAGGTATATTAGGTATAATATGCCAAATTAGGTATAACACCTTAGATAGATATTAAAATATTTTTAATACAGATAGATTGGATATTTTAACTGTAATTCTTAATGACTCTTCTAAGATAGATAGATAGAAAGATAGATAGAAAGATAGATAGATAGTTTTACTATGCTAAAAATCCTTACTTTTTATCTAGACAAAAAGGGGAATGGTAAATAGTTCTTCTGTACACTGGGAATATGTATTACTCTCGTTGATTCATAAAAAGCTGACAGGCTAATAGCTGGAAGTATAGGCAGGACAGCCAAACACAGTGCTTTCTAGAAGGAAGAAGGGTGGAGCTAGAGATAGTCACCAGAAACCACAAAGACAGTAGGGCATGCTGGAGGGCAGGTAAAGCCATGACCCATGTGGCAGAATGTAGATTAATAGAAATGGGTTAATTTAAGTTGTAAGAGCTAATGAGTAATAAGCCTCAGCTATTGGCTGATCATTTATAAGTTAATATAAGCCTCAGTGTGGTAATTTCGAAATAGCTGCTGGGGCAGGAAAAACTCCACCTATGAAGGTGCACTATTATTTGAGGGAGGTATGAACTCATTACTTATAACTTACAAGATAAATACAAAACTTTTGTCTGTTTTATATTTGATGTAGCTTTAGATGCTCTTACATGTTTGTTCTGTACTTTATGCACTTTTAATATGTGTCAGACTGAATATTTCTACATTTTTGCAAAGGATGATGTAACTTGATATCTATGCACAAAACCCACAAGTTCTTTTAGTTTCTGGAAATGGAAACCTGCTATTTTGACCACACAATCTGTATTTGAAGCTGTTGTTATTGTTTCTACCAGTTGGTTCAGTGTTGGCAGCTAAGGCTGGTTTTCCAGTACACCAACATGGAAATTCACTTCACATAAGTTCTGGCTCAGATTCTCATCAGGATATACTGTTTCCTCCTTTTTTGCAGTGTGGAGCTTTTAGATATCAACAGAACTCTAAAAGAATTCTGTTTTCATTTGTAATTATATAACTCAGAGATGTAACTTTTCACATAAAGTATTAATTGATTTTTTAAAATAAGTATTTAAAGGAAAAGGAAACTTCATGGAACCAGAATAAAATGAGTAACAAAAATCTCTCAGTATATAAGACTTCTTTTTTTTCAGTTAGTATCTCCTTCTGTTGTCCTATTGCTTTAGCTAGAACTTCAAGTACTATATTGAGTAGATATGAAGAGAGTGACAGCATTGTCTTGTTCCTGATTTTTGTAAAATTGTTTTGAATTTCTCACCTTTTTAGGTGGTATTAGTATTTGGTTTGCTATAAAATACCTTTATTAAATTGCAGTGAATCTCTTGTATCTCTAGTTTATCTAGAACTTTATTATAAAGGGTTGTTGGGTTTTGTCAAAGGCCTTTTCTGAGTCTAATAAGATACAATTTGATTTTTATCTTTCAGTTTGTATATATAGTAGATTACATGTATCTATTTGCACATGTTAAACCATGCCTGCATGTCTAGGATGAAACATGTTAATCATGGTTGATAATTTTGTGTGTATTTTTGGATTCAAGTTTTTATTATTAACATATTTTTTAAATTAATTCTTTGGGAAATCCACATCACCCCAATCTCATTGTTTTTCTAGTCCCTTCATATCTGCTCTTCACCCTTAAAGTGCTCCCACAAAGGAAAACTAAAAATAAAAATAAGATAAAAAAATTAAAAATTCAAATAAGAATATTAATTTAAAAGTTAAGAAACAAAACAAAAAAAGCAAGCAGTAAAAAAATCATTTCGCTCCTCCATCTTTTCTGCCTATCACCTCTTCATCCATCTTGGTAGCATTGGGAGCTGCTGTGTATCATGTAGTTTTCTCTTTTGTCCACACAGCTTTGCTTGCAAATGTTCATTGTTTAATGTGTTATTGGTCAGGTTTGAGGCCGCTGGCTTCTGGTACACCATTAGTACTGGACCCTCATTAAAACTCTTCACAGATACCCTGCAGTTGCCCCAGTCATGGAGATCCTACGGCTATGGTTGCATAGGACCAGTCCTTTCATGAGCTCCAGCAGGTCACAGATGGAGTAGATGTTAGGAAGTGCCCACTCAAAGCCCTGGATATGTGACTGAGTGGTAATGGACCACTGGGATCAACACCCTTCAGCTAAGTGACAGAGGCAAGAAAGCGGCCAGCTTTTCCGAGTATGATGGAATAAGGGACAGGAACACATCTCTCCTATTAGAGGGCAGGGCTAGTTTTTCCAAGCCAGGGTTATCAGGGGCTGTTATCCCAGCACTCCAGAGGCAGAGATCTTCTAGATTTCTGTGAATTCAAGGCCAAGCAGAGCCAGGCAGTAGTGGCACACACCCTTAATCCTAACACCAAGAAAATTGAAGGAGGAAGTAAGATAGGTGGACAGAGAAAGAAGAGGCAGGAGTTCAGCCCTTCAACTGGACTTCCTTTCAATTTCAGCTGAGGACTTAGAAGCCTAGAGTCTAAGGATTTTCATGGAGATAAGATCTCCCCTTTTTGGCCCGAGGAGTTGGCTAAGTGAGAACTGGTTGTGGCTTTTTTCTCTATCTCTCTGATATTTCAGCTTTTCCCCAATATCTGGCTTTGAGTTTTTATTAATAATATCAAGTAGAATTTGTACAATAAACCACAACCACTGAGGTTGAGACTTATAAATGAACAGTGTTAGTTTCTCTTATCTTGTTGGTAGTAGTGGTGGTGATAATGGTGGTGGTGGTAGTGTTTGTTTTTGCCCTCTTTTAATTTGCTAGCTTGAGTTTATATATTCCTTGTGTATTCTTAGGTATGATTTACCTCTTCAGGTTGAAGATGTTCTATTATCTTCTGTAGAAGTGTATTTGTGGACAGACATTGCTTAAATTTGATTTTATCATAGAATATTATTTTTTCTCCATCTAAATTGTGGTTGAATGTTTTTCTGGATACAGTAATCTTGACTAGCATCTGTGGTCCTTAGAGTCTGTAGAACATCTATTCAGGTCTGTCTGGGTTTTAGAGTGTCTATTGAGAAGTCAATATGCTTATAGTACTGTCTGTGAATTTTACTTGATCCTTTTCCCTTGCAGCTTTTAAAACTCTTTCTCGGGGCTGGAGAGATGGCTCAGTGGTTACGAGCACCGTCTGCTCTTCCAGAGGACCCGGGTTCGATTCCCAGAACCCACATGGCAGCTAACAACTGCCTGTTGTTCCAGTTCCAGGCAAACACCAAGGCAAACAAATAAAATAAATAAATAAAGTTAAAAAAAACTCTTTCTCTGTTCTGTATATGTAGTGTTTTGGTTATTATATGCCAAGAGGAATTTTGTTGGAAGTCATGCATCCTAGTCTCAGCATCATTGACTACCTGTCCAACTGGTTTCCTCAGGGCAAGGCACCTGTGGAAACAGACTCTCACATGGCAAGGACCAATAGTTCACAGGACAACATAGGAATTTGCAAAATTCATGCAGGTTACAGGCTCTTTTCTCTTTTGTTATATTAGTGATTCTTTGGACACTTTTAGTTTTACTTTGTTAATAACATATGCAATAGCTATAATTTTCCCTAGAAATTCTGTCTTTTCTCACATAATTTCTCCTAACATTCAGCAGGGGACTAACCTTCTCAAATCTCCTATCTGGAATTACTATCTACAATTACTAGTCTTGGGAACTTTTCTGACTCATTTGGAGACAGTTAGGTACATATGAAGAACATTAACCGTGTCTCATGGTGCTGGAAAGAAGAGTAAGGCATGCATACATAAAATAGAAAAAGTCCTTAGGAATACACACAGCACTAACTCTTGAGAGTAAGTTTCCTGGACACTAAGCATAGCCTCATTGATAGGATCCAGTATGCTCCAAGAGGAAAAAAATACAATGCAAAATGTGGGATGGATACATCCATCTTTACCATACATAGTAGCTTACATTGTTGGAGGAAAAAGTATGCTATCATGAGATGAGAAAAGAATGTCTTATCAAATAATGTTTGTCTTTTACAGAGAGATTGAGACATGAGACCCTCTGGTAGAAAAAGGAACTGTATAAAAACGTACCTTGCAGACAAAATAATTGTCTGGGTTTGAATATTTTTGTCCATAAAGCATTGTGTTTGAGTCTATTATTTTTTAATATTGTAATCATAAGTAGCTGCCAGCTGATATAAGTGCTTCAAGAACAGGATGTGTTTAACTCAATACTTAGTCAAGCCTATGAAGGTGCTGGACTTTAGAATAAGATTATGTAGGGCTTAGAAAGGTATATTTGGGGAAGCATAAAAGGGAATAATGGGAGTTTTCATCATGATCATGATGTATTTCTTAAAGTCAAAAATAGAACAATAATAAAACTGTTTGTGTAACCCTGGTAAGAAAAGATCTGTTTAAGTATAAATAAAAATGGCCTGAGCTGTTCGAGACACTTGAGTAAAATCAACTTAGTGGTGAGAAGTTTTCCTTGCAGTGATGCTCCTTCCCTGCCTTAGGACCCAAGTCAAGGCTGGATCCTTGCAGAATATTTTTTCTGTTCTAGTCTATTTGATGTTCTGTATGCTTTTTGTACCATGATAGAAATCTCCTCCTTTAGGTGAGGAAGATTTTTTTCTATGATTTTGACGTTAGTTTTTTTCTCTTTTTACTATTCCTAGCCTTAGATTTTAAACCTCTATTTAATGAAACCACTATTGTTCTGATATCAAAACCACATAAAAACTCAATGAAAAAGAAAAATTATAGACCAATATCATCTGATTCTTAAATATTTCTGCCTTTTTCTGCATAAATACTTGAACCTTGACAGATAAGTTTTAAAAAATACATTTCATTTAGTCCTGAGAGCTCAAGAAGTCTATTGTCCATTTTGTGGGGGTCTCTGTGTTGATTAATATCTGCTACAGAATGACTCTTTCTGATGACTGTTGAGTCAGGCACTAATTTGCAGGTACAGCAATACATTATTACTAGTCATTTTAGCATGATGTTGGTTTAGCAGAATAATATTAGTAGATTTTTTTCCTAGGAGCCATGACCTATCTTGTCAGAGGTTCTTGGCCACTTTAGCAGTATCAAGTATGGGTTCAATCCCATCAAGTAAACCATAAGTACAATTTTTCTTTTTTTAAAAAAAGTGGTTGGTTACTCCTATAACATTTGTGACCGTATTCATCAGTATATCTTGCAGGCAAATATTCTTGTAGGTCACAGGTTCAAATATGGGTGATATTGATGGTGATATATGTTTTCTCTCTGAGTAGCATGAATAACTTCCAGTGCCATGAACCTTGTTAGTAGGACATCAGTTCAATTTCTCCATGTTACATGACATTAGTGTTTTCAACAAAAGGGCCAGCCATGTTGTGGAGGGAAACTATTATCATTGCCAACAGTATTTTGGGGGTTCTATGGTTTGGGCAACAACGTAACAAGATATAATTCATTACTTGTGCTGAGGGGCTTTACTTGGTAGCAAAAGATATCTAGCTGGGGCATTGTCTCACTCATTATATAGTAGCTTAAATTCTGTATATATATATGTATATATATATGAAACATATGTATATATATATGAAACATATGTATATATATGTGAAACATATGTATATATATATGAAACGTATGTATGTATATATATATATATATATGAAAGCTGCTAAAGTAGTGGATTTTCACATAATATTTAAAAAGGCCTTTAGTCCCCTTCTTTATCTCCCTGTATTTACCTCGCCCTCTCATGTCCAACACATTTGATCCTGTCGCTCTAGTTTCTCCTTCATTCTTCTTAACAGTGTGTTCTATTTCATTCTCTGGGAATATCTCCCTCCTCCTTCCCTGGAACCTACTAACTCCCTAACCTCTGTGGTGATAGTAAATAAAATACACACATCTAAAGTGAGAAAGCTAATATCCACCTATGAGAAAAACCTACAGGGTTGGGTTTTGTTTTGTTTTTGTTTTTTGATTTTGGGGGGGCAGGGTTATTTAAAAATTATTGTTTTTTAACTTTATCCATTTGCATATAAATTTTATAATTTAATTTTTCTTGTCAGCTGAATAACATTTCAATGTATAAATGTACCACATTTTTACTATAGATTCATCAGTTGATGGACATCTAGATTATTATGAATAAATCAGCTACAAACATGAATAAGCAAATATCTCAGTAGTAAGATGAAAAACCCTTTGGGCATATAATCAAAAGTGGTATAACCAAATCTTTTGGTCAAACTATTTTCAACTTTTTGTAGAAACTTCACACTGATTTCCATAGTGGGTGTATCAGTTTTCACTCTCAAAAGCAATAAATATTCCCTTTTCCCCACATTTTTGCCATCATTTGCTATCATTTGATTTATTGATCTTGGCCATCTGACTAGGTAAGAGAAGATCTTAAGGTAGTTTTAATTTACATATTCCTGATGGCTAAAGATGCTGAATATTGTTTTAAGTGTTTCCCAGACACATGAGTTTCTTTTGAGAATTTTCTGTTTTGTTCTAAACCCTATTTTAAAATTGAGCAATTGGTTATCTTAGTTTTAAGTTTTTATTTCTTTTTATATGTTAGATATTAACTTCTTGTCAGATGCATAATCAGTAAAGATTTTCTTCCCCCATTTTTAGGCTACTGCTGTGTCCAAATGATGGTGTCTTTTGTCATGCAGAAGCTTTTCAGTTTCATGAGATCCCATTTAGTAATTATTGTTCTTAATGCTGGTGCTATCAGAGTCCTGTTCAGAAAGTCTTTTCCCATGTCAATAACTTCAAGTGAATTTCCTACTTTTTTCTTCTATCAGATTCCGGGTATCTGTTCTTATGCTGAGATCCTTGATTTCTTTGGGATTATTTTTGTAAGGATTATATGTAGAGTCCTCCTTCTATCCTTTTACAAACAGCCAGCCAGCTTGACCAAAACCATTTACTGAAAGGTTCTATCTTTCTCCAGTGTGAGTTTTTGTTTCTCTTTAAAAAAAAATCATGGTCCATAGGTTTGCTTGGAGTTAATATTCAGTATTTCAGTTCTATTGCATTGATCAACATGTTTGTTTTAGTGTCAATACCCTGCTCTTTTTTTATTACTATAGCTCCGTAATACAACTTGAAATCTGGGATGGTGATAACTCCAGTTGTCCTTTTATGAATCAGGATTGTTTTAGCTCTCTTGAGGTTATTGTTTTTATATGACGTGTAAGATTATTTATTCAATTTCTGATAAAAATTGTGTTGGAATTTATATGAGAATTGTACTGAATCTGAATTACTTTTGGTCAAATAGACATTATCATAATGCTAACTCTATTGTTCTATGAGCAGGGTAGATCTTTCTATATTCTTATCTTTCTTGAATTTCTTTTTTCAATGTTTTAAAGGTCATACAATCTTTTACTTCTTTGGCTGGAGTTGTTGCATGATAGTTTTTAAAGAACTATTGTGAAATGTGTGCTTTCCTTGATTTTTTTTCTTAGCATGCTTGCCATTTCTGTATAGCGAGGCTATTTATTTTTGCATGTTAATTTTGTGCCTTGTTTTTTTTTAGAAAACTTTTATTACCTGTAGAAATTTTATAATGTCATCTAATGGGAAAAAAATCATGTTATCTGCAATTAAAGATATTTTGACTACTTCCTTTCCTGTTCAGGCTCTCTTTACCTCAATCATTGCCTTACTGTTCTAGCCAAGAGTTCAATCAAATTCTACCTTGAACAGTTGTGGAGAGGGTTCCTAATTTTACTGGAAATTTCTTTAGGTTCTTTCCATTAGGATGATGTTGAATAAGGACTTGTTGTAAAACATCTTATTACATTAAGATGTGACCCTTGTAACTTCTAATCTCTTTAGACTTTTATTATGAAAGAGTATTGGATTTTGTCAATGGTCTTTTCTGTATTTAATAAGATGATCATGTTGTTTTTGTCTTTCAGTCTATTTATTGTCAGTTACATTTGTTAATTCACATAGTATCTTCATGTTTGAGATGAAGCCAAGTTAATCATGGTGGATACGTTTTTATGTGTTCTTATGTTTAGTTTGCAAGAATTTTATTCAGAACTTTTACATGTATGTTCATTAAAACTATTTGTCTATAATTTTTTGTTGAGTCTTTGTGTGGTTTTGGTATCAGAATAATAGCAGTTTTATTAAAATAATTTAAAAATGTTCCTTCAGTGTCTATTTTGTGGAATAACTTAAGGGGCATTGAGTTCTCCTTTGAAGTTCTGGCAGAATTCTTCACAGAATTCTGACTCTGAACATATTTGATTGAGAGATTTTTAATTTTTTATTTGATTTTACTAGCAAATATAGGTCTATTTAAGTTGTTTATTTTACCTTGATTTAACTTTGATAGGTTGTATATAAGAAATACATCTTTTTTTTCTAGATTTTTTTAGGTTGGTGGAATAGATTTTTTAGAGTATATCCATGTGATTCTCTGAGTATCCTTGATACCTGTTTTAATGTTGCCCACTTCATCTCTGATCTTATTAATTTGGATCTTTTTATCATTTGTTTTGTTAATTTGGCTAAAACTCTGTCCATCTCCATTGCAGTGATCCTTTATATTCTTTTTATTGTTGTTTCTATTTCATTGATTTCAATTCTGAGTTTATTTTTTCCCATCATCTCTTTTTGTATGTTATTTAATCTAATCTTTATTTCTCTGCTCAATTTTGATTCAGTAGTAAGTTCAGCTTCCATAAATTTGTATACTTTTTAATCTCTCTGTTGTTGATATCCAGCAACTTGCTTTGTGTCCTAATATGTGGCCACTTTTGAGCCATTCACAGGCTGTGGAGAGACACATATATTCCTTAGTGTTCTGTGAAATATTTTGTAGATGTAGGTTAGGTCCATTTGACTTATAACATTTCACTCCAGCATTTCTTGGTTTTGTTTTTTATTTGAATGATCCTTCTATTGCTAAGAATATGCTATTGAAATTTACATAATTCCATTGTGTTGTGGTCAAAAATTGGATTTTAGCCATATTAGTGTTTTTTATGAAATTGAATATCCTGTTTTATGCATAAATGTTTAGAATTATAGCATCTTCTTGGTGGGTTTTTCCTCTAATGAGTATGTAGTGACCTTCTCTATCTCCTCTGATTAGTTTTACTCTAAAATTGTCTGTTTTGTCAGATGTTAAGATAGCTATACCTGCTTTCTACTTAATCCCGTTTCTCAGAATATTTTTTTTCATTTTATTATATCTTTCCTTGATAGTGAGGTGTGCTTCTTAGATACAGTAGAGAATGTACCCCGTTTTTAAATCCAATCTGTTATTCTGTGCCTTTTTGTTGGGAAATTGAGACCATCTATATTGAGAATTATTACTGAATAGTCTTATTAATTCCTGTCATTTTGTTGTGATGATGGATTTTATTTCCTCTTATTACAGCTGCAATCTGAAGTCAGAGATTATAGTATGGTATATAGTATGGTTTCTTCTCAGAGTCCCTCTACTGGCCTGCAGATAACCATTTTCTGTGTCTTGCCATTCCTTCCCTCTGTGCCTATGTGTGTAGCTGCACGAATTCAGATTGTAAGAAAAGAAGACTCTAAGCCAAATATCAGGGGAAGGTTGAAATATCTGGGAAGCACCACTGTCAGTTCTCACCCAGCTGTCTTGCAACTTCCTCAGCCTGACTCCTGGTTGCTTCTGCTGGTGGCTCCTGCCAGTTGCCTCTCCTCTCCTGGGTTCCTAAAACGCCTTATATAGCCTTCTCATCAGCTGTATCCCATCAAGGTTAGGATTAAAGGTGTGTACTACTCTATTTCGTAGCTAGCCTCGAACTCACAGAAACAGAGAAAGTTCTGTCTCTGGAGTCCTGGAATTAAGGGTGTAGGTCACTACTCCCAGGCTTTCCCTGTGCTGGGATTAAAGGTATGTGCTATTGAATCTCAGCTGTTTGTCCTTGTACTCAAGAATCAAGAAATTCCTGAGCTGTCTGCCTAGAATTTGACTGTGTGCTGTCTCCCCAATATTCAGCTTTTATTAAATATGTAATATATCACTACATATGTGTGTCCTCATGCCTTCTTCTGTAAGCATGCCAGACACATCACATTAAGGCTCTGCCCTATAATCCTATTTTACCTTAATTATCTCATGAAGTCCCATGCCTTAACATAGGTACAATCATACTAAGCACACATTTGAAGGGAAGACCCAATTCAGCCCACAGAAGTTCCCTGCTCAAAAATTTATCTGTCCAGATTTAAACTTTTCCCCATTCTCTTCCTCACATTCATTCATCTCCGTCCAATCAGCTCATTTGTTTGCCAGAGACGCAGATCTTTTCTGTGCTGGCTCTGCACACATTGCCTTTCCTCCAGGGATGCTCTGCCTCCTGCTTTGCTTGGCTGCATACTAGTAGTTAATCTCAGTTTAGGGGCTTCTTTTGCAAAGACTGAGATTGCAAATTAGCCTCTCTTTTTCATCGTATTTCAAATTTTCATTTTATAGTGGATAGTTATACTTGTTTATGAGATCATATAATAATATCTATAAAATATTTATAAATGATAATGTATTTAATTAAACTCATAGAGATTAAAACTGTATAAAATATTATTATCTTTTTATTTTGATCACATATTTTCCATTCATAGTTCTCTTAATTATCATTAGCAGATTCACATTTTATTTAGTCCTGTTTCTTTCTGCCTGAAGAACTATTTACATTTTTGTTATGCTGGAATGAATGAATTCTCTTAGACTTCTGGTATCCACAGAGGCATTAGTCATATTAAAGCAAAGGATTTCTAGATGTATAATTTCATATTTCTGCTTTGGCTAATTATAACATCTATAGGATCAATAGTTATTTTTTTCTTTCATTCCTAATGCTGGTAATTTGTACTTTCTATTTCTTTATCTTCACAAGTTTAAGACATGACAGATATAGATCCTTTCAGGGAACCAAGTTTTGCTTACACTGATTTTGTTTATTCATTTTCCATTTATTTAAATGGAGGTGTAATTTGCTCTTTTCTTGGAACCTTTTAAAATTGAAACTTAGGCCACAGATTAAATCATCATTCTTTTAATATAGATTTTTCTCCATAAATACTGTTTAGTGCTTATTTTAAAAATCTGGTGATTTTTTAACTTCTTGAAAATGTTTTATCTGACTTACCTAATTTTTCTTTATTGATCCATAAATTATCAATATGTTGCTTACTCTAAATAGTTAAATTTTTCAGAACCATTTTTAGCTTTAATTTAATTTTGTTTTGTTAATAGAACATGTTTTATGTGCTCTCAGTCCTTGAGTATGACCCAGTAGACAGTCTCTGAGATGAGATAGGCATTTGTGTGCCTCAAAAACAGCCAGAGAATGTGGGACACAGCCTTAGAATGTCAACAAGATTAAGTTGGTTAATAGCACAGTCCAACTCTGATGTATCTTTTGTTTCCCAATTTTGGGCTGCTTACACTGAGGATGAGTAATTCATCATCTGTAACTGTGGGTACATTGATTCCATCATTTCCATTTGTGTATTTAAGTCTAAGATTGTTGTGCCAATAAAATTCTTCTCTGATGTTGTTCATGCTTACTCCTCAGAGAAAGGCCATTACAATACAAATACAATACAATACATTACATTACAATAGAAAAACATGGAGCAAAATGACATAGCCTCCCTCTCTACCTCCAACTTCCTTACTCTGTCCCATTTATCCTGCTCATATTTAACTGTGTCAGCCTTTTGATAAAACAAAACAAATCAAAAAACAACACAGGCTTTAAAAATATATTCTAAAGCTCTAACTCCACCTTCAAGTCATTTTTTAACCCAGTGTCAGTTTCACATGGAACTGTGTATCTATTAAATAACAAATGATCATTGCTTTTTAAAATATTGTATTAATCCTTTGATAATTTTATACACTGTATTTGAAAAGTTTTGCTAGTCCACTCCATTCCACACCTACATTGCTTTATGCTCTCTTTAAAAAAACTCCAATTTCATTAACACTGCCTAGACAGTCAGGTAGGTATGTAGACCTCCACTGGAGGATTTAAGATCTATAAGTAGCCACATACTTTATTAAAACGACCTCTCCCTCTCCAAGAAATAGCTGGTAGTAACCAATAACTCCTCCACTATGGTGGAACTTCATGCTCATCCCCTCTCTCTGTTCTAGGACTTTGCCTCCTTCAGCTTGTGCGGTCATATAGAAGTGACATTTACTGTGGGTTCTTATGTATAAATGCTCTGTTGTTTCCAGAAAATACCATTTTTCTGTAGCCATCTACTAGTGCTGGCTCTCGCAATCTTTTTGCCATTCTTTCCCACCAACTCCTTGAGCCTTGAAAAAGGACATGGTGATGTAAATATCTCATTTAAAGGTGAGCACTCCATAGTCACTTATGTTCTGCACCTTAGCCAGTCATCAGTCTCTGTATTTACAAAAACATATACTACAAAAAGAAATTTCTCTGATGAGGATTAAGAAATGTACCCATCTATGGATATAGCAAGAAGTCCTTCGGGGTCAGAATACTGTAACCAATTAACAGAATAATGGTAATATCTCCTCTCTTAGGGTCACTGGCTCTTGTCCACAAAATTGTACAATTTAGGGTTCCATTTTCTAGAGCAAGATTAAATCCAACCAGAAATTTGTTGATTTCTCCTAAGACATTTGTGCTACTATTGAACCAGTGAACCTATCTTGCTTGACAGGTTATTATTGTAGCCTAGAGGGTTCATGGGATAAGAAGATTGATAATTATTTTCTTCTCTGGTAGCATGCATAGCACCTGGCAGCACTACGAAAGCTACTCAGTGGGGATGAAGCTTTCAGGTCAATACCAGCTTTATTAACCCATGTATTATGACTCAAGTATGTGATGGCTTCATCAGTGAGGTCTTATCATTACATTCTGGGAGAGAAGCCAAGAGAAATTGAAATAGCCTGTAGTACCTAGGATTCTATGGGACCTCAACTGCTAACAGCTTCAATGGAACTATCCTAACCATGACACTGTGGTATTTTTATTCATTATCAAATTGACTTTATCTTATAGTTACAAGGATGGTTCAACATATACAAATAAATAAATAAAATCTGCTGCATATAGACTAAAGGATATAAACCATACATCTCATTAGATACAGAAGAGGTTTTTGACAAAATCCAACATCTATCCATGATAAAAAGTGCTGGAGACCTTAAAAGTACAGGAAACATATTTTGTTATAGAGAAGGCAATACATAACAAACTCACAGTCAACATTACCCTAAATTTAAAAAAATTCCACTAAAATCACAAACAAGATAAGTATGAACACTCTTTCCATTCTTGTCCAATATAGTACTTGAAATATTAACTAATTAACTAAAACAAGCGAAGGAGATCAAGGGGATACAAGTATGAAGGGAATAATTCAAATAATCCATAGTTGCAGATGTTATGATTGTATAAATAAGACCCTAAACACTCTACCAGAAATGTAAGGTGATAAACATATTCAAAACAGTGGCAGGATACAAAATTAACAAACAAAATCAGTAGCATTCCTATACACAAATTGGAAGCACACTGAGAAAGAAAATAGGTAATTAATATCATTCACAATTACCTCAAATATTAAAATATCTTGAAATAAATCTAACAAGAGAAGTGAATGACTTGCACAATGAACCTGAATCTTTATGGGCCAGGATAAGAAGAGGGTCTTTGTTATAGGGTTAGACTGAACAACACAGAACCTCAGTCTGATAGGACTAAATTGAAAGAATATTCTCTAACCATTGGATGATATGCAGATTCAGAAAAATATCCTAACTAATACATGAAAGGCAAATCTACATGTATGTATGTGTATGTATATATAACCACTTTGTACTTTCTTCTATTATGTGTTGTCAGCATCATCTGGATCTGAATATTCTATGAATGGAATCAATATAAATAAAGTACTAAAGGTGTTAGATGTATACTCAGACATTTAAGCAACAAGAGGACTATCGAATAGGAATTAGAGTTTATAAATATTTTTTTTCGAAAAATTCTATTTATGCCTCTATTTTCCAACATTTTAATCAAAATTAGTCAGTCCATACAAGTTTGTCAATCACTATTAAAAACAAGGTTTTTCCTTCTTTCTTTCTTTCTTTCTTTTTTTTTTTTTTTTTAGATAGGTTCAAGCTCACCTGTCTCCTCTACGCCCTGGTTTCATTGCTGCATTTTGCTTATGTTTTCTTTAGGAAAATAAATGACACAGGAGATATCCTTCTAGAAACTGTACCAATGCCTCTCATTTATAGAAAAAAAAAGAAAAAAAGAAAAAAAAAAACCTGGAACTTTCCTTTTGTACCGCCAAGTATTGAGTATTAGTTTGTTGATTTTCTCATGTGTTTTAAGAAAAACTTCTCAGTTCAAACTAGTTCATGAGTCTGGCCTCGTGCTTCCCCTGGAGGACAACAAGAGAATTGCACAGCCATTATCTATACCACACCTTAGACCGTTACGTTGAAAAGAATTTGATGAAGCTAATTATTTTGTGCCTTCATCAGATTTATATTCCTATAAACTCTAATGTGTAAATAAGAACAAAGAATACTTTAAAATACTGTAAGACTCTGAAACCTTGAACAACCTATTTGCTCTGTCTCATCGATCTTTCATTTAGTATCTCTAAAACTGGGATGCATCTCAGAATTAAAGTTGTCATAGTTTAATGGGCAGGTTTTTATCTTTCCCTAGTGTTCTTTGCAATTAGTTATAGATTATATTTTATGAAACAATAATTCTGAGTGAAATCACTTTTGGTATTATTATATAGAGAAACTGAAACAACACGATTGTTATAAACATCAGGAAGAAAATAATGGGTTTTGAACTTAGCGCCAAGGTATCAAATTTAACCCTTGAACTTATTTACCACAATAATACCAGTTGGAGTGATCAGGTGCTGTGAAAAAGGAAACGTTCATGAAACAATGCCTGTCCAAATGTAGATGAGCACAAAAGCCAGAGATTATGTATACTATGTCGTCTCTTTGCCCAGGAGCTTCCATATTCTCTTCTTTTGAAATTTTGCCCGCTGCAGACTCACTCATATGTCCACCTATAAATGACCTGTTTCTTTGTCATTCACAACTACTCACTTCTGTCTAAAAGCAACCCTAACTACTCAGATTTAGTATATAAAATTGTCCTCTAACATGACACTTCCCCAGTCTTTGAATTCAAACACTACTAAATTACTTTATTGGCATTGTTTGGATAAGATCATTCAAATCTTAGAAATCTTTTTTTTCTTTTTAATGTTATCTGCCTTGTTTGTACTTGAGTGGAATATCAATCACAGTCAATTCATGGTTGTTTTGTTACCTATTTATTTATTCATCGGCATGGGGAATGGACTCACAGACAATAAGCACAAGATGAACCATTAAACTCCACCCCTAGCCCAGCCCATTATGTTTAGGCATATATAAACTCAAATAAAATTAACAGAAAGACAAATGTTATCAATAACTTAGAAAATAATCATGACATTTTAGAATGAGAAAATGCCTAGAAATTATTTATTTAGAAATAACTTTAGTCCCAAAATCACACTTGAGGTCATCCCAGAATAGTCTTACTACAGAGAAGCTTATTTGGGATACATTTTATAGAAATATATATATATTATCATCTCAAAGATAGATTGGAAGGCTGGTAAAACTGAACAATATATAACATTATTTCACTATAATCATCAGTATTAACTTTTTTTCAGAGCAGGAATCTGAATTTAGCCACAGCTGTCTTTTTCTCCATGTGTCTTCATGACTTGGTACATTGGCAGACCCATGGCACTGAGCAAGCATAGAGACAGAGTAGATATAATTTGATACTGTTTTCTTTACGTGTGAAGTTGTTCAGAAATCTAAAGCTGTAGGAGGCATGAAGGACAGAGTTGAGGTGGTCACCGGATACAAAGCTATAATCAGACAAGGAAAAAAATAAATTCTGGCATGCTACAACATATTAAGGTGACGATGGTCAATAATTGTGTATATTTTAAATAGTTAAAATATTTTAATTGTTAGCACAAAAACTGATAATTATTTGAGATTATGAATCACTAAATATATGATTTAATCACTCTCCAATATATCCATGCACAGAAATATATTGCACCAATAGATATATATTGTTTATTAATTAAAAATAAAAAGGTTTTTAATATAACCATACTTTAATCATAGGATGTTTATTTTTAGAAAAAACAAATCACCAATGTAATTAGCAATTCAGTCTATTAGTTAAATAAAGACTCTTTTTGGCTAAAGTCTAGGTATTTTAAGACAGACAATATTGGTGGGAACTTTTCCTAGTATCTACTAAGTTCAACTTTCTTGGTTGTATGAAACAAACTGAAAATTGCTCAAAAGATATCCATGGTAGGTTTCAACCACATTTATTTAATTCTAATGCTAGGTCTAGAAGTCTCTATTCTTTCTGCCTCCTGACCACTCTTCAATTTTAAAACAAGGCGATTACCATATTTCTGACATGTATCAAATTGCAAGTACCTAGCCTTTCTTGGGATTTTAGAAATTTTCAGAGGGTCTTCACAAGTTTTTGGCATCTCCTGTTCTGGTTTATCTTGAGTATTATATTCTTGATACTCAAAGGTCAATGCCTATGAGTATTTATTTGATCCTTTACACCATCTCCCTTCCTTGATTTTTTTTTTTCAGACAATCACTAACCATAACACTGTGAATAGACATAAACATATTTTAAAAGCTTAGGCTGTCAGAAGCATATTATATGCAGGGGGGATTAAAATTGGTAGCTTTACGAAACGAGGCATCGATGTTCTGTGATTCAAAGGTCAACTGTACTGAGGATCATTCTGTGGGAGTCTTTCTTCCCACAGACTCCAGATGATTCCTTCTATCTGAGGGTCCCTCCTCTCTGGCCTAAAGTATCTTTCCATCTCTCCTTTCCTGCCTTTTGTTTCTGACTCTAAGCTTGGAGTCTTTAGCCTTTCATTCAAGAGAATGAAATGTCACTTACTTTGTAATATAAAAATATCATTTCCTTATTGACCTGGACCTTACTTCTTTACACTGTGCCCTACAGATTTTAGTTCTATGTAGGTTACTGAGCTCTGAAAAAGAAAATTATGCACTAAAGGAGATCCTTCCTTTCTTTAAACCCTGCCAGATTAAACTTGAAAGAAAATGAAAGAAAAAGATAAAAAATAGAGAAGGGAGGATAGAGTGAGGGGGGAAGAGGAACGGAGCAAAAAATGAGAAAGAAGAAATTAATCACATAGTCCCGATAGAGTTGTCAGTAGGAACCTATTTAACACAGATCATCAGGGAGAAGGAGCACAGACTCTGACATTCTTTCTAGAACTGAACAGCACTCAGAAGAAATGAAAATTTTACCCAAACTATATAATTTTCTATCCCTGTAGTGTGATCTTTAAAATTTGCTTTGAAATGCATCAGCCCAGACAGCAGGATGAAAATGAATGCATGTGTTAATTTTAATCCACACCATAGGGGGTGTCAGTTACCCCAGTCAGGAATTTATTCTCAACATAAGATCAACTAGTATTATATTGGAAAGTACACAATGTGAGGCTATGAATATTTAGTTTTATCCTTAAGTAATTATGCTACTAGTTTGGCTTGCTGGAATGGATTTATGTTGGTAAGATTATTGGTTTGGTCATTAGTATAGAGAACACTGGAAATGGTAAAAGTAAGGTAAGTGAATCACAAGAATGGTAAACTGAGTACAGAACTTTACACATGTGAGTCTAACTCTCATGATCACTGACAAGCCCTCAAGCACGAGCAGTTTAGTCTTGGAATAAAGAAACCGCAATGGTAGAGTGCCTGTAAAGCATGCACAAGCAAGCCTTTATGTTAAATCATCTGCTCCCTTAAAAAAGGGGGGAGGGGAGCTAATGGTTGTCAGAGGCCAGTTCCCAGGTTAATTATAATGTTCCCAGGTTAATTATAACATCACCTTTGGGCCATTGCAACAGTTGGCTAGATGAGAACCTCTATTCAAGGGGTTTGTAGATCCTTTTAAAGAATCAGGAGCAGAACCTTCTTGGGTCTCACAAGTGAGTTGTGTGATAGTTTATGGGTCTGTCTGATTGTCCTCAAGTCTGTTCTCAGACAGCTTTCTTTAAAATAGATCATAGAGCATTAGCTGTGAGCTTTGATTCTAGTAACTAAATATAGTTAACAAAAAGAAACTAATGATTGTACATAAGTCAACAGATTCAGATAGGTAGCCATTCCATAGTTGTGACCATGGCAGCATCTGCTCCTAACGATGTTACAGGAGCCTGGACACAGAACACAAACTTAATAATTTTTTAATAAATGAGTAACTAGGGCCCACCTTAAATCTAACTAGGTTGTTGGGGAGATATGAATGAAGAGGAAAACGGATAGTACCTGTTCATTTTGTCACCATGTTACATCAGATATGGGCCTGGATATGAATACAATAGAATTGAAATTAGACAAGTTGACAAACTCCAGGGCAGACTTTACCAAGGAATACCTGAATTAGACCCTCTTCTGCAGGAAGAGATGATCACACACAAGAAACAGTTTTATAAGACTGAATATCTAAAAACCAAGTTCGTTCTGGAACTGTCTGTTTGTCCCTTTATAATAAGATATAAAAATCATATGAACCAAAATTGTGGTTTCTATTTGATCACAGAAAGCACTAGAAAAAAATACAATAAAAAACATGTCAAAACAAAATATTACTTGAAAGCAATAGATGTTAAACAAATGAACACATAAATGTTCAACAAACAGTCTATAAATAGACTAATTCCATTTTATTTTCATTTTTCCATCTCTATATTAGGGGCACTACTTATAAAGAAGCATCATGCTGATGGTTAATGCTTTAGTTATAAAGTCTCTATGGATCTGAAGAGGCAGCTGCTTCATGGTTAAGAGTACTAGCTGCTCTTCCAGAGGACCCAGGGTCAGTTCTGAGCACCACCATGGTGGCACCCAAGCACCTGGAATTCTAGTACCAGGAAATCAAATGTCTTCTTCTGTCCTATGAAAACATGCAAATGATGCACAGACATACAGACAGACAAAGACTTATACACATAATAAAGTATACAGTCTCAAAGGTAAGTAATTAGTAATGAATTAGTAACTAATAAGATAACTAAGTAAGAAAAGACCCATTTTTGAAGGCTTAATCCTAACTATAAACAATATCCAGAGATAAGCTTTTAGAAGGTCCATGGATCTTGAAGACTTGCCTTCATTATTCAGTTAATAAACTGATGTATTTCCACTGTAAATTCTGTATTGAGAGGTGTAGCTGTGAAGGGTAGGTCGTGGATGGAGGAAGTAGCTTATTAAAAACAAGTCTTTGAAGGATGTGATATGTGTGGCCTTCTTTGCTTCTTGAAGGCCATGAGGTAGGCAAATCCATCCTGATACATGGTCCTTCTATGATATTCTACCTTACATGGGCCCAGAAACCAAGAAAACATGGTTTTGGGCTGAAACTTCTAAACCCAAGATGTAAAGCAAATCTTTTATTATTCCACCTTGTTTTGTCTAGTGTTTGTTACAGTGATGAGGGGGGAAATGACACAATGGCAAAGATCTCTTTTCAATTTCAGTTCTAATACAGCTATGTCTCTCTCTAGAAAAGGTATAGTGTAAGCTTTATTACTATTGAACATTGTAAGCCCAAGTCTGTCAATGTATTGCTTTTGCAATTTTTATAATATTGTCTGTGTGTGTATGTGTGTGTGTGTGTGTGTGTGTGTGTATGTGCACACACTCATGTATGTGTGTCATGGAACGCATGTAGAGTTCAGAAGACAATGTTTAAGAGTCAACTATTTTCTCCCACCATTATGCAGCTGAGATTTAACTCAGGACATCAGGCTTAGTTGATGCCCAATAAGCTGCTGAGTCATCTCTCCAGCCAACTTTTGCATTATTTCTTATATTTCTTATTTGTACACATTTGGCACCCCCAACACTGGAACCAAAAGATTCAAATACCACCCTTGATTCATATAAGGAGCAAATGCCCATCTTAAAATTTTTTTTGTCCAAACTTCTGATATACATGAGATAAATGACAAATCTGAAAGGAGACTTGAAAATCGTTTAAATGACCTTTTGTCTTAACCATGAACATTTAAGCAATTCTGTTTAGCACATTTGCTCAATGGTCATCAATATGAACATCTGATGTTGATCTTTATGCTTTATTAAAGAAAGGCATCAAAGATTTATTTCTACTCAGAAGTCTTTAATGTATTTTAGGAAACTTGGTTCAGATACATATCACTAGAAAAGAGCTGGAAAATACTCTAATTGGTGGATAATCTAGTTTGGGACTCAAAGGTTTCGGTCATTAAAGATTTACATATGCTACTTTGTTTCAAAAATTATAATCACACAGAAAATTATAAAGATCATGATAAGATTGAATAAAGCAAGAGACATCTTTAAGAAAGAGATGTGAGGATGAGCTCACAGGCTAGTTAGGGTGCAGGAGAGGTTGAGAAGGTCATCCTTGACTAGGGATAGCAAAGGTTGAAAATTATCACAGTGAATCAAAACTGTGGGAATACATGAGACTGTATGGACTAGGGAATAACATCCACACAACATAAGAAACAGAACTTTCAGGCTGTGTATTACTATCATTTGAGGCTTGACAAAAAGATAGGGATGCATATATTAATGTCTCCATTTTACTAAGGAGACTAAGTACACATACAAACCAACCAACAGCAGGAAATAGTGGAAAACCTCTAGGAAGAAACTTATTACATCACAGAAACAGTAGAGCAGGCTTCCTTGTCATTCCAGACAAGAGACCCCTTGTCATTAAACAGAGGCCATACACTGGATAAGCACAGGCTGCCTGTTCATCAACATGCTCTCCTTAGCCTATGGTTTCCATCTCTTTCTACTTTTGTATTTATCTACATCTAAGTGAGACTAAAAGATGCCTCTTCCTCCATTTGTGCATATGCATGTGAAAGACAGAAAGCATCCTTGGGTATCATTCTTCTGGCACTGTTTTGAGACTATTACTGGTATGGATGATCAGCAATCCCCAAGGATCCTCTGTCTCTATCTCTCTAGTCCTCAAATTACAAGCACAATGCCCAGAGTTTTTAAATAAGATTCTAGGGATGAAACTCAGGTTATAAACTTTACCAGCTGAACTATCTCACAGGGCCATGGCATTTCTAACAGAAGCACCAATTGCACAGCCACACTAAATCAGTATTCCATGACCCCAAACAAGAAGCCATTTCCAGGAAATCGTCTCTCTAGCTAAGTTACACCCTCGATTTTGTCAACTGCCTGGATTCTGGTTGTTTGAGTCTTTAAATACTACATTAAAATAACACTTTAAAGAAAAAACAATACAGAAAGAAAAAGAGATGTTTTCTCTGGGCTTCTCCAAAGCTCCCTATCATTAGAAATTTCCTTCCGCTGCTCAAAGTTCTGATTCTGCAGAAATCAGCCCTGGTATAAAATAATGGTGTTAAATGTCCTAGTCCAACATGATCCCTTCTCTACAATCTTTACCTGAAATACCTACAATACTAAATGTGATGGCTTTCTCCAATAGAATATTCAGGAGGATCAAGAGTTCAAAGCCATCTTGATCCATATATTTGGGGTTAGAGATTTGGCTCATTGGTTAAGAGCATTCACTTCTCTTACAGAGAACCCAGGTTTAATTCTCAGAACCCACATGGTGCCTCACAACCATCTATAACTCCATTTCCAAGGATGAAACATCCTGTTCTAACCTCTGCAGGTACCACTCAGGCATTTGGTATATATATATATATATATATATATATATATATATATATATATGTATGTATGTATATATATGCAAAACATTTATATACATAAAGTATAAATAAACAAACCAATCTTTAAAAAAATACCTGTCACAGGGCTGAAGAGATGACTCAGTGACTACTAGCACCTGCTGCTACCTAATCATGAGCACTGGGTATTTGATCTCAGTACCCACACAACAATCCAGGCATCATGCATGCTTGTGCCCAGCTCCAAGGAAGGTAAGGAATGGAGAATCACTGAGGGTTGCTGGCTTTCAGCTGAGCTGAGAAAACACAAGCCCCAAGATCAGGGAAAGACTCTCAAAAGGAATAGAGGAGGAGTGCTAGAGAGAAGCACCCAAAGCTCCTTCTGGTACCTGGCACACACACACAGACACTCAAACCCACCAGCATATCTGCATACAAGTTCACATAGAGAAACACATAAATACACATATACCAAAAATTACATTTTAAAAATTACCAGTTACAAGACTGCAATTATGAGCTTGTGGCAGGAGGGGTTGCCTGAACAAGACTGCAAAAGATGAAAATTGTTCATGTTCTATTATGAATAAGGAAGGGGATCAAGAGCCTCTGCCTATAACCAGAACAATGGATAATTGATGGCTTTGGGGTGGGGCAGAAATCAGGTTTCGTTAAAAGTAGCCACTAGTAGATGACCATTCTCCCAGTGTATGGTCCTAAACCAAACCAAACCAAGGAATATATAGGCAACACAAATTAAAATAGGCAGATTATCAAAGGGGAGGAGAGGAAGAGGAAAAGGAGATGGTGGTGATGGTACCAGGAAACATGATAGGTGGCACACATTTTTAATCCCAGCACATGGGAGGCAGATGCACATGAATCCTATGAATTCGAGGCCAGTCTGGTCTACATAGAGAGTTCCAGAACAGCCAGAGGTATGTACAGAAACCCTGTCTCAAAAAATGCAAATAGTTGGAAAAGGCACAAACCTGGTATTGAATAGGGATGTAGGTTGTATCTGGAAGAAACAGAGTATAAATACGACCAATGAAATCATCAAGTAATTAATTACAGAATTATACACTTTTTAAATTACCTGTCCTTGAAATGGAGGTTGATCAGATAGTCTTCTGTGAAGATGAGTATTCCTTCACAGAGGCAAAAGGAGCTGTAGGAATTCTTAAACAGTCAAGAATGTCATCCTCTGAGATGTGCCTAGGCAGGAAGATGCTGGTGTCAAGTCTTACATGCAAAACAACTGGACAGGAATCACAGTTGTGTCATGCAAACAGGAGAATAGGTGCCACAGACTGACATGTATTTGATCCTCCTGTTGTTTTAATGCCATTTTCAGGCTCTGAACAAAATAGGTGCTGATTTTTATTGTGAGATGATATAAAATTGCTCCACAGAGCTTTAAAGTGACTTCAAAAGGCATGAGATATTGCATTTTATTTCTACAGCAGCTGGTATAAAATGCAGAAATTGTCATATAGAACAATTTTCTAAAAGCTTTGAGCACATGTTCTAGTCAAAAAGACATTTTTGAAAGTAGAATCATTAATTTCTCTTCCTCACTCAAAAGCATGTTCAGCATCTAATTAAATCTGTTTTTGTGCAGTGTGTTTTACAAAGAAAAGTTCTGGCTCTGAAGAAGGTAATGGCAAGAACACACTCGTGTTCTCACATGGTGAGGATAACACCAGCACCTTTAGTCCACTGTCGTCAATCAATTTTGGTTCACACAAGTCTAATACAAGTTTATCAAGTAAGTTGTATATGTTGAAGATAATGAAATTAGTTAATGGATGTGCTTTATGTAAGAATTATTCCCTGCTTTGAGGCTTTGGTCACTGAAGTATGTCAAACTGGCCAAGATAGCATGCTGTGTCATAATCCTTCTGTTCCTTATATAAATTATGCTGGGGTTGACTTAATAAAAAAGATGGCTGGCCAACAGCTGGTCAGGAAAACCAGACTCAGGACACTGGGAAGAAGGTGGAGTCTAAGGAGTCACCAAAAAACACTGAGAGAGCAAGACATGCTGGAGAACAGGTGAAGCCAAGAGCCACATGGTGGCACATAAATTAATAGAAATGCGTTAATTTAATTTTTAAGAGCTAGTTAGTAATAAGCCTGAGCTATTGATAGAGCATTTATAATTAATATCAAGTCTCCATGTTAGTTATTTGGAAACTGGCAGGCGGGAGGGGATGGAAAGTCTGCTTACAATGGCCTGATCTTACTCTCGGCTGCTGCCCTGTCCTTTTTTGCTAACATGGCACTTCACAATTGCAAGTGCTCAGCTGCCTTCTGCAGCCTCACTCAAAATGCTTTTCTTGCACTAGTTACTACTAGTGCAACTGTACCAAAAAGCCTATGCTTATGTACTACACAGTTATTCCAAAGATAACTCCTCAGTTCCCCCCTGCCTTTGGTGTTAATATCTTAAATACCAGCCTTCAATCAGAAATGTTTTCTTTAGTATTTTAGTTTTATAATTTTTAACAGGAAAATTTTAACTCACATGTTTTGGAGGAATTCAGCTTGACAGAATTGCAGTCCTCTTCATTAATCAACATGATTTCACATAATCCAAGTACAAGCTTCTCTTATATTATTTCCCTGAAAACTACACTGGAAAAACATTTTAGGAGTCACATGCAGAAATACCATAAGAGTCATTTGCAGAGCTTAAAATCAAGACGTTGACTCTGGGGATCTGCCAAGTCATCTGTTTTATCAGAAAATAAACCTCCTATATTCATGGTGTTATAACTGTTAACTCATAGATAGGCGCCTCTTTCCGTGCTAAAAGTATTTGTGAACTCTAAGAGTTTCCAGGTGGCATCTTTAGAAACTTGAATGTATATACTTGCATCATCTGTAAACTGGAATACTTTGGTGTCTTCCTTTTGTATTTGTATTCCTGTGATTCCTTCTCTTACTGCTCTTGGCTAAGATTTGAAGCCTGCATTGAATAGGTGTGGGTGAGTGGATCCTTTGTTTTACTTCTGATTTTAGAAGAAATGCTTCAAGTTTTTCTCCAGTTAATGTGATGGCAACTATAGGTTTGTCATATATAACCTTTATAAGGTTGACATGCATTCTTTCCATTCTTACTTTCTCTGTAGCTCTTATCACGTAGTGATTTTGGATTTTGTTAAAGGGCCTTTTCTGTATCTACTGAGATGGCTGTGTGGTTTCTATCTTTGAATATATTTACATAGTAGATTACATTTACTGACTTGTGTATGTTGAACTATCCCTGCATCTCTGGAATGAGGCTGACTTGATTATGCTGAATGGTCTTTTTAAAATGTTCTTGAATTTGGTTCTCTATTGAGAATTTTTTTCATCTTTGTTAACCAGGGAGCTTGGACTATAATTTTCTTTTTCTGTTGTCTTTTTTTTCCTGGTTATCAAAGACAATACTAGCTACATAGCATTACTTACTTTTTTTATTTTATGCAATAATTAAAGAAAGACTAGTAACTGTTATTCTTTGGAATTTTTGTAAAATGTTGAACTGGACCAAGAACTGTTTCTTTAGTTGGGAAATTTAAATTATTGCTTCATGTTATATCTTGTGTATATTTCTCTAAAGATTTATTTGGTGGTACTCTGTTCTTACAAGGACTACAGTTCAGTTCCCAGCACCCATGGTGGGAAGCTTATAATCTCTTGTATTCCAGCTCTGGACATATGATGTCCTGTCTCTCTCTCTCTCTCTCTCTCTCTCTCTCTCTCTCTCTCTCTCTCTCTCTCACACACACACACACACACACACACACACACACACACAAGCATATATGCACATGAACACATACTGATGGCTCAAAAATAATTTTTTGAGTCCTGCATTTTATTTTGGTTTAACTGTGAAAAGGTCCTACACATCTAGAAAGCCATTGATTTATTTTGATTTTTAATTTTTAAATTTAAATTGAAAAATTATGTCTTCATGGTTTTTTAATTTTATTGTTATGTGGCACAATGTCTATCTGTTCATTCTATTAATTTGGTTTTCTCTCTTTATTTTGGATAATTTGGCTAAAGTCTGTTTACATTGTTAACTTTTTGAAGAACAATGTTTTTTCTTCCTTTACACTTTATTTGTTTTATTTCATTAATTTATGCCCTGATCATAGCTATTTTTACTATATTACTAATTTTAGTTTTTGTTTTCCTAGTGCTTTAAGGTAGGTCTCAAATTTTTTTAATGTAAGCCCTGAGAGTTATAATTTTTCTGTTTAGAATAGCCTTCAAATCTTAGGATAGCCAACAGATTATTACATAGGTTTTGACATGTTGTGTTGTTCTTTTTGTTAAATTTTAGGAATACTTTGCTTTCTTCCAATGACTCATTCATCATTCTATAGTGTGCTGTTTAATTTTCCTGAGTTTGTATATTTTCTATAATTTATTTTACTGTTTATTTGTAATCTTATTCATTTGTGGTAAGTTGGATTAAGCAATTGTTTTAAGTTTCCTATATTTGTGTCCCAATATATGATCTTTTTTAGAAAACATTATATGAGCTTCTGAGAAAAATACATATTCTGTAGTGCTTGCATAGAATATTTCTGTAGATGTTTATTAGGTCCATTTGATCTATCATGTCATTTAATTACAACGCTTCTCTATTTATTTTGTCCAGATGCTCTCTCTAAAGATAAGCCTAGCTAGGGGTTTGAAGTCACTAATAATTACCAAGTTAGGGTTCATATAGTTTTGCCTGATGGTACAGTCGTGCTCCTGTTCCATTTGCTTGGAATACTTTCTTGTATCCTTTTACCCTAAGATAGTGTCTATCTTGATGGTGAAGTATGTTTCTTTGAGGCAACGAAATGAAAGCTCCTGTGCCAGTAAATTTTATGTCAACTTTACAAAAACTAGAATCCATAGAGAAGAAAAAACCTCAATTGAGAAAATGCCTCCACAAGATCGTACTTAAAACTCAGTAGGGCACATTCTAAATTAGTAGTTGATGTGGGAGAGCCTGGCCCATTGTGGCTGGGGATGCCCTTGGGCTGTTAGTTCTTGGTTGTATAAGAAACTGGAATGAACAAGTCCAAGCATTGGGAAGCAAGCTAATAAGCAGCCCCCCTCCAGGGCCTTTGTTTCTGTTCCTACATCTAGGTCCTGCTCTATTTGAGTTCCTTTCCTGATTTCCTTTATGACTAGTGGTGTAGAAGCGTAAGGCAAATAAGCCCTTTTTTCTCCAGCTTACTTTGGTCATGGTGTTTTATTTCAGCAATGGTGACTAACTAGGACAGATCTGCTTTTTCTAATTCAATCCGCTAGTATGTATATTTTGATAAGGAAAGTGAGATCATTAATATTTAAGTATTCAAAGGTGTGTATTGATTCATGGTATTTTGTTAGTCTTGTGGTTTTTGCTGTTTTCTTTGTCACCTTTTGCTAACAGCTGTCTTAGTCTTGTTTAGTTTTTCTCTGTAGCCTTTTGTGGGTGGTTATGTTTTTCTTCTGTCTGAAGTGTTCCTTCTAGTAGTATCCTGTGTAGTGCTGGCTTGATGGTCATAAATTCTTTTTAATCTGCATTTGTCATGGAAAATTTGGAAACTTTTTCTTCCTCTTTCATTTCTTATAGTCTTGACTAGCATATTAGAATTGTCACTTGTGATCTGTCAAAAATCTGAAATAAATCTTTTCAAGCCTTCTAGCTTTTTAAAGTTTCCATTGAAAAGTCAAAAGTTATTCTGGTGAGTCTTTCTTTATAGGTGAGTTACCCTTCTTTCTTGTAGCTTTCAATTCTCCTTTGTTCTGTATATTCCATATTTTAACTGTAATGTAGTGTACGGAGTCTCTTTGCTGGTTCTGCCTATTTGGTATGTATGTTGTGTGCTTTTTCAATCTAGATGCCCTTCTCTTTTCCTAAAAATGCTAAACCAAAGCTATAACCAAATGGGGAAACAGGAGTTGCTGCATCTACATAGTACCTTTGCAGTTCTGACCAATATGTTCTGTTTGTTACAGGAGAAACCCCAGAAGATTTTTCCATTCAATGCTTGCTTTGTTCTCATTGCTGTCTTATTTCCCCCAAATAACTAGAAATATGTTCTCAGGTTTCTCTTCATTGTATTCTAATGTCATAAACCTAGTAAATTTGTGATATGAGTTCATTTAATCTAAACCAGTATTTTAAAATGAGAACACAGCATGTGTGCTTCAGTGAAATATTTACCTAGAAGAATATATTGTAAGACAAGTATAGCTATCATTTATTGAACACTTGATAAGTGCTAGAACTCAATGTATAAATTGGGAATGGTAGCACATAGGAATCTGGGGCAGAACTAATGTCAGTTCAGACATGACCTGGCCAAACAGAAAAGTCCTGTCTCACAAATAAAATAAAATATAAGTGATATACATATGCATTATCTCTGTGGTCCTGAAAGCTCTGGTGGAGGAAGTAGTGTCATTTCAAATTAGTCCACAAACACCATTTTCTCATGTTCTTTGTTAAGGCACACTTTCCTGGTTATACTGCATGACCACACACATTTCTTTGCTAATACTACTCCAAGAACCTTGGACTGTTTCTCTTCTGGGTGTTTGAGGGCACAAGGAACTAATGGCTTTCTTCTAAATCTGCTTGGTCCTTGGTTAGCCTTGAGAAGCATGACTTTTTCCTGGGCACATGTGCTGGCAAATTCTCCAATTGTTGCCCAATAATCCTTGGCTTCTTGTATTCACATAGAAATTCCTGGTTTTTTTTTTTTTTTTTTTTGGATATGCAAGAGATTCAATGACTTGTTTGTATAAAACAGAGATTGTATGACAAGATTTACAGCTATTTACAGGATTAAGCTACAAAGGCTCTCTTACATATTGCATGTGCACTTGCAAAATCACTAAGGAAATGCCTCATGGTGGAATATCCTCCAGAAAGAGTCTGAGGAGAAGAGCTGAGAGAACCTCTAGCCAACAGCCAGCATAAAACTAAAGGAATTGAACTGAAGGAGGAGCAGAACCCTGGCTCAGTCTCCAGAATGATTTTAGACATTGTTCCTTCTCTACCAAATATTCCCTGAGACCACACACCAGGTAAGCCTATGCACAAAATCCTTGTTTGTGTTTCTGACATAGA
This sequence comes from Sigmodon hispidus, assembly GCA_004025045.1. NCBI lineage: Eukaryota > Metazoa > Chordata > Mammalia > Rodentia > Cricetidae > Sigmodon > Sigmodon hispidus. The sequence continues at coordinate 397,390 of PVIH01000137.1, forward strand.
GCTTTCCTGGAAATCAGAGGGCAGAGTTAGCCTCTAGTTAACCATAGAAGCTGGGCGGTGGTGGCTCCTGCCTTTAATCCCAACACTCAAGGGTGATAGAGACTGGAATATAAGGCAGGTAGACAGAAGATGTCAACCCTTTGCGTCAGAGGATCCAAAGAGGAAAGAAGTCACTGGTGGCTATTCCTTTGCTACTTTAATCTTTCAGGTTATCACCCTGATATCTGACCTTTGGGTTTTATTGATAAGACTTATTGTGCTCACGCTTCAGTCTTTTAGGAAACTTAAGACTGAAGGATCTTGGAGAGTTGATGATTGGGCAAGAGATGAATGTTAGTTGTGTTGTTAAAGCTACCAAGTTACAGAGTGATTTGTTATAAAGCAGTGGGTGACATTTTAAAATCCTTTGGACAGTAGATAGAGTCTTAAGCAAGTGTAACTCCTTCATTTTCAATGTCCATTTTCTTAATAGTCAAAGCAGACAAATACCCTCTTGTTAGTGAGCTCAGCCTTTCACTGTATACATAATAAATAAGTGAATATTAAAAAAGAAGCAACATAAATCTCTTCTATAACTACTTCCAGTTGAAATTGGGGGGTTGTTGTGTTTGGAGGGGAGAATTCTGGGGGTAATCATAAGGCTGGAAAGATAGCTATGGGCTGGGGACATCTGTTTTACTGTCTTGCCCATCTTCTGTGGAAACACCAGGTTCTGTGTGCTAGTGAATTGAAGGCATTTTTGGAGCAATTTGTGTTTCAAAAGAAATTCCATCAGAAGCTTCCAGGGCTGGCATATCTGGAGCAGTTTTGCAACCCACAGTTAACTGGAAATCTGCTGGGAGAGATACAGAGTAAAGACAATAGGTAAAGTTAAGGAATTTAGAAAAAAGTTTTACCGTGGATGTCCATTTGGAGCTTCCAGACCTATAATCCCGGTATTTAGAGGAGGAAAGTCTGAAGACTAGGGGAGAGGGAGATCCTTCCTCAAGAAAAGGTATTTAGTTGACAGGAATTACTTATCTGGAGCCTTTGGGAAACAGATCCAACATAGAGATGTGCAGCCTTGGAAGGTTTCAGGAAATAGAGGACTCTGGCATTGAAGAACAGTCAGCTAAGTCAAACTGGGCACCACCCCTATTTTCCTGTTTATGCTTACACCACAGCTGCTCAAAGTGGGATCCTTTCTCTAATGCTGGTCCTCAAATGCTTTATCATGTCTGCAATGAGGTAAGCTCAGACATCCAGAGTAGGTCTTCAGATACCTTTGTAGTTATTGAACACATATATAATGGTACTAGGCACATGTGTAAAGCAAGTACATCACACTCAATATGGCTTCTCACCAAGGAATATTCACCTATAACCAACTAAGGTAGGAATGTGAATATTGGTCAACAGGAGGCTTGTTTCAGTAATGGTTAATTCTGCTCCTGTGCTCCTATCCCCATTCCAATTAAGTATAAAACACACATTGAAAGATTTGATGCCGAACCATAAAGGCTGGAGACAAGCCCTGCCACCCAGCAGTAAATATTAAGGGAAAGATTTAATGTAAACAGTGGTGTATGGTTTCTTATAAGCTACATGGACTAATTTAGAAAGGGGGGAAAAGGCAGAGAAGCCTTCAAGGAAGTAATAACCCAGAGGTAAAAAATATTGATTAGGGAAAAATATTATCTTAATCAAAATATGTCTTTTAGCTGCAAGTTGTTTAGACTCTAGAAAGAGAAAACAAAATATGTTTCTAAGATGCACTTTTTTTCTTTTCTGTGTTATTTGTTGAATAATGATCATGGCTATCACTCAGTTCTTTGCTGTATAAATCAAAATACAGGCTTTTAAAATTCTGTAAGAAACCTTATTTATTAGTGTGATAAACACTAAGCAATAGTAACTATTTTCTAAATATCTCCACATACACCTGTGTCTTGTGGTATTTTAAATTATATGACCTGATAAATTTTGCTAGTCTGGCCACATGCTGTATTTTCTTCTAATGAGAACTTGTTGCCTCTGTCCTTTGTCACCTGACTTCAGAGACAAAGATTCACAAGGACAGCTTTGCTTCTACAGTACTTGTGTCCTGTGTGAGCAACTCCTTTTGAATCTGCTTCCGGGTGTAAACTTAGCCTTCCAAACACTATGATTAAATGTTATTTCAATGTGCTACACATTCTTAGATTTTTATGTATAAAATGCTGTACATTTATTGTATGCCCTTTGGACACCAGGTAGTCATAGGAAAGACTGTCATAGGGATGCATAGTCCCTTTCTTGCACCACATAGGTAGAGAAACAAAATCAGGATGGACTGAGAGGTACAAGAGCAAAATGATCCTGATAAGTACTTTCTCTCTAATCACCCTGTGCCTGCATTCACAACATGAAAAACTGATAACTTTTCCAATGAATTTAGCTTTTATAGATCAGAAAATTTAAGATGAAGAGGGACTCACATTGTTCAGGAGACCAAATTCCCTTGGGGTCTCTAATTCTTATTTCCAGTGTAAATACTGGCTCTTCCTCCAACTTTCTTACTGGCCTGTGAATTTCCTTGCCTTGCTGTGAACACATTTGCAAAAAACCTGTCTGTGTTTTTGAAGAGGCACAGTCTTCTCTCCTGCCTTAAAAATAAGAGAGGGAGAGAGAGCTAAAATTCCTTTGGAAGCCATTTCCCCTCATCAAAATATGCAGAGAGCATCCCCTGTTGGCTGCCTAGCAGCAGTGGACACACAGAGAAGTCAACCTAGAAAGAGAGCCTGGTATCTGGGTCCTGTGCCTAAAGGGGAATGGGGAAATCAATGTTTGCTGAATGGAAAAAGGCAGCATTGATAGGAAAAGGAGTTTTATTTTGTGTAGGATCTTACAGCACTTGGGTAAAACACTATTTTTTTATTTTTTGTTCTTTAAGTTTAAAATTCGGTTCATTTCCACTACTGGATAGTTTTCTGAATAGAACACTGGGTGTGGCTCCCTAAAATATACAATTGTTTTGTCTGAGGCCACATCTGCCTTTCATGGTGTTTCTTTAGTCTGTTCCAGTCAAAGGCTAAAAAATACACCACAAGTCTTGTACTCACCTCTTTATTTTGACCTGGACAATGAAGAGAGGAAAATGGGAAGAGACATAAGCTCAGAGTTCTCTTTGCTGACTTGCACATTGAGTTAATAGAATCAGATTTTCCTTGTGTTTACCATACACATCCTGTGATCCCAGCCCTTCAGTCCTCCTGCTAAAACCTGAGCTGACGTGTCTATAATAAAGCAGAGATTTTATTTTTTAAAGTGCAATGTTATGTTTTTCTTTGACAAAGTACATACTTTAGCAGTCCTACCAATAGAGAAATATGATGAAATGTCTTTCTCTAAGAAATCTCTTCTGTTTGAGAAATTTAAATATCTATGCTTTCATTGACAGTTATGTCTCCATACATGAAATTTAAATAGCCAATCAGCATACGACATGGCAAGAACATTAGGGTACCTTTCAAAGGACCTGCTTTTTTTTATTAGTTTATTTTACATCCCAATCTCATTTTTTCCTCCCTCCTCTTTTTCCAGCCCTTCCTCCCATTTCCTGTCTAACGCCCCCTCCCCACACAAACACCTCCATCCTCTCCTAATTTCTATTCAAAAGGGCAGGCTTCCCATGGATATCAATGAAACATAGCATATCCAGTTGCAGTAAGAGCAATCACTTCCCCTTTTATTAAGGCTGAGCGAGGTGACCCAGTATGAAGAAAGGGGTCCCCAACACCAACAGAAGAGTCAAAGACAGCCCCTGCTCCCACTGTGAGTAGTCCCACAACAAGGCGAAGCTACACTGGTACAACTGATACATACATGCAAAGGGCCTAGGTCAGTCCTGTTCAGGCTCCCTGGTTGTTGATGCAGTCTCTGTGAGTATCTCTGAACCTTGATTAATTGATTTTGTGTGTATGTGTGTGTGTGTGTGTGCTTTAGTGTGTTTGTGTGTGTGTTATCCTTGTGTGCCTCCTATAGTTCTTTCTCCCTCTCTTTAGCAGGATTCGCAGAGCTTGGCCTAATGTTTGGCTATGGGTCTCTGCATTTGTTTCCCTCAGTTGCTAGATGCACCCTCTCTGATGACAACTGGGTAGTCATCAATCTGTGAGTATAGTATAATATCATCAGGCATCATTACATTGATTTAAAAAAAAAAAACTACAGTCATGTTTGGTTCTGTCTTAGGTCTCTGGGTCATTGAGAATTTGGGTCCTGATGTTCCAGGCAGTGTCAGGGGTAGGCTTATGACATGGGTTTCAGGGTGGATCTGTCATTGGTTGGTCACTCCGAATCTCTGAGCCACCCTTAATCCAGCATGTCTCATGGCAGGACAGACTTATAGGTCGAAGATTATGTGGCTGGGTTGGTGTCCCAATTCCTCCACTGGAATTCTTGCCTGGTCACAGAAATGGCCAGTTCAGAGTGTAGAACTGACATTTTCTTTGATCAGTGTATCTATCTCTTCTGTTGTTTCTTCAATTCCTTTTATCTCTTGTATTCTGTTGGTGATGCTTGTATCTGTAGTTCCTGTTTGTTTATCTAGATATTTCATTTCCAGAATTCTCCCAGTTTGTGGGGTTTTTTTATTGCTTCTAATTCCATTTTCAGGTCTTGAACAGTTTTATTTATTTTCACCAACTGTTTGTTTGGTTTTAGTTATTGTTGTTGTTGACATTCTTTAAGAGACTTATTGATTTCCTTCTATTTTTAATTATCTTTTCCTCAGTTTCTTTAAGGATTTTATTATTTCTTCTTGAAGGACCTTTATCATCATCATAAAGTTTGTTTTAAGGTTGTCATCTTGACCTTCAGCTGTGCTGAAATATTCAGGGCTTGCTGTAGTGAAATGGGTGGTGTCACATTGCCCTGGATGTTGATGATTGTGTTCTTATACTGGCATCTAGGCATCTGGGTTTGGAGTGATTATAGGTCAGGTGCCGATTTCTAGATTTGCCTTTGTTGAACAGGTGCTTTCTTCTTTGGTTTCTGTTTCCTCCCTGGTCTTGTGGGTGATGTGGCCTGGGGTTGAGTAGATGCTCACTACCTGCATTGGGAGGTGGACTTCTGGTGACCTGAATAGCCTCTGGTCCTGCAGGCAGTTGCTGCTCAAGTTTGAAGCTAGAGTTATGGCTATATGTGTGGTCTCTGATCTTGCCAGGAGTCTATAGAGGTTCAGGATGCTGTCATGGCTTCTGGTGAGGTAGGAGGCTTCCACTTGGTTTTTGGAGAGTTGCCTTGGTTCTTGGGCTTCAGTATGGTGGCTTGGCCACTGATGGAGTGGAAGGCTTCCACCAGCTGTGTAGGCCATGATATGGTGCTGAGGAGAGAAGGGGGAGTAGGAGTTATTCTGGATGAGCACAAGTGGGTTGGGGACAATCTTATCTGGGATTTAGGATGCAGGCCTGGATTCTGATAGAGTAGGAGTCATCAGCCAGAGGTAAGGGCTAGAGTATGGTCAGGACTTTATTTTTTATCCTGAGACTTACATTTTTCTGCCTGTAACAGTACAAGCTATATAAACTGCCCATGTTTCAACTTCCTTATCTAAAAAAGTCATAAACTTAAATTGATTTAAGATATATAGAATATTGAATGTGTAGTCAAGTGCTTGTATGTGTGTGAGGTGGACTGATAATTATAACTGAGTTCTACTACATCCTAATTGCTGTGAAAATCAGTGACTTGATTTATGTTGATGTTTAAGAGTTCAGTTCCTATGTCCGATGGGCTAGGTCCTGATCCCATTGTGTCATTGATCATGTGGAGATGTTTGTACATGTTTTGATACTCAGCTTTCTTGTACAGAAACACTGACTTGATTTTTTAAAGTGACATTGGTAACAGATGGAAGAAACAAGACTAGATAACACTCATGCACAGTAGGACCACACACCTGGAAAGAAAATGTATATAAGTTTTTTTTTTTAAGTAGTATCATTTGTTCCTTCATTTTAATCTCTACATCTTTCATATTCATCCTTGGATATCAGACAAGAAGTTAGACATTACCTTTGTTGTGTACTTCTGAATTGTCTGTTTCTGTCCATCCTAGATGGGACAACAGACTAAAGAAGTAGTCTCGCTCACAATTAATTTGATGAAGCAGGTTCTTGGGGATACTTAAAAGGCACATGCGTGAATCTCATACAACTGAATCAGCAGAGTGTCTTGCACCAACACATGTGACAATTCAAGAAGCCTGCATCACTTCAGTTCCCCAAGCAGTTCTATCACTAAAAGAGTGTCTTTTTCCCTAGTAACTGTGTACTAAAACACAAATTCTAGTTGTTATTAAATGAAAATTCAATGCCAGATTTTGTGGAAAAGGCTGGGATATCAGAGACAGGAAACAGACCATAGTCATTTCTCACCTGGACAACTTCTCAGGGTAAAAACTATCTTCCAGAGTCCTCAGCCTGGCTTGTCACTTCTACAGAATACCACACTATCTGCCTACACCTCTTTAAATGCCTTTTATACCCAGTTGTTTCACTTCCGGGTTCAAGGTGCATCATAATTCTTGAGTTAAGATTAAAGATGTGAGCTACTACTGTTTGGTAGTTAGGCCTTGAACTCACAGAAACACCAGAAACATCAGAAACACTGTAAGATATCTGTCTCTGGAGTTATAGGATTAAAGGCATAGGTCACCACTCAGTCTTTCCCATGCTGGGATTAAAGGTGTGAGTTAGTACTCTCTGACCCTCATGGCTTGACTGTGGGTGGATCTGTTCTCTGATATTTCAGACTGATTTTATTAAATATACAATATATCACCACAGTTTATTGTTTGTATGACATCAGAGAAGGGTCTCCTGAGTCATCTAATGTTCTAATTTCATGAGCTTAGGTGTAATCCCTTCCTCCTTTGAGGAGGGAACATTGCAATGTAGAGAAAACCATTATACAGCAGTCTTATAATGGAAAGTTAGTGAAATATTGTAATTAGGGATAAAACATAGCCATGACTAAATTACCTGGATGTTAGGAAAGCTTAAGGGATTGAAGACATGAATGAGTGGATTAAGAGTATTTGCTGCTATAGAAGAGGACTAGGGTTCTTTCCCAATCACTCACATAGCTATTCACAATCATCCCTACTTCAGTTCCAGGGGATCTAACACCTCCTTCTGCCATACTCAGGCATCAGGTACACACATGACACACATATATGCATGTAGGCAAGTACTCACAAGCATAAAATAAAATTAAATATTCTTTTTAAAACATGAGGGGCTGGAGAAATGGCTCAGAGGTTAAGAAAACTGGCTATTCTTCCACAGGTCATGAGTTCAGTTGCTAGCAATCACATGGTGGCTCATAACCATCTATAATGAAATCTGATGCTCTCTTTGGGCATATAGGCTTACATGCAGGTAGAACACTGTATACATGATAAATAATGTATAAATATATACATGATAAATAAATAAAATCTTTTTTAAAATTAAAAAAAACAAAAGGAACTATGATGTATGAAAATGAATACATTTTTATAAACTACTATGACTATTTTTCAGAGGTGATGATGTAGAGAAAACACCTACACAACTTTTCTGATTCTGATGTTGGATACTTATGTTCTAATGTGATGTCTTTAGGATATAAAGCAAAGCTATTTTAAGAAAAGTAATCAATTAGAAATTAGAAACAGAAGCTTAATCCATGGCCACAGGTAAACCTTTCATGTTTCTAGTTATCTCCTCTTTTATCTTTTTTTTCTTAGAAGTGGTAAAAGGGTCTGAAAACTATATACAGTAATGTGAAAAAAAGCTGTGTGGCGAGAGTCAGCCAGAGATGGGCAGCATGGCCTCTGCCAACAGAGTAGGTGAGCTTTATAAAAATAGAGTATGACTATGAAGCAATTACAAATCAATAATGACATTTTAAATTTACTTTGTGAAAACTCAGTGGGTGTTTAATTAAATCATTATCAATATATGTAGGGTTATGCTAAACTTTCATTATAATTTCTAGTGCATTTAGTTCTTGGTACATAAACTCATCCCTTAAATTTCCTTTTGAGGCTGAGGGCAAAATGGGAGGTAGCCCTGGTTATTGGGAAAAGTCAGTTGCCATGATCACATTGCTACTCATTCTGGATTATGGGGTCATAAAAACTTACAAAACCTCTAACTCCATAGCATGAAAGGAATGTGGAATTATCATTCAAAGGGAGGCTGTACCTGTTAGTAAGGTGCATCATTTTAGTTAGAGACTTACTTTGTAAAGCAGTTCAAAATATACTTTGTATTTTAAAGTTTGAATTGCAGAGACTGGAGAAATGATCCTATTTTTAAGAGTGCTTGCTATTCTTGTAGAAGACCAGAGCTAAATTTCTCACACCCATGTCAAGCAATACACAAGTACCTGTAACTCCAATTTTAAGGAATCCAACACTCTCTACTGGGCCTGAGAAGCAACTGTATTTATGTGCACTCAATGGATACAAGCATACATATATACCTAATAAAAAACAATTCTAAAAATCTTTTTTAATGTGTGAATTGCCATATGATCTTTAAAAACAATGTGTGTTCCATTTTTGAAGTATTCATTTCTTTACTTAATTAGGAAGCTTAGTCCCTTACCTAACTAGGGCAGATCCCGACTCCAAGAGAGTGGTTTCTATCTTCAACTATTCTGGCAGGTGGTAGCCTGGTTTTTAATTTCTTGAAACCTACAAATACACTCTCCAATTTGAAAGAGGCTCTTCGCTCAAAATGTATTTCTTTATAAAGACTCACTGAGAAGACTGAAGGAAAAAAGTCCTACCACAAGCCATGTACTTAGGCAGTCTCTTTCAAGCACCACTTAATGGTGTTGAGCTGAACCACAGATCAGGGTTTGAAGTCTGACGTGGCCACTCTCAGCTACAATCACAGCTGCCCCAGGATATGGAGCATTTATAGCTCTGGGTTATCTTCTATTATTGAGGAAGTTTGGGGAGGAAAAGAGGAAATAGGAAAGACAGACTATTTCTGTTAAGAGAAAATACTTGAAACTGGAGCTAGAATAAAACTATAATGAAGGATGATGCCATCTGGTTGGTTAAAGAGTGTCAGAGAATGAAGACCCTACACCAGGCAGTCTGTTGCCATGGGAGAACAGATGGCATGCACCTGCTTGGAATTTTTCAGTAAGATAGAGGAGTAAAGAAAAAGTGCAAAACTTAAAAATACACAACATAGCAATCATTGTAAGTCTCTGTGAATTTAGTCCAATATTTTCACACTATATATAGCTATGTAACTACTGCCACACAAGTTAAGCAGAACTGTTTCTTAACCTTTGGTTCATGTTTTAAATTTACTACAAGGTAAATGCAAGTTAAATTACAATTACTATAAATACATATACAAATATGTGTTGTAGAAAACATACCTTCTGAGCTATCGTCTAAACAAATTATATAATGATAATGTTTTATTAATCATTTGAGGAGAGAAGTCAGAATCTTAGACACATTTAATTTAAGAAAGAGTCTGTTGTAGGGTCTCAGAAATAACTCATGGAAACTTCTGGACAAGTGCTGTATCGTGTAATTCTTGATATAAGCCAGATGAAAGTCTATGCAGATATCTCCCCACAATAAATGGTGAGAACAAACATTTAAACCCACTCAACTAGACACTGCTGTGTGTGACGGCATTATACATGATTTCATTAGAGGTCAGACTTGAAGTAAAGTATAGCCTTGTAATATCTTAGTAAAGTAACATGAAACAAGGAGCAAAAGAAAGGTCATTTACTTTGCAGAATATACATCCCTTTAATTGTTTGACTCAGGAGAACTTTGCTGGTTGAAATGCATGATATCCCTCGGGTAGCCCAGACTTCACAGCCTCTCTTGTCGTGGGAGTTTTTCTGAGGCCTCTTCAAAGAGCAAAACATCCTGCAAATATAGAGAAGGACCACTAAAGGAAGGAATGACTCTTTCTAGACATATTAAAGGCATTGACTAGTGTGGTGGGACTCAGGGCACAGCTTAAGGTTGTAAGCCAAGTTCCCTCCAAGGGATGACATTATATTGAAATGATTCCAGGTCTGTGAAGACCTTAACTACCAGTGTTTGAATATTTTCTCCCATCCTGAGGCAGCATCTAAGAGTCTTTGATAATATTTGCAAATTGTGAATCAGAATGTAAACCTGGAAAGATTTTCAGATTGTTAGAAATAGAAAAAAAACTGTAAGTTAGTTTGGTTGGCTACAGGAAAGATTACCTACTGTGTGATATTTTGATTGCATTCTAATGTTCCAGAGACTGACAATAAATAAAGTTTGTTTTGAACCAGAGGGCAGGGCTAGGTACTAACTGACCAGAATTAACCATAGAGGTTTTGGAGGACTGAGGACAGATAGAGAGATGGGAAGCAGTAAGGAAGAACTTAGAGAGGATCTTGGCCTTTTTGGATCAAAGAATGAAAGACAGAAGAGGTCATTGGTTGCTTCTCTACCCCTTCTCTAATCATTCAGGTTTTTATCCTGATATCTAATTTCCAAGTTTTTATTGATAAAAATAATTAAATAAATACATTGTCTGGTGTCCAGCTTGCACAAAATCATGAAGTATCTACTTGCCCCTAGCATTGCAGCAATATGGGATATCCAAAACAAGCTGATCAGTACAGCCAATTTACACAGTCTCTCTCAAGAGGCTTCTCCCAGCTTCTGTTTTCAAGTTTGGGAACACAACTGTGGCCTTAAAACATATCTCCATGATATTTAATACTGCTTCCCAGAACTGGGAAGGTAAGTGTGACCTGGTACCTCTGCCATGTTGAAAAGCCAAGCAGGGCAGAGCCAGAAGTCAAAGCAGAGGTTTACAGTTTAGCATTTTAAAAACAGTCCTGGCTAGAAAAGAATTAAGGATAGATAATAAAACAGATTTGGGTGTGTGTGGAAAAGAGTAGGTAGGCTGGGAGAGAAGAGAAAAAGGATAGAGAAAATCCTTTAAAAAAAGAAATAGAGCAATAATATAATAAATCAAATACAGATGAAAATATGCAGAGAGTTTGGGTTATGTTTATTATTGTGTTTTCTTTTAAATTTTTAACTGTTAATGAGCTAACTGCATTATGAAAGACATTTTATTGTAAAGGCTGCTAAGTTAAACCAACATGTATATTTTAAAAGCATATTGATTTTGAAATTTGGGTCTAAGGATATGTTGCTTTGGAAAAGAGGTTATGCTTTTGTTTTCAAAGAAGATGAGAGCCTGTGGATTGTTTCTAGGCTAATACGGTTTGATCAAAGGAGACACCTTGGGAAAAAACCTCTGATGGGAAGAGATGGCCACATCAGCTTCAAGGCTGCTGACTAAGATGTTGCAGCCTCAGGACCCTCATAAGATTGTCAGTTCCCCAAAATGGCAGGAAGTAGTTTATGGAAAGGTATACTCAAATTCTCAAAATATTGCTAATAAATGTTTGCTTTCATTATAAATGGTTAGTGGTAATAGTCAAACTCTTTCTAAGGAAAAAAGGGAATATAATATATAAATGTTTTTAAAAATATAGATTATTAAATCTACTTTAATCCAAAAAAGGGCTGTTAATCTCAAAATATTTTACATTTTTGTCTTGAATTTGGTTTATTAATACAAATTTAAGATCAATTATGTTATACTATATATATATATTTCTGCTCTTGTTTAAGATATTTTGTTTATATAACTCTTAAAATTGTAATATATAATTAAGAAATGTAGATTTTATATTACTTATAGTCATGATAGTTAGGAGGTTTTTTTAGGTATACCTAAAAGATATATTTCAATTACATAGGCAATCTTCAAACACTTCAAAGACCTACAGAATATGGCATTTAAAATATGTTAAGAACTTAAACTTTTCTAGACAGTGAGACAGGTCTGCTCCTGGCATCACAAATCTACTTCAAGAGGATGATGAGCATCAAAAGAACTTGACAAAATTTACTTTCTTTGCAGCAAAAGTTAGCTATTGAACAAGAACCTGTTTTTGCCTCAACTGCCTGTATAAACTGGACATGCAAGATCTATAGTAAAGTGACCTCTGAACTTTGGCAGAACAAATTGAGATGATCCTTCAGGTTTCTACTTCACAGAGAAAACTTCCAAACATTCTGAAAAACACAGGGAGAAGCGACTAATGAATTATGCCAAAATGGATGGAATAGTCCTTTAAATTTCCTGCTTTAAAAATAGTCTTCCAGAGACTCTAGGTCTTTAGGCTGAATGTCGATGCCCCAATGTTACAAAGGAACTTTGGGTGAATGTTCAGGCAGCCAGATGTCATCTCTGTCATTTTTTAGATTGTAGAAGTTGCTTGTATTCTCTGTTTACTATGGGGATATTATATCCTTCTGTGTTCTTTGATGTAACTAAAGATTAGATAGTTTTCCTTAGTTATAATAAAAGGTAAATTAGATGTGACATATGACACTTTGGACTCACAAGGATAAGGTAGATGATAGAATATTTTCTTTAAATTGTTGTAATAAGTTTTTCCTGACCCGTTTTGGGTCTGGGAGGTTTGTACATGGCATGGCCCACAGCGGCGGTTGGAACCTGGTTCCTGCCTGCAGCTTTTGTCCCCCAAAGAAATGAATCACACACTTATATCCTTTAAACTGTTTGGCCCATATCTTAAGCACATTACTAGCTAGCTATTTCATCTTAATTCAACCCATTTCTATTAATCTTCCACCACGTGGCCCACAGCCCGTGGCTCACCTGGGCTTCTTCTCTAGAGGTCGGATGGAGAGTGACTAACTCCACCCACCTTCTCCTACCCGGCTGCCTCTGATTCCCCACCTACTTCTACAGTGCCTTACATGGGCCCAAACAGTTCTTTATTTACATCATACAGAAAACATTCTACCACATTAATTTTTCCAAATACAAATAAAACGGTGTAATTCTTGCTTGATAGCTGATAATAAAGGAATTGTTTTGCTCTATGGTAGAGCAACTTAGAAGCAAGTGGGAAATCCAGGCATAGAAACAGAGTAAAGATGGGCTGGAGAGATGGTTCAGAGGTTAAGAGCACTGACTGTTCTTCCAGAGGACCGGGGTTCAATTTCCAGCAACCACATGGTGGCTCACAACCATTTATAGAGAGACTTCTGGTAGCCTCTTCTGTATATAGTATACATAATAAAAAAATTTTTTTTTTAAAAAGAAAGAAACAGATGAAAGAGGGTAGAGTTATGAGAGATACAATCTAGCTGCCCAAGAAGCAGTATATAATAGAGTATAGGAAAGCCATGAATCTGTCGCAAGACATATTAATAAAAATGGGTTGAATTAAGATGTGGGACTTAGCTAGTAATAAGCCTGAGCCATAGGCCAAACAATGAAATTAATATAGGTCTTTGGTGATTATTTAAGATCAAGTGGGGCTGTGGATTTGAATCTCAGGATAGGCCAGATGGTGGGCAGGACTGTGGCACTAAGACAGGCTAGAAATTTCACACAACGAATTGCTCAAATTGCCTCGTTATGGACAGAAAACAACATTAGCGGAGAGTTTGCAGTAATTTTTTTGGGGAGAGATTACCAGCAAAGAGCCCAAAAGCAAGAGACTTAAGTTTATTAAAAAAAAAAAAACAAAAAACAAAAAACAAAACAAAACAAAAAAAACCACTAGATCCTTCTTCACATTGTATGAGAAACACCAATTTCCGGAGCTTGTATGGGAAACATTAATTTCTGGAGCCCCTACATTCTACACTGATGCAAATAAATCAGAAAAAGCAGGTTATAAATCAGGAAATTTAAGCAAAGTGACTCAAAGCCCTTATGATTTTGTTCAAAAGTCAGAATTATATGCTATTCTCATGATATTATTAGATTTTATAGAACCTCTTAATGTAGTTACTGACTCTCAAAATGCAGAGTTGTTTTACATATTGAAATTGCTAAACTTATTCCAGATGATTCATAATTAACTTTGTTATTTTTGAATTATAAGAAATAATCAGAAATAGAAATCATCCCTTGTGTAAAACACATAGCAGAACACATATGGATCTACCAGAACTTTTAGCATAGGGTATTGATGGAATTGATCAGATATTGATAGGAAATATGCTAGAAGCCTCAGAATTTCTGTAGAAATACCATGTTAATAGAAAGGGTTTAAAGAAAAATTTATCTATTACCTGGTAACAAGCCAAGGAAAGATACTGCATGTTCTTTGTATAATCAATCTCCACTACCTGCAGAAAGTAACCCAAAGAGTATTCAAAGTATGAAATTTGGCAAATGAATGTGTTTAATTTTGTCTAGAAAATTAAAATATGTATACTGTACCATAGATACATATTCAGGATTTCAGTAGGCAACACCTTTGAGTTCTGAAAAGGCTAATTTCATAATTACATATTTATTAGAAGTGACAGCTCCCTCAGAGAATATTCTCCAAATCCATCCATTTGCCTGAAAATTTTAGGATATCATTTTTTCTTACTGCTGAGTAGTACTCCATTGTGTAGATGTACCACAGTTTGTTAATCCATTCTTCAGTTGAGGGACATCCAGGTTGTTTCCAGGTTCTTGCTATTACAAATAATGCTGCTATGAACATAGTTGAGCTAATGCCTTTGGGGTGTGACTGTGCTTTTTTAGGGTATACACCCAGAAGTGGTATTGCTGGGTCCTTGGGTAGATTGATTCTCAATTTTCTGAGAAACCGCCATACTGCATTCAAAATTGGCTGCACAAGCTTACACTCCAACCAACAATGGAGGAGTGTTCCCCTTGATCTGCATTCTCTCCAACATAGGCTGTCATCTGTGCCTTTTATCTTAGCCAATCTAACAGGTGTCAGGTGGTATCTCAAAGTTGTTTTGATTTGCATTTCTCTGATGGCTGAAGATGATGAGCACTTTTTCAGGTGCCTTTCAGCCATTCGTAATTCTTCAGTGAGAATTCCCTTTTTAGATCTGAATCCCATTTTTTGATTGGGTTATTCCAGGTTTTGGGCTCTAGATTCTTGAGCTCTTTATATATCTTAGAGATCAGTCCTCTATCACTTGTAGGATTGTTGAAAATCTTTTCCCATTCTGTAGGCTGGTGTTTTGTCCTATTGACAGTGTCCTTGGCTTTACAGAAGCTTCTTAGCTTCAGGAGATCCCACTTATTGATTGTTGGTCTTAGTGTCCATGCCACTGGTGTTATATTTAGGAAGTGGTCGCCTGTGCCAATTCGTAGAAGTGTATTTCCCCACTTTCTTTTCTATCAAGTTTAAAGTGGCTGAGTTTATGTTGAAGTCTTTGATCCACTTGGATTTGAGTTTTGTGCAGGGTGACAGGCTCAGATCTATTTTCATTTTTCTACACACTTCCGTCCAGCTATGCCAACACCATTTGTTAAATATATTATCTTTTTTTCATTGAATATTTTGGGCCTCTTTGTCAAAGATCAGGTGTTCATAGGTTTTTGGGTTAATGTCTGGATCCTCAGTTCTATTCCATTGATCCATAAGTCTGTTTTTATGCCAATACCAGGCTGTTTTTATTACTGTAGCTCTATAGTATAACTTGAAGTCAGGGATGGTGATACCTCCTGAGGTTCTTTTGTTGAGTAAAATTGTTTTGGCAACCCTGGCTTTCCTGTTATTTCAAATGAAAT
Source organism: Sigmodon hispidus (assembly GCA_004025045.1). NCBI lineage: Eukaryota > Metazoa > Chordata > Mammalia > Rodentia > Cricetidae > Sigmodon > Sigmodon hispidus. The sequence continues at coordinate 413,031 of PVIH01000137.1, forward strand.
TGAGTATTGCTCTTTCAAGGTCCAAAAAATATTGTGTTGGGATTTTGATGGACAGTGCATTGAATCTGTAGATTGCTTTTGGAAGAATTGCCATTTTTACTATGTTGATCCTACCTATCCAGGAACATGAGAGATCTTTCCATTTTCTGATATCCTCTTCAATTTCTTTCTTCAGTGATTTAAAATTTTTGTCAAATAGGTCTGTTACTTCTTTGGTTATAGTTACTCCAAGGTATTTAATACTATTTGCTGCTATAATGAAGGATAATGCTTCCCTTATTTCTTTCTCAGCTCTTCTATCTTTAGTGTATAGAAGGGCTACTGATTTCTTTGAGTTAATCTTGTATCCTGCTACATTGCTAAAGGTGTTTATCAGCCGTAGCAGTTCCTTGGAAGAATTTTGTGGGTCACTTATGTATACAATCATATCATCTGCAAATAGAGATAGTTTCAGTTCTTCTTTTCCAATTTGTATCCCCTTAATCTCTTTTTGTTCCCTTATTGCTTTAGCTAAAACTTCGAGAACTATATTGAATAGATAAGGGGAGAGAGGACATCCTTGTCTAGTTCCTGATTTTAGTGGAATTGCTTTGAGTTTTTCTCCATTAAGTTTGATACTGGCTGTCGGCTTCCTGTAAATCGCCTTAATTATATTTAGGTATTTTCCCTGTATTCCTGATCTCTCTAGGGCTTTAATCATAAAGGAGTGTTGGATTTTGTCAAAGGCTTTTTCTGCATCTAAGGATATGATCATGTGGTTTTGTTCCTTTAATTTGTTTATATGATGGATAACGTTTATGGTTTTTCATATGTCAAACCAGCCCTGCATTTCTGGGATGAAGCCTATTTGGTCATGGTGGATGATATCTTTCATACATTGTTGTATACAGTTTGCTAAAATTTAGTTGAAAATTTTAGCATCAATATTCATGAGGGAAATTGGTCTATAATTCTCCTTTGTTGTGTCTTTGAGTGGCTTGTGTGCTATTAAAAATCAATGTAAAATAACTTTAAGTCTTCTATACAAATTGAAGTTTTTTTGTTTCTTTTATTTATTTATTTTTAGAATATTCTGTATCTGAGTTTTGTTGAGTCTACAGGTACAGACCCAAGCTGTACCACATAGGAGTTTGATAATGTTTACCCTAAGGGCACAGGCATAACTTCATTATTTTGTGTAACATCCCCATGTCCTGATTTTGTGAATTTTCTTTTTGTTGTTCTCCTTGAGGTGTGTACTATTTGAAGGACTACAACCTGAGGAATAGTGCTTAAATAAATTTTTTTCAATTAAAGGTTAATTTTCCTATGATAATAATGGCACAAATGACAGCTAAGTTTCCTGCTGGCCATATTCCAGTCTTGCTAGAGCAATAAATGACAGGGCATAGCAGAAACACAATAAAATAAAAGAGAAGCCTTATGCTAGTTAAATTTTATTTTCATTGTAAACTACTGTATAATCAAAGTCTAAGATTATTAAACTAACATAATGATGTTTATTTCTTTAATTCCTTTTATAGCATCAGTAATATGCTGTGTATGTTCATATGACTGTGGAGTCAGCTATATTGTGATCAAATATCTACTGATTAGGAATCTTTCTTACTACTGTCTTTTAAAATAAGAAATAATAGTAATTTTCAATAATTAATATTTTGGTTATATTATATTTTAGAACATAATTGGGGACAAGTGTTGTCTATTCCTTATACAACAAATCCTTCTACATCCCTACCTTCTTCCTCTTCTTTTACAAATTTGTTAGTTAGGTTTTATGTCTGAACGACTCAATATATATGAAAGAGGAGCTAGGCTCAACTACAAACATAGCTTGATCTCAAATTCTCCTGAAAAACAGACCCTTGTTTGCAAATAAATTTTGAGTCTAGTGGCAGTATGTGTTAAGCATTTTGTTTCAAAATTTTGATTGAAAATGAAAGACTTTATTAAATAATATATTGTCCTGGCATAGTCAAACACCTGAATTCAGGATAGATTGAATTCATGCTTTTAAAAAATTGTTTTGTGCTCTTCTGTCAAAAATATGAAAGCAGTTCAGTAAGTGGGTTGCGGAGATACAGTCTATGTTGTGGGCCTTTCAAAAGGTGGCCCTTGAACATATCTGGTAGAAAGACACAGCAGGAATTCTACACTTATTTTGCATTTTAGTTCTCCAAAAGTTGTATCCCCTAAAATTTGTTTCCTCTAGTATTCTAAATGTCATTTTAAAATGTAACTCAAGATGATCTTCTCAGGTACTCCATATCAGTACATATCAGTTTAAAAAGTATTTTGTTTTATTTACAAGAAGCATTTATGATGACTTTAAAGGTGTCAATCACTAGACCAACCCCTTTTCACATATGTTCTTAAAGAAATATCTACCAATTGAATAAATGAAATATTAATTAGCTATACTCAAAGCATACAACAAAAAGAATGTTTATTAAGGTTAGCATTTTATCATAGAATGAAGCTATAATAATCAGCACCACTGTGTCTTGTGATTGTGTTCTGTTCTATTATAAATAATTACCCTGCTTACTAGTTCAATAAAATTGCTGATTTGCCAAAGGCAGACAGGAAGTGTGGGCGAGGCTACCAGACTAAGGAAACTCTGGGAACAGGCAGAGCAGAGCAGAGATGTCAGAGAATCACCAGTGAGATGAGATGAGCAGAGATGCTGCAGAGATGTCACAGAGAAGCCAACAGATGCATAGGACAACTTTGCTGCTCTGAACAAAAGGTACTGAGCTGCATGGATGAACAGGAAAAGAATCATGGGTTAGTTTAAGAGTAAAGAATTAGCAAGTTATTCGCCTGGGCCCTAGGTCAATTGGTATAAAATTAATATAAGTGTCTGTGGGATTCTGTAGGACTGTGTGTGTTTCTGTGGGACTATAGCTCTCAACTTTGAGGCTAGACCTGAAAGTCCACGCCAGAAACATAATACAATACCACTAAATGAATATTTTAGAATAATATATATTAATTCAAAATGAGCTTGAAATAACACTAACTAAAGAAAGCAGTTGAAAAAATGTGATTCTATATTCTTGTTAGAAAATAAATCTTTAAACATAGTGAAAGAGCAGAAAGGAAAAGGTAGATAGTTGAAGGAGAGTACAAAGATGTATTCAGCAATGGTGACCTAGATGGGTGTCTCACATATGAGTTTTATCTTTCTAATTACATATATTATATAAACATATGTTATGTTTATAACTAGAAAAGGACCGTTTTAAAATTCTAGTAGGTTTACTGGCTTCTATGGCATGGATATTAAATGTTTCCTGAAAACCCAGGTGGTTAAAGTTTGTTTGGTCTTGAGCCTGGTGCCTTGGGATGACGTATAGCCTTTAAGAATTGGAATCTAATGAGAGGTAGTAGGGAGTTGGGTGTGGCCTTTGAAAGAGCAGTGGAACTCTGGGCCCTTCTTACACACAAACACACACACACACATACACACAAAATCAAACTTACAGTCATATTAGATATGTTTTCAAGTTCAAACAGAGATATATTGTAGTATGAATTTGGATTGTATTGAAAGAGACTCAGAGCCAAATATTGGGGAAAGGTTGAAATACCAGAGAGAGGAAACAACACAGTCAATTCTCACCCAGCTACCTTTCAACTTCCTCAGCCTTGCTCCTGCTTGCTTCTGCCTCTGCTGGTTTCCTTAAATATCCTTCCTTCCAACTGTATCCCATCCAGGTTAGGATTCTAATTGGTAGTCAGCCTTGAACTCACAGAAACACAGAAAGTTATATCTCTGAAGTTATGGGATTAAGGGTTTAAGTCACCACTCCCAGGCTTTCCCTGTGCTGGGATTAAAGCTGTGTGCCATTGAAGCCCAGCTGTTTGGCCTTGTACTCAAGATCAAGAAATTCCTGAACTCTCTGCCTAAATTTTGACTGTGTTGATCTCTGAAATTTTCAGGTTTTATTAAATATGTAACATATCACTACAATATATTTTAGATCAACAGGTCTTCTTCAAACACTTCAGAGATTTATAGAATATGGTATTTACAATATTTTAATAACATAGGTTCTTATTGCTTTTATGACAATGAGACATCTGTTCCTGGCAGTACCAACCTACTTCAGAGAAGATTATAGATATCAAGGAAACTCCATATGGAGTTGACCTTTTTTTGTGGCAAAAGCTAGCCATGGGGCAAGAAAATGCTCTTGCCTTGATTGCTAACAGTATGATGTTCAAAATGAACAAGCAGGACACCCAAAAAAAGAACTACCAAGCCTTGCCAAGACAAGGTAGAAATGTCTTTCAGAGTATCTTGCTTTACAGGGAAGTCTGTCAGACATACTAGGCCTGTCAGCTGAAGATGGATGTTTCAAAGATACAGAGGAACCTTGGGTGATTGTCCAGGCTGTTTCATTTTTTTTACATTTTTGGAAGTTGCTTGCTTGCATGTCTTGTTTACTTAGCTTATATTATTTCCTTCTTGGGTCTCTGAAGGAGTTGGAGATGAGATAGTCATAGTTTTCTAGAGACAGTTTTAGAAAAGAAACTCAATTAGAGGTTAAGTTTGAGAGACATCAAAAGATAGCTTTCAGTTTGTAACACAAGTCAGATAGAAAGTGAATTAGGTACAATTCTGTGGACTCACCATAATAGGATAAATAATAGAATCCTTTCTTTGAATTTGTCAATTGTTAATGGACTGGACATTACTCATGTAATTATTGTTTGTATACACTGTATACAATTATTGTACCTACTTATATGGTTTTCTTATGTTAGTTATAACCTTTTTTTTATTCTTTACACAAAGGGGATATATGGTGATATATATTATGTTTAATAAAATATTATACATATATATATGTGTGTGATCTCCATATTTGTGTGTATATCAGAAGCTGTGTAGGGTTAACAAAAATGCCGGCCTAGAAGAAAAGGACTGTGAAGTTATCAAAATTTAGAATTGGGTTTGATGATGCATACCTTTAATCCTAGCCCTTGCAAAGCTGTGAGTTGTGAGTTCAAGAGCAGCCTGGTCTACATGGCAAGATCTAAGACAGCTAGACTTGCATAGTGAGATCTGGTCTCAAAAAACAAACTTAAACCAATAAAGAAAATCCTCAAAATTTGAAGTGGACCATACATGGTTGTTATTGTCTATAGCAAGAACAAAGATCTTGTTTGGGAATTCAGTGGTGATTTTTTTTAGCAATTAATTACTCCTTTTAAGCTTGCCTGATTCTCACCAAAATTAAAATGAACAGTACAACATGGAGAAAACTATAATAACAATTCTACATTTTCCTTCCTCTTTCCTGTATGTGTTTGATCAAAACAGGACTGTGCCAGTCAAAAGAGGATACAGTCTCACTAGTTTCTTTGGATGCAGCTCACAACAGGAGAAGAGCAAATAATGTGCTGGAAAAAAATCAGAGGAGCCAAAGATCTGGGCTTCTTTTTATTTCTCTAAAGCACTAATCTTCTACAGTCGCTCTGTATCTGCTGTGTGAAAGGCTTGTTCCATGGCAGTGGCCTCAGATTCCAATAATACCAATCTGCATACGCCCATCTGTGTCTGCTTGCAGAAGATCATCATTACTGGGTCTGTTGACTGTTGACATTGCTTCATAGGAGGAGGTAGGAAGATCCCTGGGCCTTCACCTGAGTAGGCAGTTACTCCTCCCAGTCAGTGTTATGTCAGTCTGTCCTAACTGCACATACTTTCTGGGAGAGGTTGAAGTATGTAGTCTAGGGGAAAACAAGGAGAAGGAACCTCATCTGTTTTTATGGTGAAAACTTCATCCTTGGATGGTGAAAACTCTTCAGTGCAGCTTCTTTGTGGTTACTTGTGCTCCCAACTTAGCATACTCTGTGAATATACTCGACAAACTCATTGATTTCCCAGGGGGAATTTTGGTGATTTGGAAGTTTGGTTTGTCCAAGACCCCAGCCAGGGAGAAAGTTCCCACAAGGTCTTTCTGTGGCTTGAAATCCAATCTTGAATTGCCTGAAATAATTTTTCTTCCAAGCTTGGGCCTGAGCTGCTTAACAAGTCATGTGAGAAACTCTTAGATTAGACATGACCTTGAGTGTTTGCCTGTGGTGTCTAAATGAGCTGAGTAAGGAGCAGGCTGGAAGAGGGACCCAAGAAGGATTGGAGGCTGTTAAGGGTCTTGGAGGAATCTAAGCATCTGAGAGATGATATTATCATGGCTTCTGGGCCACCGAGGAAATGGGTTGAGACTGGGGGGAGAACATAGTACTGAGTATGTGACTTTGTACTGGATCTAAGTTAGTGCATGCCACAGAGAACAGAAAGGACACCGAGGCATCCACCACATGTTGCAAGCTGTCCATCTCTGTGAGTTGCCAGCCATTAAGACACTGTAAACAAATTTCTTTGGACAGACGAATGGATTCCCGAAGAATAGAAAAGATAGTTAATTGATTTTGTTAAGAAACATAGGGTAGGGCTGGAGGGATGGCTCAGCGGTTAAGAGCACCGTCTGCTCTTCCAGAGGACCCGGGTTCGATTCCCAGCACCCACATGGCAGCTAACAACTGTCTGTAGCTGTAGTTTCAGGCAAACACCAAGGCAAATAAATAAATAAATAAAGTTAAAAAAAAAAGAAACATAGGGTAGGGGCAAGTTTTCTAAATGATGTTTTTCAGATTTTACAAATGACAAACTCACATTTTATCTTGAAGATAGTCAAGCAAGTTTAGTGAATAATTAAACAAAAGGGATTATAAAAATTCAGTATTTATATGTCAATGGCTATTCTTTCTCTTGTAGGGGTTCAGAGTTTGGTTTTGGACACCTATATGGCAGTCCCCAAATATCTCTATCTCTAATTCCAGGGAATCTGATAAGTTCCTCTGCCCTACGAGGACATGAGATTAGGGTTAGGGTTAGGGTGTGAACAGACATACATACAGGCAAAATATCTGTTAAAAAAATTAAATTAAAAAGAAACCAGCAATTTAATATATTAAGAACATAATCTTTGTTAGAATATACATTATTTTCTGACTCAACATTGCAGACATTCTTCTATATTCACTGTCATTTAAAAAAGGGAGTGGACAGGCACAGCAACAGTATTAGCCTAAAGAACATTTGATATGGCAATCTTGGGCATCGGACAAGAACGAATTCTAAATCTAGGTTTCTTATGTAATATTCCTGAGATCCCTGAGGTGCTGTGCACCTCTCTGTTAATTCTGAGCGGACTAAATGAGATAATTCATAATTTTTACTGTAAACCAACCCCGGAATATAAACCGCTTAATAGATACTACAATAACAATAGAACATAGACCAACAACGAAATAAAATATAACACTAACTATACATATATATATTGGATTCTTTTAAACGGAACTCTGTTAAGTAAAAAGAGCTGATAAGGCACCGAACTGGTGTGTGGGAAAAACTACATTTCCCAGCAAGCTGTGGCTGAGGGCTGTTTTATTTCCGGGTATGTCATGTGATTCTCAGACTGCGCTATGGCGGAAGCAGAGGAGCAGGTAAACGCTGGCAGAGCTAGTTCGGGGCAACAGAGACACTGAGACCTGAGTGAGGGGTTCTTTGGCGCGGAGGGCCGGAGACAGGCGGTCCTGGCCGAGCTAGTTGGGGCGGTCTCTCTCCTCGGGGATAGCATCGTGTACACACACTTCCACTGTCTCAGCCGGCCTAGCCTCGGCTCAGCACTGCTGGTTTATGTTAAGTGGAATTTTCCGAAGGCAAGCCGAGAGTAGATTTTGCAAGGTTTAAGAGATAATCCCTGTTGCTTGCAGGATTTAGATGACAACGTCTAGCCTGCAGCTCAAAAGGTAGCATTGAGGTGTTGAATAAAAATTTCTTCCTTATCCTTCTGATAGTCACACATTAGGGCAAAGAAAAAAACTGAATGAAATTGACAAAATAGAAACTAAGGCCAGACCCTGGAAGAGGCCCTTTAAGTTTCTGTTCTAGTGTCATTTAAATTTGACATAAATAATATTTTCCCCTCTTACATTAAAGGGCCCGTCTGCTGGTTTCTGTGATGCTCCTTGAGAGGTGATGTGGTGATGAACTGTTTTCTGTCTTAAGAGATGTAGTAGACTTCTTTTTACCATTCACACCCGTGCTTATTTTATGTGTGCCAAAGTTAAGGAATTTGATTATGAAGATTATGAGTATGACACTGTGTTAGTAAGAGCCTCTTACCCATCATTTGTGCATCATATGTATAAATTATCTTTTGCACTGCAGGTCAAAGGGGAATAGAACTTGTTTTCCCAGCAGACCTTACTCAGTTTGACTACTTCGAGATTGCTTTTCACATTGACCATTTCCATTTCTGTTGAAACATAGTTGTGGTTTCATAGAAAAACAAAAGTCCAAGTTTGTTCTTAGATTAGATCCAGTGTGATAGAATGAGGACCCCTGTATTCCCACTCATGCAAAACAGGAGTTTGACAAAGCTGTCTGATGTTAAACTTTAGAAAATCAGGCAGACAATGTTTCACATTTGTACAGTGCTTTCAAGCTAAAAAAGTCCTTTTCACATGACATTTTGTCCTTCCAAAAGAATTCTGTGAGGTAAATGCTTATTCTGATATATAAGTCATTTATATAAAGCTTCCATGACCCAAACCCTCTCATCCCTCCCAAACAGTGGAGAAACAGTGCCCATATGGTAGTTACTCAGTAGGCCCTTGTGCAGCTACCCCTTACAGCACGCTGACTTCATTTCCCATCAGCATCTTCCTCTTCTGCCACTCTGTCTCACACTGCTTGTCTTGTTCTATAAACAAGCCAGGAATGCTTCCTCTTCCCTGGAACCCTTGCTCACCCTGATGCTTTTGCAGACTGCTGATATCCACAGGGCTATCTCCTTTACTTTCCTCATCCCTCTTTAAAATTTTCCTTTCTGATTGAGCCTTCCTGCATATTCTTTGAAACCATCTTCTGATAGTAGTTTGCATAATACTTATGTCTTAAAATTTCATTTTTCTTGTCTATTCACTATTGCATGCCATATGGTAAGAAGTTATTCACTACTGATGACTAATATTGGGATATCGCTTGATACTTAATATATTAAATTATTGGGTTTTACTGATAAATGGATGGAAATTCAGTTTGAACTGTCTTATACTTACGTCTGTAATATTTTAGTCTCATATCTTCAAAGTTCACATTTTCCACGAGACCACTTTGCTTTTTGAAGTATGCTGAAGAACCTAAATCTAAATTTTATATATGAATATATATTTTTACATATATCTACATCTCTCTCTATATATATGTAAACTTTATGAAGTGGAATTAGCCTTATTATCTTGATGGTTTTCCTTTTAGCCTTTATTTCTCCTATGCTGTTTAACAGTTAGTGTACTATCGGAAAACATTTCTTTCCGATTGCTATCAGTATAGCCTTTGAAAAGACCAGTATATTGTGTCTGTTGTAGAAAGAAACAAACGTTCATAAATTGTTTTATGAATTCCTAAAAATTTACAATTCTTTAAAAGAAAATAAATAATTGTATTCATATTATTAGTTCCTTGAAGATTAAACAAGAATAAATTTTTCTTATTTTATGGATCCGTGCATTTTGCACTTACAGTAAAAAGCCATTAAAATCTGACAGAAGGCCTTTGTTTTGATGACAAAGGACACAAAAAAATCAAGTAAGTAAATGTGTTCATATTTTGCCACCTTGAATATTTTTGGAAATCATGGCATCCTTTTTCTTCCTCCTGAGTACTGTAGGAATTGACATGTGTACTAAATGTACTACCATGACAAATTACAAAGGAGGCAAAGCATTTTCTTGGTACCCTGTCCTGTAAATGCAAACATCCTTCCAGGATGAATAGCACAAGATTAAGCCCATTGGCTCATCTTTCCTGAGTGTTGTGATTGTCTGTCATTTAAATTTATGAATAGATAAAATGGTGACATCTGTACTGAGTTAACATACTATAAAAAATTCACAGTTTAAAGCTAAAATCACCGAGTATGTGTAAACAGATGTTTTAAGTCATAATGGAAGCTTTGATTTTGCTGAATATAGAAAAAGTAGTTTGTAAAAGTAACATTTGTGTTTTATAGTTCATAGAAAGCTAATAGCCTCAGTTCTGCCAGGAATTCTTGTAACCAGCAGTTTTGCTTAGTTCTGGAACGATTTATAGGTGGCTTTCATAGTCACAGATGCCCAACAGTGTTTGTCCCGATCTCTCATGAATAACACTGTGCTTGAAGTCTGCGGATGTATTTGTCTCCTACGAATTGCTGAGTCCTCACAATGAGAACTATAGCTTCCTCATGTCTGTATCTCCCTAAGAGCTAGTAGTTTCCAAACGCTAAGTGCTGAAATGAATCTAATAAGAAGAAAACACTTCTAATAGTTACATTGTAAATCTTGTTCAGTAGAGCTTGTGGGAAATCGTCATCATATTTAAAATGTTGGAATGTTACTAATTCAGGTGTGATATGAATTTCACATTTCTTTCACTTAGCCTTCATACACCTTCATTCTCCCCACTTAGGCACAGAATTAACCATCTATTTTCTGGTTGTAGGAGAAAGTTTTTATTTTGATTTCTACTACTGTATCTTATCAATTAGGGGAGTGTTGTATGTGGTTTCTGGCTTGGATTTTCCAGTCTAGCCTTGAGATTCGGACCCATAGTCCCATAGAAACACACAGATGCTTGCATTAATTTTATGCTGGTTAGCCTAGGGCCTAGGCATATAACTTGCTAACTCTTTACCCTTAAACTAACACATGATTCTTATCCTGTTCAGCCATGTGGCTCGATACCTTTTCTTAGAACAGCATTTCAGCTTCTTTCTTCTGTGTTTCCTAGTATCTCTGTGGCATCTCTGCTCTGCTCTGAGATGTTCCCAGAGTTTTCCCTGTCTGGTAGCTCTGCCCACACTTCTTGTCTGCCTTCAGCCAATCAGCATTTTTATTAAACCAGTAGGCGGGTCAATTACAATGATACTACATAATCCCCTACAGGGGAGTTCTCTCCCTACTGCAGGTTATTAGAGAATACAGCCTATGTTTATGAGTATCTCTGTGCATATAAAATAATCAGGTTTGCATATACTTCAGTGCCTCCATTTCCTTGCCTGTTAATTTATACTTAAGACTTGTTATGAAGTAAATATATTATAGTGGTTAAGGTGAACTTTATAAACAAGACAAAGGTTAATCGTTCAGATCCAGGGCAACCAAGGTTGGGCTGTTAAGGAAAGTGAATGTTTAGAAATAGCCAGTGGTTTTCACATTTAAATCTAGGTTGGTTTCATGAACTTAGGGTCATGACCGTGAAACTCATGTTGAGCAGCAGAACACCTTCCCTAGTCAGTTCCAGAGATACTACTCGAAGCTGGAAATCCATAAGGATCCTTGTGGGATTAAGCTGGGGCTAAGTAGAGGGAATACCTTAAAGGAAATCTCATTGGAAATGACAAACTTAAGGCAGCTGACCATGACCTCAGTGAGGGTGAAGTGGTGTTGAGGTGTAACATGCCCTCTGTCCTAGCATTGATGCTCAGCTCCAACTGAAGTTAGGCAGAAATACTCATACTGTATAGATGTAATTTAATTTTTATTAAGTTGGAAATGCAGACTTTTATAGAGATGTTTCTGAAAAACATCATCTAGGTTAAACAACACATCTATAGGTCACACTTAAATCCTGTCTGTCATTTTACTGCTTCTAGCATGGAGACATGACCATGGGATTCCCAGTGATAACTTACTTAGCATGTCTAGACGGGTATAGATTTGTCAGGGGGCTGGAGAAAATAGAAGTCTCCTGGTGTCAGAAATCACTCTTTGCCCGCCTTGCTGGGTCGTCTAATCTGGTCTGGTCTGGGCCTGGGAGACCACTGCTGGTTCTTTGAGAATGTCGGTAATCAGTCTGATCTATGCTTTGGGCAGCTGATTAATACCTCAGGGCCAACACAGGTCATAGGGGAAGTTCTTCAGATAGATGATAGGAGTTCACAAGATAGCTTTGGACAGGAGAGGTAAATTACTGAATTTATTGTCAAGCTTGCTTCCTCTATGAGTGGCTGTACATTTGTGTCAGAGGTTATCTTCTAGCCCAACACCTTTGCCTTAGCCAAAACAGCATAGAGTTTTTAGTTGGACATGAAGTCCACTGATTCAGTCATTTTTAAGTATGTGATTCAGTTAGATTAGGTGTATTCAAGCTGCTGTGCAGCCACCACCACCATATACCTCTGGGGTTTCTTACACACTGAAACTTTTAACTCCCTACTAATAACTCCCCATCTCCACATTACTCTGATAGTCTCTGTTTTACTTCTGTCTTATATACATAAAATTATATATTATTTGTGGGGCATTTATATTTTTATGATTCAAACAGGAGATTTCTTGAGGTTAAAAATGTCTGAAACTATGCAGTTTTTAATGGTAGCCTCTTTCATGGTTCATTCTTGTATCTTTGGATTTATGCCTTTCTGTTTACTTCTTTGTTTCTGCATTATTAAGTAGAAGAGTTGGCCATAGAATGGAGCTGAGCACCCATACTGGACTAATACCTGAGGTCTTTCATGCATTGCTTTGATAATGAGATGGAAGTGTTGAGGCCATATCTGTGTTCAGGGAGTTTGTGCTGATGCTGATGGTAGGTCTTACTGAGTCTTGAAGCACATGTTCTCAGCTAGTGCTACCCACTGAAAGTCTCAGGTTCTGGCACTTCTTTCTGATTGGACTTTGAGGTTGCAGGTCATCTCTGTTGGTTGATGATTTATGTGATTTTTTTTTTAAATGATGCATGTGAGTGGATACTTTTCCATGTATCAAGTATATATATTTGAGTGAATTTCAGATTAAAAATATTGTTATGTCCAATGTAAAATTACTGGAAGAGTAGCCAAGCATGCTTTTTAGCATTCTAGATATGGGAAATTGGAATGCGGACACAGGTTTTTTAGCATGGGTGTCACAACATTGGTTTGCTAGTGCTATTTAATATTTGAGAAACTTGGGGATCAGAGATATTTTAGAAACCATTAAATTCAACCTCTATACCTCATTATTATGGACTAAGGGGTCAGAAATGTTCAAGTGCTGTGTTATAGACATACAAATGGTAAAACATTTAGCTTAATTGGAATATAGATAGTCAGTCACAAAGTTAGACTAGTAACTATAAAAATCAATTAATTTATACTGTGTGTTTAAGGTATACTGCATGATGTTTTGAGATGCATATATGTATGTCTAAAGTGATTACCATAGTGAAACATGAAGATACTCATCCCTTCTCAGAATTGTCCGTTTTCCTCTGATTAATCTGCTCTTAGGCAAAAATCCTTATAGTTCATTGAATGGACCTTAGCAGCTATGGCTATATTATTTTGTACCTGAGCTCCTTAGAACATTTATTCCCACATATTTGCTGCTTTGTGTCTTGTGACTCATATTAGCCCATTTCCACACCCCCTTGTGGTTAGTAGTTACTACTTTATTATATTTGCCTATTTGACATCCCCCCCTTCTATTGCATATACTAGGAGATAATGCAACAGACCCTTCACGGCTCTCCTCATCCCTTGTCTTTCTGGTAAAATCTATTCTACAGTTATCTGAAGTGATAGAGTGGCTCTGATTAGCATTTCTGCCACTTGCACCAGTTGTCCATTTTTAAATGCCGTTTTTGGAGAAGTTTTTTTTTTTTTTTAAACTTTATTTATTTATTATTTATTTATTTGCCTTGGTGTTTGCCTGGAACTGGAACTACAGACAGTTATTAGCTGCCATGTGGGTGCTGGGAATTGAACCCGGGTCCTCTGGAAGAGCAGACGGTGCTCTTAACCGCTGAGCCATCTCTCCAGCCCCTTGGAGAAGTTTTTTTAGGGCCTGTTTTATATTAGGTTCTATGTTTTTGTTATTGTTGAGTTGTGTGAATTCTTTGCAGGTTTGGGAGGTTAGCCCTTTGTGACATATATGGTTGACAAATATTTTTTCCCAGCCCATAAGATGCCTTTATATATTATTTGCTTTGTTATGCAGAAGGCTTTTAGTTTGATGCAGTGTCATTTATTTATTTTTACATCTATAGCCTTAGATTTTTTTTGTGAGCTATCCAAGAAATCAATGCTAGGGCTGGTGTCAAGTAAGGTTTCCCCTATATGAAGCTTCAGGATATTATAGCCTAGCTTTGGACAGTTTGTCCATTTTGAGTTGCTTTCACTTTTCTAAATCTAGAGACCTAGTTCTTTCAGCATCATTATAAATGATGAGTCCTTTCCCATTGTGTTCTCTTAGGATGTTTGTGGAAAATTAGTGCTGCTTACTTGGATTGTTTCTGTCCTCTCTATTCTGTTGGGATAGTAACTTAATTTTAAAAGTGGAATGTGTAGAATAGAGGTCAAGATGGGCAGAGGACTAATCCAGGAACTGATGACTAGTGCTGAGCAGAAATGTTCCAGAAGGGTGGGCGGGACACTTGCTATTAACTGTCTGGACAATTGTCAAAAGCTAAGGAAGCTAGATTTTTTTTTTTCTTTGTGTGTGTGTGGCTTACAGGTGTAAGAACAGCCAGTTTTGGAGGATTACGGTTTCAAACTAATGCAAATTCTGGAGTTCTGACATTCTGAGTCACAGTAAATCAGACAAACTTCAGGGCATACAGAAGAGATTCTCTGGTTTATCCCTGTTAATGGTGCATGTATAGTAAAATTTTTAATTGCATGTAACATCTCTATTTTTACATGGTCTTCATGGACAAGGATTGTATTCTCTTTAAGACTTAAACTTCCTCTAAAAGTTACCCATCTCCTTCCATACTTTTATTGTTTTTTGACATATAAAATAAAGCTGTTTTTGAGGTTTTAGATTTACGTTTATCCCACTATCCATTTTGAATTGAGTATAATGTGCATCTGACTTTATTTAAGATGTTCTTTTTTTCCTTCGGAGTATGTTATATCTAAACTGTTCTTACCCTGCTTCTTCCCTTGTTCTCTTTGTTTACCTCATGGATTGTAAGATGCTTACATTCAGTGTCAGCATATTAGCCGTAACTTTTTATTGCTATTGATATCTATAAGTACGTTAAGTAAATCTTCATTTTGCTGACCTCTTTGAGGATGCGTGGCATCAGCAGATTCTCTCTTTCAGTGGACAGGTGAGAGATTAGCGGGATCAAGTCCATTTTTTCCCTCTTTGCTTTGTTCCCTCCAGAGCAGCAAGATTCATTGTGCTGCAAGAAGGGACTGTGCTAAGTAGAGGAATTTGTCATACAGTTACTGGTTTATTAAAGGGCTTATACCACACTTGATGAGTACCACTGTAGGAAGATTCTTTTTACAAGAGTTGGTCCTGGCTTGGGGGTGTGGTTTAGCTGTAGAGTGCTTGCCTAGCATACACAGAGCCTTGAGTTCAGTTCCTGGCATGACATAAAAGCAGACATGTTGTCACATGTGTCTAATCCCATTACATAGGATGTAGAGGAAGGAGGGCCAGAAGTTCAAGGTTGTCATCAAGATACTGGGGTAATTTGTTCAGAGTTTGAGGGAAGAAAACAGAAGATTGAGGTCTCTCATTCTATCTCCTACCCTTCCTCCCAGGCCTGTCCCAGGCCAACCATGATATGAAAATGTAGAAGGGGTGTGAGAGCTGAGCTTGTGGGATCCTCTGAAATGCAGTGGCAAATGACCTGTTCAGAAAAACAGGTGTACGATATTTTTTTCCCCATTGCAAATGTTTTTATTATTGTTATTATTCTGATCCCCTCTCTCTGTGCTTACAGGAAACTGGGTCTCTTGAAGAGTCTACAGATGAATCAGAGGTAAGATAGAGCTTGCAGATTGTCACTCCCCTTGATGCTGTCTTGGGCTTGTTGGCCAGGAAGTATGGCATTGACAGGGGCTGGAAGATTAGAAGGGTGGCTGGAAGAACAGGGCTGTGATGCAGGGATTTAAGAAATAGCATGCAGATTGTCTTTAAAATGTTAAATGGATTAGCTTAAGCATATATAGAGACCCAAACAGGAAAGTTTTTCTTCATCTTCTGAGGCAAAGGCAATAACCACTACACTATTGATCTCTATCTGTTGTCTTGAATTGCATTTTACCTGCAGCTATGCATGCTAGGAAGAATACCATAAAGCTTTAGAAACTAATGCCCATCTATTAAAGCCTGCTTGTTGTCACAGTGTTTGCATTGTGGCTTTACAGTATATATTTCCTCCGGTGGTTTTGAAGATTCTGCCCAGCTTCTCACATTTGCTAGTCAGGTGCTGCACAGCTGAGCTACATCTCCAGTCCTGATGTTTATTCATTTTCTCTTTTCCTGAACATGAATGATCTTATACCCCATGCTCATGATATAGTTCCTGAATGAATGAAATTGAAGCTCATTTCTTTAAAAAGGAAACTACTAGGGCGTTTTGTTAAAGATTATTACTCCAGTTTGGTGCTGAAGGGGAGCTCCAAAATAGAAAGTAGTCATCATATGATCAGGGGACTTGACCTCCTCCTCCTCCTACAACAAAAGATATACCGCAAGAACGTACACTGCAGTCCATCCACAGAATGGATCAGAATCCTAGTAATTCCCCCGGTCCTCCAGCTCCTCCTAAGGAGCCTCTGCTGTTGCTGTCCTGGAGAAGGCAGGCTGTTTAAGCATGAACTGGAGGTAGTGTGCATCTAGAGCTCCTATAGATTGAAAGTAGAAAGTGAGACTCCAGATTCCTTAGCAGCAGAACTCTGTAACTTGATTCTGTCATCAGCTGAACAGGTCAACGCCTTAATGGTCAACTGCCTTAAACTGGAAGTGCAAAAGTCAAGAGTAGAACTGGGGGCTGGGGTGTGTGTGGGAGGAGTAGAGATGAGAGCTGGCCAAACTCAGGGGCAAAGCTGGATAAAACATTTTCTTAAAAAGTCATAGTAACCAAAACCTGAGGGGTAGCATGTAACCTATGAGTGGGAGAAACAGCTTCCAGCTCCAGGCTCTTCTCACTGTACCTTCCAGCTCTGGTGCTTTCTGGGATGTTGCTCACAGTCCCAGCCATTGGGTTTGTAACCTGGCTATCCCTTAGACTTTTTCTGTGACCTGGGAGTAATAGTCACCTCCTCTCCTTCTCAGTTCCTCATGTGACAGATGGATCTGTAGGGTATTTGCTTCACACAGTTGCTGTTAGGGTTAGAAACCATTGATGTTTATCACCTAGCATCTATGGTGTGAACTTCCCATCATTAGTGACTCTCAGCTTATCTTAGATATTTAGTTTCTACTTGAGTGACTCCTTTTTCAACTTGGTACTCTAGCCTGAGAGGCTGAGGCACCTCCACTAGGTCCTTCATAGGATTAATTTATCTCCCAGTTACTTGCTGAAGCAAATTTGTGGACCAGAAAGTAGCCACCTGTTGATGGGCAAGCTCAGGTTTCAGGCCACAGTCCAGCCTTGGGAGATGTTTCCATGGGCTTCTTTACTCAGTTTGTATCACTGTCCATTCAGGAACAGTACCCTAAGACATCACTGAGTACACTGAAGAACCTTTCTTCCTCCTGTCTCCTTACCCACTCTCTCTTATTCCTGTCAGATTTTTGTAACATTTGAGCTTTGGAAGACAGACATTTATGTATATTTAAATATGTATAAAAAGTATATATATACATACATATATATATATATACACTTTGATTTCTGTATTCAAGGATTCAAAATATTCTTTTTTTGTAAATAGTGTTTTCAGCAATGTTTTGTAACAGTTTGTCTGGAATTTCTGTCATTTTCTGAAATTCTACATTAAATGAGCTATTAAATTATGTCGGCAAGACCCGTTACAAGTTCATCTCAAGTCTTATTTTCTTGTCTTTTTTTTTTTTTTTGAGAATTTTATACCAAAGTACTATATCTGTGTCACCAAAGTACTATATCTGTGTCACTTCCCCAAACTGCTCCTGTGTCCCCCTCAACTCCACAGTTCATGGCCTCTTTAATTACTGTTTTTACATATATGATTGTTTTATATATATATGCATTTCTTGTATGTATATGTGTTTAGGCCTGACCTCTTAGGATTGGACAACACACCAGAGAACTAGATAGTCCCAAGGGTGGCACAAAACTCTGATATTGACCAACAGCCATCTAATTAGATTTAAGTCCTGTTTAACAGGGCAGAATGCACGCCTGATGCAGTACACCTAGCCAGCTACCCATGTTAGTGAAGTAAGTCATGGCTGTAGATGAGAACATACTGTGGGTGCTTTCAACTAGTATAATCACTAACTGCATCCTGTAGCCCTATTCTTATATACAGGTAAGAGTAGCTCTCACCCCCCATCAAGCTCTTATTTTAAAATATATCTGAGAAAGGAACACTGTCCTCTATTGTGTGTGATTTTCATTAATTTTGAAAAGTGAAATCAAATGAAAAGAATTTGACAAGGATGGTAGTTTTGATATATTGCGAGTTATACTAGGTGATTAGAGACTGGGAATGAAATTTGATGGATTAAAAATGTGTGTTAAATACTAACACATCTCTCGAAAAGCAAAAATCAATCTGCCAAACAAAACTAAAATTTATCCCACCATATCAGTTTTTATTAAATTTTTAAAATTTTACTTGTATTTCTTTTTTTAAAAAAATATTTATTATGTACAGTGTTCTGTCTGCTTGTCAGAAGAGGACACCAGATTTCACTGTAGATGGTTGTGAGCCATCTCTTTGCTGGGAATTGAACTCAGTTCCTCTAGAAGAGCTGCCAGTGCTCTTAACCTTTGAGCCATCTCTCCAGCTTCCAGTTTACTTATATTCTATTGGTGAATGCTCTGCATGTTTGCCTGCAAGCCAGAAGAGGGCACCGGATCTTTTTTCTAGACGGTTGTGAGCTACTATGTGGTCACTGGGAATAGAACTCTGCCTTCTGGAAGAGCAGCCAGTTCTGTTAACCACTGAGGCATCTCTCCAGTCTCCAATACATCAGTTTTAAGAGGAGATCCAAGGAGAGAGTAGAGCATCATTTGTGGGCTGAAACACTGGGATCTGACTTGTATGAATGAAGGTTTCATTGCCTTGTATGATTAATACAAGCAACTGACATAGTTAATTTTGAGCTGATTTTGTTTATAGTACATTCCATTGAGGCAAAAGTTCAGGTTTATGTTTTGCATCTCTCAGCCCCTGGCCAAGATGTGTAATAATAGAATGGTTAATTACTGTCACCTCTTTTATAGTTTTTGCTACTGTTATTAAAAAACATACTTTCTAAACATGATGACTTTGAAGTAGTTCAGTTTCTTTACAGTTCTGAGGCCATGCGTATGTTTAGTAAGTTAAATATATTAAGTGTTTAATATTAAACATTAAAATGAATTGACAACTAAATTGGCAGCTGAAGCTATTCAAAATAATATGGTAAGTGAGTCTTAAAATAAAATCAACTTCTAGGGAATTCAGCCACATGTTGAGTTCCCTTTCAGTTTTGTTCAAGTACACTTCATCACTCATTGTGAGAAATCAGGAGAAGTTACTTTTAAATCAGAAAATGCATCACACAAAATCATTTATCTCACCTAGTTGACAGAGATAATGAGTCATTTCTTGAAAATTAAATTGATTTTTTTACTTATATTATTTTAATACACAGGTTACTAGTAGCTAGTACCTATAATGATAATTACCCTGTTCTTGATTGTTTGCTGTGGAAACAGCATAGACTTATAGTGTTCCATTTTTCTAGGTAGCCCTTGGATTAAAAATCTGTTTTTTTTTTTAAGGAGCTATTAATGGCTCTGCTGATTATTGTATCATTCAAGCATGGATAAACATTCTTTTTGAAATAAATGTCATAAATATTTCCCCTTTAGAAACTTGTAGAACTTTCTGGATGTAAGGTCTTTGCTCTTTCTGTCATTTGTTATAGATTGAAAACATAATCATGGTATAATAGACCTTTGGAATTTGTAATTTCACTGCTTGGAAGAAAAATTATTTCAGGCAATTCAAGATTGACTTATTGATCACGCAAATATTTATTGAATACTTAGTTACTGTAGTATACTGGTGTTTGATCAAGAAGGGGTCAATAAACAAGAATACTTATTAGGATATGCCAGGTAAAAAGGTAGATGAAAAACATTGTAGGTGGAGAGGACATGGAAGGAGCTGGGGAAACTGTGATCAGAGTGTATTATGTAGAAATTATTTTCAGTTAAAAAGTCAAACAGCGTTGGCTGAGGGGCTGATGGTTTACCCTTCATTGTTAGGGTTTTTTTTTTTTTTTTTTCTGATAAGGTGATCTTGTGTCCTTATTTCGGACAGCATAAAGCTGAGCCTTGAGAGTAACCTTTATCAAGCAGAAGCAGTGATTACCTCGCCCCCTGACTCGAAAGGAGAATTGTTTGTTTGATTCTTGGATTGTCTTCATGGAGTAAAAAGGATTCAAGAAGCAAATGAGAACTGTTTAGCTTAGATTTGGCTCTGGGCATACAACTCCATAACCTACTCATTTTAACCTTCTGCTTTTAGTGTTAATCTAGTAGCAGAAAGTGTTTCCCCAGAAATATCTCTTTCCTTATCCCCAAAACCTGTGAATGTGTGGTATTACAGAACAAGGAGGAGTTAAGCTATCCATCATGTATCTCACTTTGAGATATGGATATTTCTTGGAGTGTGTAGGCAGGACCAGTGAGATCATCAGGGTCTTTACAGGTGGAACAGAAAGCCAGGAGAGAGCACATGTGGTGTGGTTTGGTGTGGTGTAATCTGTGGTGTGGTGTGGCGTGGCGTGGTGTGGTGTGGTCTGTGGTATGGTGTAGTCTGTGGTGTGGTGTGTAGTATGGCATGGTGTGGTGTGGTGTATGGTATGGTGGTGTGGCATGGCTTGGTATGTGAAGGGGGTTTGCCTGCCTTTGAAGCCAGGGAACTTGAGTAGCTTTCAGAACTGGGAAAGGCAGAGGAAAGGGTTTTCCCTCTTACCTCCAGAAGAATCCTGCCCAAGGCCATTTGTTGTGGACTTCCTACTACAGAATGGTAAGACAAATGTGCATGGTTTAAAGGAACAATATTTGTTATCGTGTTTTATTGTAGTGGTAGGAAACTAATGAATTAAATAATTTGATTGAATGACCTTGTCTCCACAGGTCTTAAACATGGCTTATTTTGTAGTTTAGGGAGTTAAATACATCCAGGCAAGAGAAAGCATACTGGAAGCACATTTGTGTTTAAACTAGTTGTCCTAAGATGTCTTGGGAAGCTGTTTGTAAAGATATGTGTGTCTTTTTGATGACTCCTCTCAAATTGTTTGCTTAATGATTTCACTTGACATTGCGGGTTCAGATCTGTTTTGTAGGGGCTTGAAGGCTTCTCTCTTTGTAGACTAAGAATGCTATGAGGAATCCGCATGGTTCTATGGTTCTTTTCATTCCAGGCTGATATTTTATAAATATTGGGAGTCTCATGTACCTGTTCTGTCATGTTTCTTTATTTCACAATGTGATTGTTTCCTTCAACAAGACTAAGTTGATTTCTTTGTACACTGTCAGAGGGAGATTGGAGAGGGACAGCCACAGGGAGAGCTTGGGATGTTAACCTCTTGTCATCATTTGTAGCACCAGGAACTGGGAAGCTTTGGGGTTTTGGTTTTGTGAAGGCATCTGGGAGAGGCTCTTGGTTAATCTGTAGGAGACAGCAGTACCGCCTCTTCTTTTTCTATTGGCCAGACTCACACTTAACTATGTTTGAAGACTTTTCTTTTTCCTCATTGATGTTCAGGATCAAACCTCAGGACCTGAACGTGCTAGAGCTGCATGCTGAGCTGAAGTCAAAGGCAATATTGTTGCTATAAGTAATCAAAGAAGTAATTACATTCCAAGTGTTTCTATTCATTCGATATTAAGTTTTGGCAGTATACTGGGACATTAGCTCCCAAAAGAAGATGTAAGTTCTGCAACTTAAAGTTGTGGCATTACACATGTTATTTATAATACTTACAAAACTGGCATTCACTGGTTATTACCAGATACTACACTTTATGAACAATTTTTATACAAAAATTTCCTGAAGTACATATTATCATTCCTTTTAAAAGTGGGGTAACTCAGGTTTTAAGATATCTTTCCAGTATATATGGTTTATGTGTGTACAGCCAGCAGAGGAAACATTTCTTTAGAATTGGCTGCTCGGTTTGTAAGCAACTGATTAAATTGAAAAAAAAAAAATGGTGAGGTAAAGGCTTGCAGCTATAATCTTACTTTCTGTGCTTCGAGTTAGCACGGGCCAGGGTACAAGTGTTTCTTTTTTGTCCTTTATACTAGTATATTACCTTCCAAAGATGGACAGACACAATCTCTGTATATATGTATCATATATATTTAAACACATAATAAAAATGACTTGAAGAACATAAAGACAATGGTCTTTAGTAAATAATGAGATTTCATATTCAGAAAATAATACTGAACTTAAGGAAAGTTTGATTTAATGACCATAGCATCCTTTCATTTCTGGTCTTTCTATTCAGTAAGTTCTGGACCCTTCTATTTCTTTGGTACCAGATTAAAAATTTCTTCGAGGGTTCACTCTCCATAAATACGGTGTTTTGGCTTGTATCAAATGATGGTGTGCAGGTGACTTTGGCTTCTTAAAGGATTGATATGTTCAAAGTCTCCTTCAGCAGTGGCTTTCTTCAAAGAGTGGTACAAGAAGACAGATCTTGTCGCTCTCCAGGGGTGCAGGTGTGAAGTCTGCTAGCCTTGAAGCCCCTGGTGCTGCTGGCCTGCGGTTCATCTCATGGAGTCATTGGGCTCTTTGGGAAGGAAGCCATTTCTTGTTATTTACTGAAAGCTTTCCTATTTTATTGTATTTCCCTGTTAGGGGACAGTAGGAAACTTGAGGTTTCCTGTGCTTTCAAAATGTTTCTTAAAACATGTAGCTCACACAGCCTGGGCCAGGTATCTTGCTGCAGGAGAGAGGTAGTTCTTTTTGGCTCTGATTTACTCAGTTTATTTTATTGTCTTTCAAAAGTACTGGCTAGCATCTCATTACTCTGATATAATATTGAGATGGTCCACTTGAAAGGAAGAAATGCTTATTTAGATCATGGTTTCAGAGGTTTTTCATACCATTGGTTGTTTGGTTCTGTAGCTTTGCACTTAGGATGGTGAGATCTTGTGACAGAGGAATCCTTTTCATGACAGGTGGGAAGAGGAGTCCAGAAAAGGGTATAGTGAGATAGAATGAATATGTGACTATGAGAGATAATAAAAATGAAGCAGTGAGGGTCAAGGCCCCAATACCTGCAAAGACTTGCCTCCAGTGACCTAAGTTTCTTCCATTAGACTGTCTGCCAAAGGTTATCTCATTTCAAGGTCACCACAGACTGGGGACTGGTCCTAGTGCTTAGGCTTAACTATGCTCTCTGGCTGATTTATTTTGCTTTGTCTTTGTTTTCAAATAAAGTTTTTGTGCCGTCAAGGATTCCTTGGTCCTTCAGCACTCAAGGCCAAGACTCTCATACCATGGGTCTAGCATGCAAGCCTGCTGAAGGATGATACAGAATGACAGTGGCCAGGGAAGAAAGAGGCCAAAGGTAGGAGTTACAGGGGGCTAGGATTATAGGTGGATATTGCATGAATTCTACTAGGTCTGATAACAAAACCTTGGAGCCAGATATTGGGGAAAAGCTGAAAGATCAGAGAGACAGAGGAACAAGGCACAGCCATTTCTCACCTATCCAACCCTTCAGGAATCCTCAGACTGAATGCCTCTGAGTTCCTCAGTTAAAGGGAATAGAAGTGCAGGAGAAAGGCTGAACTCCTGCCTCCTGCCCAGCTATTTCACTTCCTAGTTCATCTTGCCTAGTGCTAGGATTAAAAACATGTGTTTCCCAAGTACTGGGAGCAGAGGCATGGGATCCCAAGTGCTGGGTTTAATGGTGTGTACCACCCCCTGCCTCTGTCTGAGTGCTGGGATTAAAAGTTTGGGTCACCACTCCCTGACCTCTATGGCTAACTCTGTGGGTGACTGTCCTCTGATTTTCTGGCAAACTTTATTAGGTATACAATGTATCACTACAGGTGGAGTTGAATTGTGGGTGCAGAGCATTGGGAGGACGCTAGAAAGCAATTGTCTACCTTTTCTCAGGCAGTTTATGACTTCTGAGAAAAAAAAATAGACTGTGGGCTAAAAACAAAACAAAACATAACAAAACAAGGTATTACCTTGATTTTGATAATTGCTTTCATTTTAATGTTATTGTTAGTTATGGATAGGTGTAGAAATGATTGGGTTGTAAGATTTGGATGGGGCTAGTTACCAGACACACCTATACATTTAAAAGAATGTGCAATTAGACTTACCTGGAAATCATGACGTCCCTGCTAACATAGCCATTTCAAAGATTTGACATTTGTACTTTTTCATATAGCAGGGTACAAATTTTAAACATAAGGATTTTTGAAAATTGAATTTACATGCCCTTTTTTTTCTATCTCTGCTAGATGAGGAGGAACATCATTTCTATAATTTATCTCAGATTGCAGCTTACACTGCCTTCGAGCCTTCTCTTCACCTCTCAGAGTAGTAGCACACCTTCCAGGGTGTCTGTGACCCCTGCAGTTGCTTTGGTTCCTAGTCTCTGATTTGTAGTGTGGGGATCCTACTGGGCATGCCTTAGGGAAGCTACTTGCTAAACTTGGGTCTTCTGCTACTACAGGTGTTTGTTTTGACTGGTCTTTATTGGGTACCCACAGTATTGTTAGGTGAAGTTCAGAACAATGAAAAGGCATAAACTCTGCTTCTAAGGACCTTGTGATCACCAGAGGATATTGGGAAGAAAGGAAAAGAGGGTTATGTTGGCTTTAGTGGCGGAAATTGTCCATCTGAATGGCATATCTTGAAGATTGGTGAGGTTATTCCATATGGCTGGGAGGAAATGAAAAGCTTATTTGCTTTTCTCATTTTCCTCCTCTTCTTTATATTCTTATCGCTTTCCCAATATAAAATAAATGATGAGAGTTGATCCTGTTTATGGTATGTGGCATAGGGCATGAGAACCTTCACCTTATATTTTTTTTCTCCTTGAATTGAACATGAAATTCTGATACTACAGGGCAAAGGAGAAGGCAGGGTTTATGAAGACTGCCTGGCCTGTGCATCTTAAGCAGTGCTCTTCAATTATTACAGGCTCAACTTTTTCCCCCTTCCCCAGTTAGAGCATTTGAATGAGGTGTGAGGCCCCAAAGCATGGGGATTTCAGTTTACTTGTTACAGTTTGAACAATATTGAACAGTGGCATTTATCTTTATTTTTATAAGAAATGTTTTAGAGTGTATTGGCAGATATCAGAGCAGTGGTCCCTTCCCACTCTATAACATGGCATAGATCAAATTCTTATTCCTGTCAATAGATGAAGGGTATGAGACTTGAAGGAGGTTACTGTTTGGTGTGTGTTCTTCTGTTTTTTTCACCAAAGGCTTGTACATTTCTTGTACATTATGTGGAGTGTTTTATGATGTCTTTCACATGATAATCACTGGGAAGGTGCTTCCTGGGGAATGATGTTAAAGTCTAGAAGGTATTTTATTAAGGGAGTCTGATTAAGTGGCGATTGACTTTGGCTTCATGGGCTTTTTGAATTGAGTAATTTTGTTCTGGACTCCATAAGTTATCTCACACTCACACTGACCTCTATGAAAACTGAAAGCTGCCAGTAGCTTCTTCTTACCACATGCCCAAGTTATGGTGAAAGTGAGTTCAGGCACTTCCCGGGGAACAGAAATTCAAGTAATTTGTCAGTGTGTGTTTTATACTTTTAGAAGGATTGTGTAACAGGAGGGATGAGGTGTGTGTGTGTGTGTGTGTGTGTGTGTGTGTGTGTGTGTGTGTGTGTGTGTATCAAGTATTGGTTAAGACTGTAATTGGTGGCCATTTTAGGGGTGAGGTAGAAGCTGAGTACAGTGGAAATTCTCTGGAATGTGTGAGCCGTGGAAGTTGACCCCTTTGAAGAGTATTATTAGCAATGGGTAATGTGGAACCAGGCAAGGTTCAATTAGAGGGACTGGGGCACCAACCCAGATACAAAATCTTCTACCTACAGTTTGTCCTGCCTGCAAGATGTGCTGGAGTGAAGGTAGCACCGAGCTGGTGGGAGTGGCCAACCATGACTGGTTCAACTTGAAACCCACAGTCTGAGAGAGAGCCCACACTTGACACTGCCTGGAGGGCCGGAATCCAGAGGCTGGATAGCTCAGAGACCTAGGATAGAACCAAATATGACTGACCAAAAGAAAAAAAAGGCAGTGTAATGAGGCCTAATGGTAGTGTGCTATCCTCACAGATTGGTGCCCAGCCTAGTTGTCATCAGAGAGGCTTCATCCAGCCTGGTGGGAACATGTGCCCACCCACAGCCAAACATTAGGCAGAGCTTGGGGAATTCTGGGGAGAAGGAGGAGGAAGAATTGTAGGAGCCAGAGAGGTTAAAGGCACCATAAGAACATGGCCCACAAGATCAACTTTGGGTCCTAGGGGCTCACAGAGACTTAGCTAACAATCAGGGAGCCTGTATGGGTCTGTCCTAGGTCCTCTGCATATATGTTATGGTTGTGTAACTCAGTGTTCTTGTGGAACACTTAGCAGTGGGAGTGGGGGCTGTCTTTGACTCTTTTTGCCTGCTTTTGGGACCCTTTTCCTCCTCCTGGGTTGCCTCTTCTAGCCTTGATCTGAGGGTTTGTCCCTAGTTTTGTTGTGTTTGTTATGCTGTGTTCAGTTGCTATCCCTGGGAGGTCTACTCTTTTCTGAAGGGAAATGGAGAGGTAGATCCACTGGAGAACGGAGATGGGGCAGAGGAGTTGGGAGGAGAGGAGGCAGGGAGACTGGTCAGGATGTAATACATAAGAAAAGAATAAATAATTTAAAACGGCAAAGGCTAAAAGGGAAATAAAAGGTCTAAGAAAATTATGTGTAGGTATGAAGAATTATGGTGACTTTTCTATATATTTGAAAGAGCAGACTTGAGCCATACATATTAATTTATCAATTTCAATTTTCAGAGGTTTTTATGAATTTTTTCAGATTAGCAATATTGCTTTAAAGTTGAAAATGTAACATTTGCATTCATGGGACAATGTAGTTGCTTGCGCCCAGTAGGAAGGCACTCTGGAGGCTGTGGTCTGTCACCTTCGAGTCACTTTCCTGAGAAGTGTAGTCACCGAGGCAGCTGCAATACCTTGCGTTATTAATGGAAATCAGGAAGTAGTCTTTCAGCTTTATTATATAGTTTTCTTGATATATTTTGACATTTTAGAAGGAGCTGTGAAGTCATCTTTCTATCAGATGCTCATCTTTTTGTATACATAAAATGCTGCTTCTATAAAAGAAGTATCACAGTAATTAACAGTGCAAGTTGTTTGTCTTCTTAAAGTGATCACATTTATTTTTGCACACTTGGGGGAGGGGCATTAGACAGCTAGCTGAAGGCTTTAGCCGTTGACTGACTTTGTCCTCACGTACAGTGTCTTCATAAGTTTCTTTTCTTACCCTACATCGCCTCTACCCTTTCTGAAGATGTTTGTTGTTGTTTATTCTCTTTCTTTCTGTGTGTGTGTGTGTGTGTGTGTGTGTGTGTGTGTGTATGTGTATTTCTGTGTAGCTGTGTCTATTTTGAAACTTGCTTTGTAGACCAGGCTGGCCTTCAAGTCATAGAGATTCTTCTGCCTTTGCCTTCTGTGTGTTGGGATTAAAGACATACTCTATGTATTAAATTTAAAGGAGTCCTATGTGTGTGCACAATATATAGATAACATAGTTTCAAGTCAATGTCTATGTCCAATAATAATGTGATTTCTGTTTGTTTTTGCTGATTGTGTATAATACTGTGTGGAAGTGGTTAGATGTGTTCCTTAAAATATTTTTATGCTTTTGAGTTTTAAATTGCATTTTGTTTGATATTAATTTCAATAATGCCTTTAATAATTTTATAAATAGTAAATGTTTTCCATTTTTTTCTAAAAAATTATAATTAATCAGAAATATTAGCATATAGCATGGATCTTCTATGAAGTGAATTTAAAATGCAAATATTCTGAAATTTAAATGTTTTGATATTGGATTTTGATAGTTATTTTTTATATATTGAACTTGTAAGAATGAGTACAATTTTGAGTATTTCAGTTTTCCTCAAGGTGATTAAGAGTTCTAGACAGAATGTCCTAGAGGAAGCAAACCTTTATTTTAGACTTTCATACCCATGGTTGATTATTGATTTACTTTTTATTAACACTTGGTTTTTATTGTGGAAATTCAAGCTGCATGAGAGCAGTTTTTTGTTTGTTTGTTTTTAATACTGAGAAAATTTTACGGATGTTAGTGTCTCCCTGTTGTATGCAGCTTTAAAACATTGGATATTTATTAAAAGGATTTGCCCCTAGTCAGATGTAGCTGATGACAGGAAACTAGGTAAACCATCATATGATTAAATTTCCTAATGGTTCAGCTGAGGTGTCCTAGACGGGGAGTGCCATCTGCACTGTGCGATGATGGGCTGCTGCGTAGTGATTACCTGGAGATGTTTTTACAAGTTTCATCTGGGCTTTATGTGATATCTCTTTTCTTAAGCATATAGAATGTTAATTTTGGTTTCGAAAGTTGAAATTGAATTTAATAAAGAAGTGGTATCCAGAAATAAAATTTTAATTTCTGTCTAAGTAGGAGGAATAGAAAATATAATGGTTGACACTTGGTGCATGGGAAACTGGAGACTGAACTGATGACCTGAACTAATCATACACTGAACTATGTACCAGCCCTTATACAGGGTTTTTACTTTAGAGGGGCTTGATAGTACTATTGGCCTTGAACTCAAGTGCGTCCTGGTAAGCCTCAAACTTGCAATTCCCCTGCCTCGGTTTTTGAGTAGTTGGGATTATAGGTCTGTACTACTAACATTTTTTTTTTCCTTCTGTAAGTGAAATTCAAGTCTTTATTTGGACCATAACAGTGGTGCATTGTATAAAATGTATTAATGCATGAACTGATTAAAATCGGATGAAAAGGTAGAATCCATTAGCTATGACTAAATTTTTCTAATACTTGGATTTTAAATCATGAGAATGATGTTAGTGTTGGTACACAGGACAGGATGAAGTACCCTGGACTTGGCTGGGAATATTCATCCTCCCAGGACATACTGACAGAAGGAAGGGATTCCAAATAGGTTCTTCCAGACAAACTCTTCCTACATAGCTTTAATTTGTCATTTCCTAAAATGATTTTCTCCCTTTAAGTTCAAACTCAGCAAAAGTGGTCCTGAAATGACATTTATTTCAGATAGTGTTCTAGAATTTCATAGACGGTTCAAGGATTTGTCTTTAATTAAAAGTGCTATACACTTAGTACGCATCTGTGTTTGTTGAGAAATTGATTCTTTTTGAAGGAAAGCTGCAAACTTTTCTTGTATGGGTAAATGTCACTCTATTCATATCTTCACTTAGCTGCAAGTCAGTACGTGTTCTGTTCTACCAGGTTGTCATAGTAACACAGTTAGCTGTCATCTCAACTCAGACTGTTGATGGTTTTATTTGTAGGTTTGTAGGATTATTAAAATTTAGCAAAATTATTGATTTGCTTTTTATTAACACAGAGTTATTTACCATGAAAGTTCAAATTGCACTTTTTTTGTTTAATTTTTTCCAAAATTAAAGTGAAACTAGATATTAAATCCTTGTGATTAAATTTTTTTTATTTAAAATGTAATATAGAGTGCAGTAGCAGAATAACCTCTGTGAATTGTAGTTTTGAGTCATTTCCTATTTTCTTTCTTTTGACAAGGAAGAAAAAAAAGCCTTAAAATTCACCTTTAGCTTCCTCTTAACTAAACATAAAGAATACCTGTCAGGAAAGCATGAAATGGTACATAAAGTGCCTAATACTGAGTTTTCATTTTATTTATGGTGTTTGAAACCTTGTGGGAATGCTTCACTGAACTGTGTTGTAAAAGTGTTTATTTTGGTATATTTATGTGAGAAAGATTACTTAGTTTTCACTTATAAATAAGGCAGGCAAACCTTATTTACAGTAAGCTTATCTAATGGTCCGTGGATGAGTGCTTTTATGCAAAATAGTTGGGAGGCTAGAATTAACTTTCACATTGAGTGCACATTTGATGTCCACACTTGAGCAACATGTGGCATCTTATTCTAAGGGCTGCTGTTCAGGATTCAATTTATATTTAACACATTTTCCTCTGAACATACAGTTCACCTGCATGACATCTAATGTTTTCTTTTGAGTGTCTTTTTCTTTGGGGGGGATACAAAGGGTTTATTGCTTTTATATCTTTCCTGTTTATTTTTTAAAGACTTGGTTAATTAGCAACAGTGTTTTCTTACACATCAAAATAATTCAGTCTAGGGATGTTAGGGCTTCAGTGTGGGTTGATTATTGTGAAGTATCTTTTCCACTTACTATGGAATACTGTGTATTACACTGTGTATCTTGTTGCTTTTAGTTCTTAGTCATGGAAAGTTAACAGTATGTGCTCATTCCCCAGTGGAATCCTTTGTTACTCTGCAGCTGGTAACTTATGTGCTCTTGAACTTAGTCATGTTTATTAGTGCACATGAAATGTTTCTTTTAATTGTTTTATTAATATTCTTGTAGCTGCATGATGACCCTCACCCTGCAGTCCTCACACCATGTTGTTTATATCCTTGTATCCTCTCCTATACTGAGTCATGGCTGACCCATACGATTAGTAGACTATTGTGGATGTGAAGTGTGTAACCTTGGAGGCTAGACCTAACAAAGCATAAGGCTTTAATTTGTTTTCTTTGGGATGCATTCTCACTGGAGAAGCTGTATGCCCTTGAGGTGCTCAGGCAGCCCAGAGAAGCCTCATGAGTAAGGAACTGAATCTTTCCACCAAAGTCAATACTAACCTGCCAGCCATTGTGTAAGCTGGTGTGGGGCTGAAGCCTTCTTTTTTAGAGTTTCACACATTACCATAAAGAATTTTCATCATTACCTCCCCCCGCCCTGACTCCAGCTCCTTTCTCATCCCTGTCTCAAATTCATGTCCTCTTCATGTGTGTAACTGATGAGCCCTTAGTGCTGCCTGTGGCAGGAGTGCAGAGCTGACTTCTTGGGCATGACTCACCACAGTTCTTGAACTTTGTTTTAAACTTACAAAACTGTACTTCTTTAAAATCACTACAATATTGCTATATTTATTGATTTGTAATTATCATCATGAGGATGGAGAATACCTTACTGTACCATATAGTAAGGTTGAACATAAAATTATTTACAATACAATAGTAAGTTCAAATAGCCATGTTTTCAACTTTTGAATGTATTTCACCAGGCAAACTGTATATGTAATTGGCAAAAAGAAACAGGAATCTTAACCTATATCTATAGTTGTAGTTTTTGACAATGAATGAAAGAACTATTTCTTGTTAGCCCTTAAGTGCATTTTGAGTCATTCAGAACAAAGCCACAATGATTACAGTGTTCTTTTGCTTTTCATGCAGGAAGAGAGTGAAGAGGAACCCAAACTGAAGTATGAAAGGCTTTCCAATGGGGTCACGGAGATTCTTCAGAAGGATGCAGCAAGCTGTATGACAGTCCATGACAAGGTAACGAGCACTTTAAAAGGATTGCAGATGCCCAACATCTGTGTCCTTGTTATGGCAAAGGTCTCACTGACATTCTGAGATTATACTCTGTATTGGGTCGGACCCCCAGCCTATTCTTGAGCCAAAACTGTTTCTATTATAATAGTGGAGGCCTTGGTTTCACCCAGTGCTCTTTTCCTCCCTGTGAGCCTTAGACCTTCCTTACCTCTCATGTATCCTTTAGCTTTGTGCTCTGTTGTCCCATTCTGCAGCTGGCCTCCTATCTAAAGCCTTTTGCTTCAGATTTTGTTCCCTTGCAAACAGGTGCCTATATTCACTCAACAGTTTAATAATAAGGTTTGCACCTTTGTTCTTCCCATAAATTCGCTGCTGTGAGTCCCCTGCCCAAAGCTAACTCCTTGTTTTAGTCATCATATTCTACTGTAAGGAAGAGTCGACTCTTATAACAGAAAGCATTTAATTGGAGACTCAGTTTCAGAGGCTGAGTCCATGATCATCATGACATAGAAGAACAAGGTGAAGGCTGGTGTGGTGCTGAGAAGTAGCTTAGAGCTACATCCTGATCTCTAAGCTGAGAGATAGAACCTGGCCTGCCATAGGCTCTTGAGACCTAAGAGCTGACTTACCCAGTGACACACTTTCTCCAATAAGACCACACCTCCTGTCCCTCCTAATACTACTCCCTGGTGACTAACCACTCAAATATATGAGTCGATTGGAAGGGAGGATTCTTATTCAAACCAGCACAATGTTGCATTCCCACTGCTGTGACCATATTGGGATGGTTTCAATAGCAGGAATGTGGTGGTACTTGGCCTGCAGCATACTCTCTTTAAACCTTTATGTTCATTTTCTCACAGACATCATTCCTGACTGTGGTGGTCCATTCTTTGTTCTTTAGTTTTCCTTCGTTATCTGTCTTGGGAAACTATCCATAATCTGCCAGCCTTCCTTGTCCATCTTTTAGTGTTTTAGCCATATTCTCAGTTTTGAACTAATTGTGCAGTGGCAGATGTGGTCATGGTTATGTGTCTCATGCAGCCAGGCTTGCTCTTTTACTAAAGCTTGCTGGAACCTGTCTTTCCTCACTGCTGGAGTCCCCACCTGCTCCACCACTTCCCTTTTTCTCTCAGAGGATGCCATTCTCTTTCCCCTGCCCTCCTCTCCCTGACTCCTTCTGCTTTCTCTTAGATTTTTAACAGTTACCTTAAACTCATGACTTTGCTGCCTTGACCTCCTTAGAGTTTTTATTACAGGGGTGCACTGTGACCCCATAACCTCCTTAGTGTTTGTATTAGGGTGCAGCATGACCCCATGCAGTGTCATTTCTTTAAGAGTTGAAATAGTGATGCCAGGTCAGCTTTACTTTCAGAGTCCACACCTACTCTTTCCCATAGGAGATTTTCTCCTTCTAGTTCAAAGGTCCTTTTGTCTATTCCTGTTCTTCATTTCATTTCGTCCCTTTCTTATACATGTATTTGCTAAACCACAGAACATACTTAATAATAGCACTAGCCAGCAATCTACTTTATATATTTATAAATGTTTTGCCTATTTAGACTGTTTCAGATAAATATAGTCATAGATGATTTGATTTGTTTTGCTAGACTTATTTTACTTAGTATACTGTTTTGAAGTTCCTCTATGTCATAGCAGGGAATCAGTACTTTTACTCTTTTTACTACTGATGAATAGTCTGTTGTATGATCATGTCATGATTTCTGTATCCGTTCACTGACTGGTGGACATTTTGCTGATTTTAAGTTGTGTATATCTCTTTTCAAAACTTGTTTATGGCGACTGCCCTTCCAGTGCCTTCTGGGTCATTTCCGATGCTTCCCGCTCTCCCTCCATTTTCCTTTAGTTCTCTTTTCTCCTGATGTTCTAGTTTTCTGATTGTCTCCTCTTCTATCTTTCATGTTGACTTTAGTTTTCTCTGCAACATTCTGACCTCTCTCAGAACAGCATATATGTTTTCTGTTGCTTCTTGCCTTTGTTCTGTTTATCTAAACCTTAGCACATATGCACAGGTTTCATCTTCTTTTCCTACTAAACGTGCACTTGCTTTGTGCTATGTCATTTCATTTGGTGGTATCACCATCTTCTATCACCTAAGCCTAAAGCGACCCCACAGCCATTCCTCATGTCCTGTTGATTTGGTTTTTCCTAAGCTTGAGCTCTGCCTTTCAGCTTCTCCTTCCTGCACCTGGTAAATGGGGCACCTTCTTATTTTCCTGCATAAACCCATCTGCCTCCTGGTTGCAGAGTGTTTGTTGTGTTGAAAATTCAGAACCTTTTAGAACCTTGTGTAATTTTCATTATTCCACAGAGGCCGAGCTCTTCACTGTGGTATATAAGGCACTCAAGGATCTTGCCTGCTGTGTGTAATTGAGCTCCTGTCTCACTACTTTTGCTGTGGGCGTGGGACTGTGGCAGCAGTGCTTTGTCCTTACTATGCACATTATGCTCTCGCTTGGATTCCGCCACCAGCTTATGCTCCGGACTCTTTTCCTGAGCCTTTGTTGGTTCATGTTCATCATTTCTCCCCAGACTGTTGCACCTACTGTGAACTAGTCTGCTTCCCTTCCCATTCGTTCTCTTACTTCTCTTCCTGGGTCCTTTGCCCAAGCAGACCTCCAGAGATTCTGATCTGATCATTCAGTCTTCTCCCTTGAAACTTGCTGATTCCTGATGTCTTAATGATTTGGACCTGTCCATCCTGCTTTCCTCCACTTCCCACCTTTCATCCCTCTGAAATTATTCAGTGCTCTTGTTAGTCAGCCTTTCCAGCTGGACCACCTGCCTTTTCTCTTGGGCATGAATTAGATGGATCTTTCATCTGTGTAAAGCTGCTTATAATTTCCTGTCCCTTGGTATGAGCTTCATGCTGCTGAGCAAGTTCTTTCCACTCTGGCCTTTCTTCCCTGTCTCTGTGTGCTTTCTAATTCTTCCCTCCAGGTTTATTACAGAAGCCTTCCTGTCTCCCTAGACCTTAGAGGTACTGCCACTTTAAACACAGTCTTCACATTTAAATGCAATTGCTTACTTTTTACATCTGTCATCTTCAGAACAGGAAACCTTTATGTTGTATTTGCTCATTGTGTAAATGATTATGGTTCTTTTTGTGTGTTTGTTGAATGGACATTTGAATCATAAAATGGAGAGCTGCACTTGTCTCTTTGTTAGCATCATACATAACCAACTGGCCAGAGAGCCTGAGTCAGGAAGGATCGTCAGTGCTGATATTTAGACTTTCAATTGAGGCCCATATTTTTCTTAAAGGATTCTGATTGAGCTGATAGCATTTCAATTTTATTTTTGTTTTGTTTCTGCAGTTCTAGGAACTGAATGCAGGGCAGGGCAGGCACATGCTCTGTATCCCAACTATCTCCTGGGCCTTACATACCAGTATTTATTTCTGTCCCTGATTGACTTGGTGCCTGTTTCTAATGAAGTCTCATCAGTTTCTGGGAGCTAATTTCTCATGTGTAACTGGAGATTGTCCTGCTGGCTGTGCTTTGAATTTTATAACACTTTGAGGAAGGGCTGAACAGACATGCTGTGTGCTTCCTTTTCTTGGTGATTACACAGACCTTCTTACAAACCCATGTACTTGGAGCACATAAAGTTGAGTTGTACACATTGGAAGCACTGCACTAGGTGGATTAAGATGTTCACCCTTTATAAAGCAAACCAGATCTTTTTAATTAAACATTAAAGAGGACAATGAAGCTATATTTATGATGACGCATCCTAGATTTTACATATCTTTAGGCTAAAAAACCCTACAAAAATCTAATACCTCAGAAGTCCAAGGAATTAAAAAAAAGCATTAGGTTTTGAGACTTTAATAAAACGTATTTTAAGTATATTTCCCCTGCTTTCCCAATTTCTCCCCATTCCCAGGTACTCCCCATTTCCCATCCACCCAACTCTGTGGGATTTCTTGTTTTTGTTGTTGTTGCTGTTGTTTTTTTAACCCATCAAAGACCAGATTGTGCTGCCCAAATATTCCTGAGTCTGTGGCTTCCACTGGAGCTTGGTCATTTTACCAGGGCTATACTTTTAAAGAAAACTGATTTTTCTCCCAGCAGCTAACAGTTGGCAATAGACCCATGACTAGGGTAGGATTGTATGCCCAGCTCCTATGTCCATAATGGGGTTGGTCTGCCTTGGGCTTGCACAGCTTTTGTATATACCATTGCAGCTGCTCTGAGTGCAGATGTGCAGCTGCCCCATAGTGTCCAGAGACACTGTTTCTGTATAGTCATCCACTACCTCTGGCTCTTACACTATTTCTTCCCCTACTTCTGCAGTGATTCATAAGCTTTGGGGGGAGGGTGTTTAATGGCTAGAGGGAAAATAAAATTTGAAAGACTTGATCTTACATTCTTTCATATTATGGGCAAGTTTGTATTTTGCATTTTTGCTGCATTTTAGGTTAGTCAAAAGCATTAATAAAGGATTATATGAATTATCCATAATTTCAGTAATTAAATAAATATGATCAGCAAATTAAATGTTATTTGGAAGGGCATTTAGTTGCTTTCTTCTAAGAGACATTAGCATTCATTTACTATTCTAAATGGTTAGATGTTTTCCTGAATATCAGATAGCTCATCATACAAATACCTGTAATCTTTTTTCATAAATGGTCCAAATTTATTGCACCATTAGATTAAAACTATAAAATCAAAGTGATTTTTTTTACTATCTATCCTAAATGGATAAAAACAGTAATAAAAAAAAGATAAGGATTGTATTAAACCTCTGAGTTTTTTCTAAAATAAGATGTAATTGTTTTTTAAAATGGTCTTTATAATGATGCCACAGAGTGACACAATATTACTGCATTTTAAGGTTTCAAACTCCTTTAGTTTTCTAACAAACTATATGCAGAATTTATGAAGAGAATCGATACTGTGAGATATTTGGGGTGCAGTGAGCTTTTAAGACCCATTCTCTTACCGCAGAAAACAGTCAAATGGCATATCGCTTGCTTGCCTTTGGTTAGCATTTATGTGGCATCTCCTATTCAGATACAGTCAGTGTCACTCCGAAGATAAAATTACAGCCACTTGGGTTCTCTAGTTTTGATTAGAATGTCTTGTGCTTTGGAGAAAACATTCCTGCTTGGTTTAAATATTCAGACTAATTTCCCACCAGGATCACCTCTTCTCCCTTTTTCTTGCAGCGCCCAAGCTGTTTGCACCAGGCTTGCTGTCTGCCCCGGATGACTAATCGTCATGGCACCTGGTGCATTCAGGCAGTCCTGTGCAGCGGAATCGTCATCCCTAGTTATGTCTGCACACCTGATGTTTTATTAACCAGTATTGATTTTTTTACCCAGGGGACTTTTTTCTTCCTGAAAAAAGGCAACCTTGCAGGAGTGAAAGGCATTGCAGGGGATGAATTTCTAATGAACCCCCTTTCCCCTTTTGTGGCTCCTCTTTAATGTAGCTTCGTATTTTAAGTGCCTGAGTTGAAATTTCATTTTTAGCAATTCTATTTTGATAAATCCTTTCAAATCTTGACTTTCTGTAAGGTTATTTTTTTAAAGATTGTGCTGCTTGACTGAAATGCTTAGTAGTGCCTATGAATTTGAGCATTTCATTATAGGCTGCAATGAAGCATGCTCACATGAAGTGAAATGCAGAGGGTTCTGGACTATTTGAGTAATGCTTAGAGAAATGAAAAGGAAGAAAAATATCATGTCATATTTCAGGTAGTCCTTAAGTTTCTTCTGGCTTGTTTAGGATCAGTTCAAAGGAATAGAGAAGCAGTAGGATGTGTGAGCCAGCCTGATACCATAAAATGAATATGTAGCTCAACAGTTACTTAGTGACAGGAAAGGATTATTTTTGCATTGGAATATAAACATTTATGTTCAGTGTTATGTGGCACCATTTCGTAAAGCTGATGATATAAGAACATCTGAGGTTTTTTATCCCTCAATATGGCAAGGAATTTTCCATTTAGAAACAATACTTTATTGTTGCTAAGCGTTTTTCCCCCATTGGACTGAAATGATGGCCTATATTTTTACATTTAACTTAGGGAGTTTCTTAATCATTTCCTCTGACTTTGAGTTTTGCTGTAGCATGGCTGAGCTTTTATTGCTGCATTTTTAATTTACTGCCTCAGTCCATCAGGCATTGTGTACAGAATGCATACACACCATTAGTTGTCAGTAGATGAGGGTCCTCATGAGTCATTTTGACAGCTGGCTTGCACTATCATGGTAAATCGGCCTGGTTCTGTCATTTCCCCCAAGCTGGAAGCATGCCTTTTTAAAAGAATGCATATCTTCCAAGATATTGCAGATAATTATGCATTGTGTTTTCACTTTGAAAGGTTTATATTAACTGTATACTGATATACTGCATATTTGTTAATTGACCTCTCTTTTCTTACAGTTTTTGGCATTGGGTACACACTACGGCAAGGTTTATTTACTTGATGTCCAGGGAAACATCACTCAGAAGTTTGATGTTGTAAGTATGTAGTATAAAATAATGTACATGTTAAGTGTCATGCTAAAGATTTGTGATTTTAACAGTCGAATAGCATAAGAAGGTATTGATTAGAGTTCTGAGTACAGTTTGAAATTTATAGTATATTCATCAAGTTTTAAAAATAAACTAGACAGTGATATCTCTGTTGGTACAAGTATACATATATTAGTTTGCTGGATGCGTTTATATTTACACACTACTTGTATAAATTTATGTGATTGTAATATTTTGGCTCACTTATAGGCATCCACTTGACTTTGAATGGAGCAATAAAATAATACATATATGTATATACTTAATAAATATGTGTATATACTTAATACATATAAGTATACACTTAATTGGCAAGGTGGGATTTCTAGAGCACTACATCTCAGTCTTTCTAGTGCTGCAACCCTTTAACAGTTCCTCATGTTGTGGTGATTCCCAACCATAACATTATCTTGTTGCTACTTCATAACTGTAATTTTGCTTCTGTTATGAATTGTAATCTGACATTCATGATGTCTGATATATGACCCCCAAAGGGGTTGGAATCCATAGGTTGAGAACCACTGGTTTTGACAACTGTTATTAAAACAAAAAGGCCCTTTTTTTTAGTGAATAATGCTGATTTACATGCTTTGGAGTCTGTGGGCTCCTTTTGTGTGAAACTCTCTTTGATGTTTGAATTGTTTTACCATTTTATTGAGATACCAAATGTGATTGAAGCCTGACTGATTGATTGTGCTGGTGGATCATCTTAACTCTTCTAGTATGTACAGTTCAAATGTTTTATGCAAATGCTTCTAGGCTTATTTGATTGGGACTTTTGTTTTTGAGGATGAAGGAAATGTTACATTTGAAGTCTGGTTTTTGTGTTTAATGTATACTTTAAATGTATTGAAAACTTCTGATTTTTGTGTGACTATGAAAATGTAGGGTAAAAAGATGATTATTTTGCGAGGGGCAGATTTTTAGTTTTTTTAGATTTATTTATTTTAGTGTATGAGTATTTTGTCTGAATGTATATATGTCTACCACCTGTGTCCCTGGTTCATGAGGAAGTCAGAAGAGGGACTGGAGTAATAGAATATTATGAGTGGCCATGTGCATGCTGGGAACTGAACCCAGGTGCTCTGCAAAAGCTGTAAGTGTTCTTACCTGCCGAGCCATCTCTAGTGGGGCAGCAGAGGCATGACAGCTACTAAATACCAATAACAAAGTGCTACTCTTGTAAAGTCTACTATAGGACACTGCAGTTCCTAAAGTCAGTGTGATACATGAGGAAAAGGACTGTAGCCCTCTCCTTGTGCTGCTGCATCAGGGCAACTGTATTTCTTAGTTTTTTTTGTGTTGTTTTGTCTTTTGTTTTCTCTTAAACAAAAACAAACTCGTGTTTGCCCTTTCTTGACAAGAGGATTGTACTCTCTCTCCCTCCTACTTCTGACACTGGCTGTACATCTTGACAATCTAAGCCTTTGGTCTTTCCACTGTGATCTGTTAACATGAAAATTCAGATGAGTTTCTGTGTGTGTGTGTGTGTGTGTATGTGTGTGTGTGTGTGTTTGTACACTCTGGGTGAAGTAGGGGGAGCAGAGTATTGCAAATGACTTCCCAACTTAATTTTTTTTTCCTGAGCAATCTCCTAAGTCTTTAATATACATTTTTCAGAACTTGTGTGTTTGCATATACTTTTATAGCAGTATACTTTTGTTCTGTTGCCATCTTTGTGCCTGTTCAGCGTGTGCCTTCTGTTCTGTCTGGTGGGAATCAGTGGTGTGTTAGCAATGCCCTCCACCATTGTCTCACAGGTTATTAATCTCACCCATAAGATGACTTGCACTTTGGGTTCTGGCCCCATCTTTGAAAAACATGCTTTTGTAGTGTTTGTTTCTTTTCATTTTGTTTTTTGGTAGATGAAAAAGCTGATTTGATGGGATTTTTTTTTTTTTTTATTGTTCATTCTCCAAGAAATTTGATAATGTGCCCTAGAAAAGTTACTTGTATAAGGGTACCACTTCTTGATGGTGTTTGTCAGATTAGATTTTAAGTGTCAAATTTCAGATGGTGATTATCTTTTCAAGAGTAAGAATGTCAGTTTCCATCTGTCATGAGATTTTTATTTCTGTTTTTCCTCTGTTTCTAATGTGGTTGATTTGTAGGGCTCAGTGTGCTTCTTCTTTTAAAGGCTGCCCTTCAACTTTGAAACCATTTGTTAGCACTTAAATTTCCCCAAATGTAAGTTGCCAGTTTTTACATTGTTCTGAATTTTGTTTGCTTGTTTGTTTGTTTGTTTGTTTATTTATAGACAGACTCTCATCCTATAGCCCATTGCCCTCATTCTGTATCACAGAAAGGCCAGGGATGGGACTCTTGGTCCTTCCTTGTGCTGGTGCTGTAGGTGGCAGTTCAGCTTCCAGCCATGGTTGCTATTGTTATTCCTGAACCTTTCTCTTCATTAGAAAGATAATAAGAGGAGAGCAAAGATTTAAGAGGTTAATGAATATTTTTGGCTTGATTTTTACCTGTAGGTAAAAAATAATGTAAGCAAATTAAGGTCAGCCAAAATAATAATTCATTATATTTGTATAACCTTTTTTCCTTTCCTCAAGAGATGCATTTTCAACCCATTTATTGCAATGGTACTTTTCCAGTGGTAGAATAGCAAAGCAGTGATGTTGACCTTGTTGGCAGAGGGTGGAAGTTTAAAGGAATCCTTTTTAAAAGTGTGTCTAAGGTGATTTAGATATTTGAGCTGGATAGTATAGTACCATTATGCCAGAAGCTAACTTTCTCTTACCTATGTAATATAAGAGAATAAAACTTATCAAATAACTCATTCGATATTTTAAAAAAGTAAAATTACTTCTGGCGTTAATACATCAAGAGGAATAATGTTGCTGGAATCTGCCAAAGCTGAGCAAAGCTGCCTGCTAACCCAGCACTTGTACGTTGAAGAAGTTCATGTCCAAGAAAAATGCATGCAGTACATACACCCATAAAACTGTATGTCAGCAGTGGCTTAATTCCTGATAGCCTCCAAATGGAAGCAACTCAAATGCCCACTTGTGGTAGAATTGGGTATGTACTTTGTTCTCAGAAAAAAATGTCAGATAGTAAGTATATGCATACAATGGCCAACAAAGCCAGATAACCAGTGGTACTTTTGAAATTCTGTTTGAAATGTATAATTATAAAATACCATTATACTTTCTATTAAATGACCCTCATTTTCAATTTACCATCAAAGTAAACAATGATTGAATTGTATCTTTTCTTTGTTGAACATTTTAAAGCATATGTCACATCAGATAAGTATTTTTTAACATGTTAGTAAAAATGCAAAGACTATTAGTTAAACTAAACTTCTGTTGTATACCAAATTTTTGTGTTTTTCTTTCTTTACCAGTAATAGAAAGCGGCAAGGTTTTACTATGATACGTCATGGGAGGAGATGTTAGGTTAATACTTTAGAAAAACGTATG
This sequence comes from Sigmodon hispidus, assembly GCA_004025045.1. Taxonomy (NCBI): domain Eukaryota; kingdom Metazoa; phylum Chordata; class Mammalia; order Rodentia; family Cricetidae; genus Sigmodon; species Sigmodon hispidus. The sequence continues at coordinate 454,637 of PVIH01000137.1, forward strand.
ATTATTGAAGAAAAGGATGAAAATGTAAACAAGAGCTGTAGGCATTTGTTTGTTAGTACTGACAGTGTTTACAATGAGCTAAGGATTTTCCTTGAGTTCCAGGTAGTCTGTTGGTATTTCTAATTGTTTTTCATTTAGGGTTAAATTAACAGCTTTTGATCCTCAGTCGTCAAACTTTGGAACTATTCATGTTCATACGCTAATAAAAACCCATCTTCAAAACTTAACTAGTTTGAAATTTTTGTTTGTTCCTTTTTCAAGATAGAGTTTCTCTGTGTAGCCCCGGCTGTCCTGGAACTCACTCTGTAGACCAGGCTGACCTCAAACTTATAGATCAGCCTGCCTCTGCCTCCTGAGTATTGGGATTAAAGACGTGCCACTGCCTAGCTGAAAATATTTTTATTTTAGGAATATGGATGAACATCATCATATTAAGTGAAATTAGTCAAACTCAGAAAAACAAATATTACATATTTTCTCATATTGAAATAGATTTAAAGAAAAACAAACCACAGAAAGTATAAGAGGCTCCATTTGGGACAGGAAAGTGACCAGTGGGGAGGGTAGAGGAGCAAGAGAAGAAACAGTGGTACTGATTGATCATCACAGTACATAATCTTCAGACACGAGACTCAGAGGTTGCCAAACTGGAACTTTCCTGAAAGCCTCCTCCCTGAGGATTAGATTTTATGGTACAGAAGGAAAGAACCAGAAGGAAGAAGGAAGCATCCAATAGTCCTGTCTAAGTATGACACCAGGAACCACTATGGCATGATAGCCTAAGGGTGTATTGGTGGCATGCATACCCTGGCAGTAACCAACAGCTCTCTAATGGGACTCATGAGCCACTCAACAGGAGGGAAAACATACTTGGCATTGGAAACCTAGTCATCTACTCAGGGTTAAGGAAGTCAGGAATCTTGGAGGAAGACCTACAAAGACCACTTTATTAAACCAACATAATTTGTAACTGTACTCTAAATATTTGTCCTAATACACACATCACTACTGTCATTCAGAAAACTTCTCTTCGCAACAGACAGAGACATTTTCAGAGAACCACAGCGTAAGAAATATAGAACTGGGGCTCCTGGTCCCAGTTGATATATACACAACACAACTCCTGCACCTAAGGTTCAGGGTTCATTGGGGGAGATGGGACAAAAATATTCTAGAGCTAGAGGAACAGGAAGTTTCCTCTGAGAGTATGTCTCCTAGAAATGGCAAAGACTTCTTCATTTCCCATTCTTGCTTCTATGGGAAGAAATGGTACAGCCATTTCATCTGAATTGAAACATTCTCCCCAGGAGGGAGGAGAGGTTCATAAGTTCAGAAAGCTAAAGAAACTTACAAGGCTCAGGAAACTCATGAGTGACAAAATTCCTAAGGCTTATCCCTACAATTAAACAAAAACGTACTAACATTTGATGGGGTGTTGGTTCTCCCCCTTTCATCACGAATGGAGTCACTCACTAATTACCTATATAATAGTTCTTCACTTAGGGTGTGACCTTGTGAGATTTCCTCCATCCATGTTGGTGTGTCAGCGAGTATTGTGTTTATTAAGGTCTTGTGTAGGCTACAAAAATTAATCAAACCTCAACGTGAGTTCCTAAACTCTAAAACTGCTAGAAGAAAAAATGGGCAGTACAGATATAGGACAGAACTTTCTGAATAGAAATCCATTTGTCCAGGAATTAAGGTCAACAATTGTTAAGTAGGACCTTATGAAAATAAAGCAAGGGAAACAATCAAGTTAAGAGGAAGACCACTGAGTGGGAGAAAAATCTGCCAACCATAGATATAGGACTGACAACCAGAATATATAAAGAACTTCAAAAACAGAGTAGAAAACAATTTAAAAATAGGCTATGAACAGAGAGTTCACGTTTATCCTTCAAAAAGAAGAAATAAATGTAGCTTTTAAAAGTCTGAAAAAGTGTTCAACACTCTTAGCAAATCAGGGAAGTGTAAATGAAAGTTACCTTGAAGTATCCTTTTATCCAGCCAGAACACATGCTGGTGAGGATGTGGGGAAAGGAGAACCTCACCCACTGTTGGTGGGATTGCAAAATGGTTGTAGGTATTCTGGAAATCAGTGTAAAATATTTTTGCAAAACTGAAAATAGATCTGTGATATAATTCAGCTATATCACTATCATACTTTGCTTTTAGTTGCTGTGATAAAGATCATGATTAAAAACCATGTGGAGTAGGAAAAGGTTTATGTACAGTCCATCATTGGGGGAACTCAAGGCAGGAACTTGACAGGTGGAATTAAAGCAGAGACCATCAAACTTACTGGGCTCTTAGTGCAGCACGAATTCTTGTTGTATTAAAAGAAACTGAGAGCCAGATATTGAAGAAAGGCTGAAATTGATATTTCAGAGAGGAAACACCAGAGTCAAATTTCACCCAGCTGTCTTGCAGCTTCCTCAGCCTCGCTCCTCTTCCTTCTAATGCCTCATCTGTCTTCCTAAGCCTGCCTTAAATACCTTCTTTGCCCAGCTGTATCACATCCAGGTTAAGATTAAAGGTGTGGGCTATTACTGTTTGGTAGTTAGCCTTGAACTCACAGAAATACAGAAAGATCTCTGTCTCTGGAGTTATGGGATTAAAGGCTTGACACCACCACAATCTGCTTGGGAGCCTGGAACTCCCTCTGTAAACCAAGCTGGCCTCAAACATGCTGGGATTAATGGCATAGGTCACCACTCCCGTCTTTTCTTGTGCTGGGATTAAAGGGGTGAGTTACCACTCTGATCCTCCTGAATTAATTGTGGGTAGATCTCTGATATTCCAGATTGGTTTTATTAAATATATAACACATCACCACACCTTGGTCAGCTCAGCTGCTTACTGGCTTGCTCCTCATGGGTTGCTTCTTTGCTTTCTTATATTAACCCAGCAGCACCTACCCAGGAGTGGCATTGAATCAGTGTTAACTTCAATTAACCAAGAAATCATGCTACACGTATAGGCAATGTGATGGAGACATTCTTTCATTTGTGGCTCTTCTTCCCAAATAATTCTAGCTTGTGTCAAGTTAACAAACAAACAAACAACACAATCAGTTCTTGGCATGTGCCCACAACAGCAATCTAGGAAAAACACTTCACAGAGATTAGAAAAGTTAATAGAAGAAAGGCATTTTAGATGCAAAGCATGTGATGGAAAGCTTACACACAAGAATGCACATACAACAAACAGAAGATGACATGTGGATCAAAATAAATATAGAGAAGCAGCTAGAGCTCAGATTGGAAAGGTTTGGAAAAGCCAATGTCCAGAGCTTTTCTTTCCAATGAACACAATTATTGTTATTGTTTTCCTTGGACTATGGTCATCTTAGCAGTTACAGCTACATGTTTCCATGCTGTACTTCTCCATTTGCTCCCACTCTTCTTCTGGGGCTATTGCGTACCCAGTAAGCATATACTGGTTGGCAGTACTATATTTTCTTCATACCTCTGAAGCTAGTTAGTTGTCATTATATAACTAACCTTTCAGTAGACATCTGGGAATCAGGTCTTGCTTACCTGTGTATTATTCACACCTAGGTTTCTCACTGTATTTATGCTCCTTTTTTCTATTGCAATATGCTATAGAGTGAATTGTAAATTGCATCTCTTCTCCTAATTCACATTTCAAAGCCCTGACCTTCACTGTGATGGTATTTCAGAATGAGACTTTTGAGAGGTGATTAGATTTAGATAAGGGCATGGAAGCAGGGATTCTCCTGCTCAGAACTGGAAAATCTTTTTTGTGTAAGTTGACCTGGCCATAAGATTTTCCTAGGGTACATCCAGCTGATTGGTATAAGATGTGGACCTTAAACCTTGATGATTGTTTTTTTTTGTTTTGTTTTGTTTTTTTTCAATTTGATACAATCTAGACATCTCTGGGATGAGGGTATCTAAATTGAAGAATTACCTTCATCAGAATGGTCTATAAGGCAAGTATGTGGGGCATTTTCTTGATTATTGATGATGTGGGAGGGCCTACCTCACTGGATGGTGCTACCCCTAGGCAGGTGGTCTTCGGTTGTATAAGAAATCAGGCTGAGCAAACCAAAGAGCAGTGTCTTTCTATGGCTTCTGCTTCAGCTCCTGCCTTGAGTTTCTGACCCGATATCTCTCAGTTACGGACTATGGTGTGGAGGTAATATAAATCCTTTTCTTCCCAGGTTGGTTTTGGTCATTGTTTTATCACAGCAATAGAAAAGAAACTGGGACACTAGTCAAAATACTGATTTTCATATGAGTATTACGTTTGTATCATTTCCCTCCTACTTCTCAGTTCCTCCTGCCTCCCTCTCAGATCCAAGGCCTCTTCTTTCTTAGTTATTTCTCTCTCTCTCACACACACACACATACACACTCGTACACACACACATGCACACATGCAATATGCCACCTGCAGAGTACTATTATTGATATGTGTGTGTGTGTTTGTGTGTGTGTGTGTGTGTGTGTGTGTGTGTGTGTGTGTGTGTTTGGTTGCTATAAGAATTCACAAACTTTTTGAGTTTAAGAGACTTTCAAAGATCATTTCAAGCATAGAAAGTGCTAAGTAAGGAACCCAGGAGTAAATGGGCCTATGCTGTTTCTAGTGTGCGTTCCTTGCCACTTCCTCATTAGTCTCCTTACATGTACAGGGTTCTTATTAGGTCTCATCCTTTATCTAAATTTCTGAGGGTGTTTTTGTTATTAGTTCCTTCTGTGAATGATTTCATGTCCATCCTTTGACTTGGTACTTGGCCATCACTGAACTGGAGTGCACCTTTGACTCTGGATTTTCTTCTTTGCCATAGGATTATTTCTAACCCAAATAGAGCTCTTCTTTCCTTTCTATTGATATATAACTGTTTTTAGGAAGATCACCCATCTTTCCTTGCATATTTAAGCAAAAGACATGCTGTCTTCTCTTCTTCCTCTCTTTGCTCACAAAATTCTAAATGTTTCCTGTCTTTTTTAGTCTTCCTCAATTGCATTTTTAATACTTGTTAAAATTCTTTGTTTATATGGTTTAATTGTCTTTCCTGTGTTACATTTGGTACATGTATTCACATTTTTTATGCAAATTGTTTTTGTATTCTTTGGAGTGCTTAGCTTATAAATTTGATAACAGCAAGGAAGACAGTAAAAGTTTTCCAAGCTAATATGCTGTATGTCACTGTTTCAGTGGTGGCTGGCATATACTACAACAGTCCTTTACAGTTAGATTGCTGGAAGTTTTAGCAGCTAACTTCATTAGCATCTGTAAAATGGTGCAGTCATGGCATTGCCTGGCAGCACCTCTCGAAATGTTTCATATGACTTTACTTCAAATCTGGAAAAGTCTATATATCAGATTGGAATATATTATATTCCAGATAATTAGAGTTTTATAGCTTTCTTTCCACATTAGAATTACAATACATACATGCATTCATGATTCTACAGTTATTTTTTGCTTATTTGTCATGTGGCACCTGTGATATCAGGGGTGATTATTTATTGGAAGAATCTTGGGGATTAGGTCTAAGAACCTCAGCTAGCTCTCCTCAGTCAAGGAGGCCATGCTTTATTCTATAGGTCCTCTGGTACCTGGTGCCTCTCCGGAAGCAAATATTGACTGTAGAGTGCAACTTTGGCTGCGCCATCGCTAATTGGGAAGCAAGGTTTGTGTCCATTGATATGATCAGAATGGTACATTGTTGGCTCAAATGTGCCAGCACTTATAATTCTTATGTAAGACTGATTGACAGGTCTCAGACTCTCATGTGCTTAGAGAGCCTGTTTTCTATATTTGAGCACAGTGTTTTCAGTGATAAGAGATGTGTCAAATGAATTGCGAATTACTTAAATGGGAAACATTCTAACTTTTGATAAACGATGCTGAGGAAACTCACATTTCCAATTTTCTGCATTAAATATAATCTCAAGTTTGTGGATTAGGCGCAGAGACCTTGATAACTTTGTGGCATCCATGCATCTAAGTGAGTAAGAAAACTTATTTGGAATCAAGGCTGCTTGTCTAATTTAGAGTCAAGTGTACAGTGAAGGATGCTGGAATATTTGACCCTTTTGTGGTCAGCGTATTTGGGCAGATATCTCTTCAGCAGCTAGATTTTAATAGTTATTCAACAGAATGAAATACCCTGGAACTTTCCCTGTTTCAAACTTGAGGATGAAGTTATTTTAACTTCCTAAAACATGACTGTGCTATGAGATGGGTAGTCTGGAGCTTAGCTGGCTGAAACCTGAGGGTTATTTCCTTCTGCCATGAGAGCACTCTCAGGCAGGTTCTTTTTTGGGGGGCTCAGTCATTTATTTCCAAGGAAGAGTGAGAGAAAGAGACTCAAAGGGGCAATCACATCTGCAAGAGGGAAACTGAGAACCCATGGAACCTGGGATTGGGAGTTTTGAGCTTTGGGTGGCTGTGTTTCAGGTTGTCACAGTTGGGCTAGACAGGGTAATGGAATCTGCTGTGAGCAGGGACTCACCAGGCTTAGTACTGGTTATCTGAAGGTATTCATATAGATATTTGTGTATCCTTTTGGGGCTTCAGAACAGGGGAGTGGACAGCAAAGGATAGGTATGTGACACAGACTTTTTGACAGGCTTAGCCAGGAGATGTCAAGAAAAGAGTATTAGGTTTCAAGAGTTTGTTTCTGCAAGGCGATTGGCTTTGAAGTTTGATGTATTTGGAGAACGAAGTGAAACCAAGAGAGTAATGGTCTGTTGGATGTCATGAACCAGAAAAAAAGGGCCTGTGTATGAAGAAGGTCTTGCCTCGATAGTTTAGCAGCATTTTTACTTTGAGTTTCTTTTTATATTTGGGAACCCTGACTAAGTATGTCTCAAAATAATTGTATGTACTTTCTTCTTAATCTGTTTTTCTGATTGAATAGGTTTCTTTTTGTAGCACTCCCCCTTTTTAAACCATTTGGCAATAATTTCCAATTACCTTTTATTTAATTGACTTGTATATTAATTAGAACAGATAAACACTTTTCCTCCATATTTTCCTTCATCTTGCTATAATATGGAAACTTGCACAACATTTTTAACACTTGGTGTTTCATTTCATACTTATAAGATGACATCATAGCTCCTAGAGACACCATTATCTTTACTCTTTAGCTCCCTGTTTCATAGAAAGGAAGAAAACAACACACTAAAGCTTAGTCAAATGGGATAACACATGCAATCAAAATACTTATCACAGTGGCTACAATTACAAAGAGGAGCCATGTCCAGTGCTAGGATGTGGAAGAGCTAGGCCTTCTTCCTTCCCCTCTGCTCCTCTCATCTCTCCTCTTCCCTTGTACTTTTGGGGCTCAAAGCCAGGGTTTATGCTGGCTGGGGAAGTGCTTTCTCTCCAGATAGGTGTGGAGCTCAGTGTCACTGAAGCAAAAATGATAGGCATTGGGAAAGTTTTTGGGGAATGAAATATAAAGCCACTGTATGATCCAGACTTTCTAGGCCTGGAGATGAAAACAGATGTACATAGAGAGACATGCATCAATAGTTGTGAGAGTTTTTATTTTAATAATACACTCCAGCTGTAGACAACTTTTGCTATCTCTCTACAGGTGAGTAGGTTAAGAGAATGGAGCTCATCTATATAATTGCATTTCTCATCAGTGCAAAGGAAAGAACTATTTATGCAAACAACATTGGTAACAGAAATGTATATGCCCTACATGCACAAAGAAAGCAACACAGAAAAAAGAGGATCCACTTACTGTTTGGGGTTGTCAGTGCTCTGCACCCTGGAGAACAATGTGATATGTAACCTTGGGTGGGTAGGAACCTTTTGAATATGTTCTTTATGGTGAGGGGACCAGGCCAGATGTCATCAGGTTTCTGTTAACAAGTATCCATGTTTCTTGACAGTTAGGCGCCCATGTTATACCCACCAGTATCGTTTAGCAATGTCTTTGTGTTGCTTCTTTGGTCACCAGCATTAACCATTTTCATGTAAAACCTCTTGTTATTTAGAATTCTAGAAAGTGAGAAATATATTGATTTAGTCTGGACTTTTCTGTTTACTAATGAGGCTGTTTATTCTTGAGAGTGGTACGTGTATTTTGTTAGTATATATGTAAAGTTTCAAAGTTGATTTGCATCTAAGAAGTTTATTGTTTATAGGCAAAACATCCCACCAAACATTGAGAAAACAACTATTGATTAGGGTGGGTCATATAATGGTTCCGAATCAGAATTGTCTCTAGCAAGTCAAATATTATGGTTTCAACAATAAATTAGGGATATGTCAACTTTTATATTATCTTGGTATTATCAACATGAGCTTTTTTGGCTTCTTTGACATATGTATGTTTTGATTCTTTAAGTTTTAAAAAATATATGTTTGTGCCATATTTTAATATATATATATATTATTCTGTAAAAATGTTACCTGAATTATGGTAACATTGAGAGATGATTCAGTGGTTAAGAGCACTTGCTGCTCTTGTAGAGGAAATGAGTTTGGATGACATGGATAGTCACAGCTGCCTCTCACTCCAGCTCCAGGGAACCTGACACCTTCTTGTGACCTCCACAGTATACACTGGCACACAGACAAACAAATAAAAATAGTAGATTTTTATAAGAATGGCAGATATCTTCTAGTATGAGGCTCATGTTTAAATTTCTCAATGACAGCCATTTTAGTTTATAATTTTTGAATGGAGTAAATATATATCAGTCTTTCCACCTATAGTTTGTGTGTATACTTACTTTCATCATCTTCAAAACTATTCCAAAATCATATCTCAGATTTATGAAACAATTTGAGCTAATGCATGTAAAGTATGTAGTATAAGACTGGAGACATGATAAATATCAGAAGATGAGTCAAGTGGAGAGTGATTTTAACTGCAGGTATTTTTATACTTTTTGAAGAATATATGTTAATTTATGTAGTTGGATTCAATAATGTTTATTATATATAATACTGAGAAAAAAGGAAGGAAGAAGGGAAAAGAGAAAAAGGCTTCTGTAGTGCTCATACTCTGACATCAGATCTACTAGCTGCTCCATTGGGTCTTTTGTTTGTTTGGGAGGGGCCTATCTTTACCATATGGTGCAAATAGAACTTAGTAATTCAGTATGTGAGCTATGCCCAGGGAAGGTCAGGAGAAGTGTCTGAGGAAGTTCATTGTTGATACAGAGAGGCTGCAGCTTGGTTTCTAGCATACCTCTTCCTGTTGGAAACTTTGAGACATCATAATTCACTTGGCAAATGACTTTCTGGGAATCTATGTTTATACTGAGCATTATAGCAATAGTTTTTTGGGGGAAACACCCAGCGGAATTTGTGAAATGTGAGGTGATATTTCTTTATCAGGTATTGGAAAAGTAAGTTAGGCAATATTCACTTTGTTTATGATTTGGTTAGGTAAACTGTTTGCATTGTTTGTCTTTTTTTAGATGATTTTAGGTGATTTTTCTAACTCGTAAATAGAAGGGCTTTAACCTTTTGAATGTTTGGCATTTTGCTTTGTTGCTGCAGAGTTGAAAATGGAAATGAGAAGCAAGAGAACATCTTTATTGCTAGTGGATTTTTCCCTTTGTCAGTGATAGTATCATTGACTTGTATAGTGGAAAAACAGAAATGTTGTGGGCCTATAAGATGTTCATGCCATTGTGAAGTGGGTCATGGACAGGCATTTGGGCATTGTTTGGCTTTGTGTGTGTTTTGAGCTGGCAGGGTCTCATGTTCCTCATGCCAGCTTTGAACTTTCTTTGAAGCCAAAGATGTCTTTGAACATGTTTGCTCTTCTTGAGCTGTTATATAGCTTGTCCTTAGAACAGTAGTACAAAGGGTAGCTATCTAAAGGCCTAATGTTAAAGAGCAGTAGCATGTTCTTTGTTATTTCATATTAAATAGTCTCAAGGTTGGCAACTTATTTCTAGTGTCATTAAAACACATGATTCCACTAAATTGTTCTGGGAGAAAAAAAGATACACATCCTGATTAGCTATCAGGGGAACATCGTCCGCTCCACAACACTATGTTCAGCTTTCTTCATATTCATCTGGACACTGAAATTAATTTCTCTTTCTTTTCTTTTTTTCTCCTCTTTTTCTTTCTTTCTCCCCCTCCTTTCTGTTTTTTGAGGCAGGATTTCTCTGTGTAGCCCTGGGTGTCTTGGAACTTGCTCTATAAACCAGGCTGGCCTCTAACTCACAGAGGACCTCCTGCCTCTGCCTCCCAAGTGCTGGGATTAAAGGCGCACACCACCACTGCCCAGCTAATTTTTGTTTATCTCTGTGTAACTTTATTGTTTAGAGTAACGTAGATCAGCTAGATTGTATGGTGTGCGCAGATGTTGCCACTATAGGTTACTGTCTGAGTTGAGGGAATGGCACCATGCTTTCTATACTGAATTCTGGCTCTATGGGCCAACATCTTTGTTGTCAATAGGAGCCTGCTAAAGGCCTTTTAATATGACAGCACATGCTCTTTATCACTGGGATCTAGTGGGTATAAAAGTCAAAATCTCTCAGTTTTTATATGTAATTGCAAAAACAGAAAACAATTACTTTTTGCTTAATTGCAAAGAGCAGTCCTTTGGGTTGCTGGTCAGCATCATCAGAAGGCTCTTTGCTGTGCTTTGCTTCAATGTTTACGTGCATCATCCGACATGTATCCCTGTTATGTGCCCCATTTTCTGTCTGTTCTCCTGATGTCTCCTTCATTTTGTTCTCCCCTTCACTAGTTCTTCAGATTGCTGCCACCCTTGTTCAAGCCTTTATTGGATCTCACATGGGTTATTGCAGTAAAGCCCAACTGATCTCCTGTGCCGTGTCTCTGCAAATCCATCCTTCACACAGCTGTCCAAGTAATCTTCCCAAAGTGATGCTGGGCTTTTGTTTTCCTTTTCACACAGCAAGTGGCTCCCAGATTCCAGTGGAGTGCAGCTGCTGTTCTGGGTAGCATGCAGTATTTGCAGTTGGCCTTCACAGTGTTCTCCTGAATTGCAGCCTGTACTATAGCTGGCACTAGGTAGAATATGCTTGCTCATGGAAGTGGTGACCCATCTTCTCTATGACATTGCCGTAAATGTTTGCAGGCAGAAGAATAGGTATTTGATATTCATTTGATAATTCTTGCTGCTTGTGCAAACATTCTCAAAATTTGTCAGCAAAGTGATGACAAGTAAGCATCATGCAGCCCCTACTCTGGATCAGTTGATTTAAAGTTACGGTCTAGAAAGTAATGTGTTAAATTATTACATCGAGGCTCAGAGTGCTAGGGTTACAGAGTCCTCAAAGGCAGACTTGGTTTGTCCAGCCCCTCAAATTCTGCTTGTGTCATATAAGGTGTTTAGTACGAGTTAAACTTATAACTTGTTTACAACAATTTGGTGACAACCTTTCTTTTTCTGTTATTCCTTTAGATTTTGGTGGCTTTGTGTATGAGCAAGGAAAGTATTTGCTCAATTGAAATTTTTTCACTATACTTTGTATATTACTTGTCACCATTGAAAACATTTCAAGTTTTCTATGTTTGGAATAAATGCTTAACTGTTTATCCTTTTAACACAGTGGCATTCTAGTATTAAGGATCACTTCATAATGATCTCAGGACCAATGCAGTATTTGGCTTGTTCTCGGCTGTTCTTTATTGATAGAGTGGCTGCCAGGAATACAAGCTTTCATTTGTTCCTTCCACAGCTTCACAGCTCCTGACTTACCCTTGACCTCTATAGCAAGGCCTTATAGTTCTCCTCCTATCTCAGATGAGGTGCCATGGTGAGACTAAAATGAGCTTGCCCAAGGTGTTCATCTGAGTTAGGCAATTTACCATTGTCTCAGAGCAATATGATGCAGATGTGAACACTGTAGGCTTTGGGGAAGATAAGCTCTAGGTCTGAACTTACTGTTCATCCACCTGCAGCAGAGGGCATCTATAGGGTATAGGTCTCAAGCTGAAGATGTCATAGCTGTCATAGATTAATAGGGGCAAGGTCCTTTCCTTTTTTCACCACTGAGAACTTCTTTCCTTGAAGTAAGCTGTGTTTAGATAGTGAATGTCTGTGTAGCGTTAAAGAAGGGGGAAAAATGCAATTCTGTAAGAACGTATTACTAAAAATCTCAGAGTGGATTGCAAAGAACCAAAGACTTCCCTAAAAAAAAAAGTATCATATCCCCAATGGGAAGCTGCAGCAGAAAGAATGTGCAAAGGCTGTGGGTGTAAGGTTACTGAATGTGTGGTGCTGTGTGCAAGGCAGGCAGCCTTCTGCTGCTGTTCATGGATGCAACAGACAGTAGAAGATGAAGTTTCACCAAAAAAAAAAAAAAAAAGGCCTAGGAATCAGCAGTACTCTGTTTTCTTAGAGGGCAATACCTTCCAAATCCTCTCTGTTCTTTTAAAGGTTGTTAGGATTTAGACAAGAACATCCATCTAATAAGTCTTCTGCAGGCCTAGAGGCCACGCTGCCCCAGCTCTGCAGAGGTCATGGTGTCCTGGTGGTGTGCAGCAGCAAGGTCTGAGCCTTTTCCCGGTCAGACAGCTCACAAGGTTCCTTGTCCTGGACACTGGGTAGAGGACAGTGGGTGGCCTAAAGAGGTAAGGGTCAGGAGGAGCCTGTGGATGTCCAAATTTATGGCACCTATATCTAGTCCTCGGTTCTTATGGGAGAGGTGGCTTTTAAACTCCTGAGTAGAAGATATTCTTAAAGTTAAGAAAAACAGTACTTAAGGATATTTTATTGACTAGCAAAAAAAAAAAAAAAAACAAAAAAAACCACTTTTAAAGCATGCTTATCTATGATAGCAATTCAAGGTCAGTAATTAGCCTAAGACAGCAATGAGAGCCAAGAATATAGCCAGTGAGAGAGCTCTAGTTTTGATCTCACCACTGGAAAGAAAAACAAAACAAAACAAAACAGAATAAACACTGATCTAATAACATTAAAGGATGGAGTTAAAATCTTTGTTTTTTAGACAAGAAGCCTTCTCCTTGAAGTGTCTTTTCATTCATTGCATTTCCACATGGGTTTAGTTTTTTCGTTTATGTGTAGGATATTAGTTGAGGTTATGAAGACTAATTTTTTTAATAAAGTGATTTGATTTTTAAGTTATTAGAAGGCTAGTCATATTCCAGTTGCTAGCTAAAAGTAATACACAGAGAGCTCAAAGGTGCCACAGAAAGTGTAGGTGGACTTTTTCTTTTCCATCTGCGAGTTCTCAACTGACTGAGAGACTAAATGTTAATTATAAATGCTTAATCGATAGGACAGGCTTGTCACTAGCTAACTCTTATGTTTTAAATGAACCCCTATGTATATATTTTATCTATGCTTTTTTTGTTATCACTTGGTACCTTCTTAGTGTTTTCTCCATGTTTTCTGGTAACTGCAGACTCTGCCTTTCTTCCTCTCTGCATTCTCAGTGTGGCTCTCCCACCAACCTCACCCTGTCAGATGCTGGCAGTTAGCTTCTTTATTAAACCTACCACAGTGACAAGTATTACACAGTAGAAAGGAGTATTCCACAGGAGGTGCCACACAAGAATGAGGACTTCAGTTTGGATCCCAGCACCCATGGAAAAGCTGGTGTAGCAATGTGAGCCTGTAGTCTCAGCTCTGGAAGAAGAAGGGAGGGCAGGTGGATCCCTTCTGGTTGCTGGCCAGATTCAGTGAGAGGCCCTGCCTCAGAACGTAAGGTGGGAAGTGATAGAGACAGACATCAGATGCTGGCATCTGCCCTTCATGTGCAAGGACAAGCACACCCCTCCATCTGCACACATGCCTGGTCACACACAGGAACACATTAAGAAGGAAGATAAACATGCAGCCGATGTCTTCCTTATTAAACAACATTCTTACCATGCAAAGGAGAAAAATATTTAGAGCTGCCTGGAGATTTGTATATGAACAGTGAACTCTATGCATTTTAATCTCATAGTATTATGGACATTAATTTGTAATGTTGAGGGTGGACCTAGGAGCCACCGGGTGAAGTATATTGCCTACAGTTCAGTGAGCTGTACTGTTCAGGAGCTCTTGGAGGAGCACACCTGGAGTACAGCTGATGTCCTTCCGTGAGAGGCATCTTGTCATTCATACAGTGAAGGTAGAGATAATTTCTCAGACAATTTCTACTTTAGATTAGCTTTGCTTAAATAAGTAAGAGTGAACTTTTGAAAATATAAATTGATAGTAGGCAATGAATACTGAGTTGTAAAAGGAATATTTTAGCTATTATATGTAAATATAAAATGTAACATACAATGAACCTTACCACATTTTATTATTTACCTCTTCTGTTTGTTCAAAATGGAAATTAAATTCCAATAAAGTGAGTTGACTTTTAGCTCACTGGGATGGTTTTGCTGCTTTCTAGTTCTTTCTCAGTTTGGAAGGAATTGTTACTAATAAGCATCTCTCTTATCCACAAAATAGCAGGTTTAGTTACAGCAGGTTCTGTCTCAGCTGCCTGTCATTGTCAGAGAGGTAGACCTCAGAAGCACATTTCTTGCATATATATCCATGTAACTGAGAAATATAGTTCATATTGTGGGATATGACAGCCATGATGATTGTCAGTTTTGTTAGCTATTCAAACCCTGTGTAAAGCTGTGACACCTTTGGTTGGGAATGGCCATGATCAGGTCAGAGGCTAGCACTTTTCCTTAAAGTTATTCTGAGGTTTTACCAGTCTCTAAAACTTAAAGAAAAAAAGTTAGGAAAACAGTATTGTGACAAAATTTCTTGTTTTCCTCTCTTCTTTAGTTGTTTGTTTATTTTGTAAGACCTTTGTTTATCTCATTACTTAGTTGTTTGCAGGCTTACTGATATTCATACCTGAGGTCCATTGGGCTTCTTTTTTATCATATGGTTTAGTTGATCCACTACTGGGCAAACACCTGAAGGACTGTATGCCTTAGCACAGAGATACCTGCACATCTATTTGTGTTTATTGCTACTTTATTATAGAAGCAAGAAAATGGAACCAGCATAGATGTTCCTCAGCAAATGAACAGGAATGAAAATGTGAAGATGATGATATGTGTGGTATGGAATTTTATTTAACAGTAAAGAAAAGGAAGGTTTGAAGTTTGTGGGAAAATGGATGTAACTAGAAAATATCCAGTAAACTAACCCAGGCTCAGAAAAATAAATAATGCATGTATTTTGAATATTTGAAACCTGGTTTTTAATTTTTATATGTCATTATGTAACAGTTAGTGTTGACGTTATATATCTTGAAACTAGAAAGTTGTCCATGAGAGGGAGAAAAAGAAATTTTAAGGAAGAGGATGAAAAGAATAATTGAATGCGTGTAACATGAAAATGGAAAGAAGACTCAGGGTAGAAATATAAGAGAAGGGAGGTGCAGTGTGGTTGGAGAGGAAACTCAAGCCAAAGAAAGCATGGTAAGGATGACAAAAGGAGACTTACTTTTCATCTGTATTAAAAGTTTTTCCCTGATGAGTGGATACTGCTTTGAGTGAGGACAGAGACTTTCTAGTTTGGAGAACAGGAGAGGCTCAAAGATGCAGAGTTCAACCTTAACAGCTGAAAATCAAGATGGCTAATGCTGCCTTAATGGGAGAGAAGGGGAGGATTTAGTGTCTTGGTCAGTGTAAGGAACTTTAGACAGGACTGTCTAAATGGACAAGGTCATTTAGTGACACTGGGTACCTAGAGGGGTCAAGCAGTGTGACCCTGGGCACCTAGAATGGTTGAGCAGTGTGACCCTGAGCACCTAGAAGGGTAGAACAGTGTGAACCTGGCACCTAGAATGGTTGAGCAGTGTGACACTAGGCTTCTAGAAGCATTGAGCAGTGTGAGCCTGGGCACTTAGAAGGGTCTACTGAGCAGTGTGAGTGTTGGGCTGTAATGAGGCCTGAGCTGGCATACTGATCCTTGAGAAGCAGGCAAGACACCATAGTCTGGAGTGGGGCTTGAGAAGCTATAACTAGAGTGCCAGTAAGAAAGGAGGAAACAGGTAAATAGCCAGGGGAGGAGAATGTCTGGTGTGGAGTCGTGAGGGTTGTGGGTAGCAGGGCTTAATGCAAAGCCAGTGCTGGCAATCTTGCCATGAGCAGCTTTGCTGCCCACATTCAAGCAGACCTATTGTGCGTGTCACTGAGCGTAAGGAATGGAAGAGAATGTCACTCATTTTATTCCTTAGAAGACTGGTGCCTTGAGTTGTTGAAAACTTAAAATCTTCATAAATGTAACATTATGACATTCATCATTCAGTATCCCTTCTTATTCCTAAAGCAGAGCAGGACCAGGATGCTTTCAATTGCTGATATTTGTTATGCATGCTAATGTGGCATCTTTGCTCCCTTCTCCATTTTTCATAATGGAAGGTATATATAATAAATGTTATTAAGTAATTTTCTCCCAAATAGTATTTAGTGTGTTCATGATTTCATAGACTGTTGGAAAAGATGGACCTGGAGTGCGGGTAAACATGTTTGTTTTGTCAGAGGGCCATAAATAACAAAAGGCTCCATTGCTTGTTTATTCTTTTATTCAGCAGTGTTTATATTATTTATTGTCAAAAGTTCAGAAGTCTAGAATGTGATTGTTATTACTGAGGGAGAGAAGCAGTAGTTGGTTAGCAAGGATGTTTTTACAAAACAGTCAGTCAACTACAGTGGTCACCAAGGGTATTTGTTACAAAGCAGTCAGCCTACTACCTATTGTTCTTGACTGGTTCATCCTCTGAGCGTCTTGAGAGCACCTGGCATTGGAAGCAGGGATGCTGGCACTGGAAGCAGGCATAGTAGCATTAGAAGTAGGGATGGTAACATTGGAAGCAGGGATGGTGGCATTGGAAGTAGGGATGGTAGCATTAGATGCAAGGATGGTAGCATTGGAAGTAGGGATGCTGTCACTGGAAGCAGGGATGGTGGCACTGGAAGTAGGGATGGTGCCATTGGAAGTAGGGATGGTAGCATTAGATGCAAGGATGGTGGCATTGAAGGCAGGGATACTGGCATTGGAAGCAGAGATGCTGGCAATAGAAGCAGGGATGCTGGCACTGGAAGTAGGAATGCTGGCACTGGAAGTAGGGATGCTGGCACTGGAAGCAGG